>CM042442.1:27779290-27959290 GCA_023631565.1 Gymnocephalus cernua
TGGAAACATGATTAATGGAGGAACACCTCCTTTACTTTCCTGTGCTTTCAATGTAAAATCCAAAAATCCAAACCTTATCTGAAGCAGTTTCTTTTTATTGTTACTATCTAACAGGGGAAAACTGTCTGGAAATGCAAGGATAAAAAAGACTTTGAAAGATATCGACTATACTAGCTTGTCCACCATGTAGGAACCGGAGGAATGATTACAGCAGGCAAAATCTGTTCAAGCGAGCACCTGACTATTGTTTTAAGACTTAAATGGTTAATGTTTTTAAAATAGCTAGTGGTCAGAAAGAACACTTCTATTGCTTACAGACACAGAACAAATTGTGACCATTGTCCTCTCCTTGCAGCGTGGACGGTGAGGTGAAGCACTGCGTCATCAACAAGACCCCCTCAGGTTATGGCTTTGCCGAGCCGTACAACCTGTACGGCTCATTGAAAGAACTCGTACTTCACTACCAGCACACGTCACTGGTCCAGCACAATGACTCTCTGAATGTGACGCTAGCTTACCCGGTGTATACCCAGCAGAGACGGTGAGAACCTGGATGTTTCCACATGGACACAAAGAAAAGGCCTCATTGGGGAGTTGGAGATGTATGTCCTCGAACTCCATGATTTGAAAAAACAGGCTGTTTGCCTGACTCAGACTTGAAATTGGAGGAAAAGACGCAATAAAGCCTGAAACATGTCAGTGACTTTGCCCAATCACGAGCCAGAGGCAACGCTGAATGTAGATGTATTTCTCTTTTACTTATTGTGGGAGCACAGAATCGAGCGGAAACTGCTGAACTCTCCTGCAGAGGAGGACATTTGAGGCCTTTTCCTAATGGTGCTTGTTCCCTTTCAAAGCTTTACCAGCCGGGAATGTCTAATCGCAACAGATGAACTCTTTAAATGGAACTTTACTCACCGGCTCAACTTTGTTTTTCCACCTTTTTGTTTTTTCCTTTCACATCATCTTTGTGTGTGTGTGTTTCTGCACAAGTGTTTCTGTGTATGTGGCTGTGAGTGTGTGTGATTGTCCATGTGACCAAAACTCATAGAATCAGGAAAATGTGTGATGTTGGGAGGGCTGTGTAACACATTTGCTTGTGTTAACTGTTCATAAATGTAGCAAAATGGCACTTTTTAAGCAGAGTTTAATTTTTTTTTTTTTAAAGACTCCTATGGACTTTTATGAGAAGAGCAGAGAGGACGAGACGTCTGCTTCCTGCCTTCTTACTGTTGAGCATTATAGTGCAGACGCAAACTTGATCTCTACTGTGTGCAAGGTGAAACTAGAAATGGACTTACTATTTCATGTACATATGTACCTAGTCATGAATCAAAGTGCACCATACCAAAAATGATCAGTTCCTATTTAGTTATATTCTGATATGCTATGCAATTCTTTCTCCATTATTTCTTCAGAAATTTGAACATGTTTTATTCTGTTGCAACCAACAATATAAGCTTGTTTTATTGCTTGAAAAGTACCTTTTCCTGTGTAAATATCCAAGAGGATATTTTGTGTCAAAATGCCAAGATACAGTAAAAACAAATGCTTATGATTTTTATCGATGATAACAGCAACATACACTTTATTATAAATTACTTTAACTAACAACTGGTATAAAGATGGAAAAGATTGTTCTTTTTTTTGCTTCAAACTAATGTTCTTCTCAGGCAGAGCCTTTTGAGTATTTGCGCTGCTTCGGTCACAAGTACTATTTCTTACAGAGCTACATGCAGTTCTTTGTTGAGACGGACAAAGAAAGCACTCAGAGAATGGGATGATGGATTGTATAACCCTGATCAACCATCACCATGAAAACAGTATAGATTTATTTTGTAATAAAATATATATGTTCCCACATGAGAATATAGCAAAGCAGACTGGTGTTTTCAACTCATGGATGTTATTAAAAGATAAAAATACATTGTCCACTTAGTATTTTTCTGTATCAGAAAATCACTGTGTTTACATGGGTGGATCGGCTCATTTCAGATAGTCTTTAATTTCATATTTTAAAAGGACAACATGCGCCAGTGGAATCCTTGACACAAAAACTACATTTATTTCCCCCCCCCCCCCCCCCCCCCCTTTTAAATGCCCAAGTGATCGGTACATGTGTAAACCCAGTGGATTGGTAATAATTATTGGAAAAATATTTTTAAATGAAGCAAGGACTATAGCCCTCGTTAAGTCTCGTGAAAACGTACTAATTAAATCACTCAAAATGAGAAAATGTCTGCCATTTAATATTTTGCGATCATGATATTTTTATTCCCATCCTAACATGTATTCATGCTCAGCACAGCTGTCAAGTTAAACTGTTTAATATATATTTGTGTAACAGATGTAATTTTGATTATTGCTTTTACAATTTGACTCAATTCTCTCAAACTTTGGCACAATTTTTTTGTGGAAAATGGTAAACAGACTTACCAACGGCAAAGTCTCCACTTGTGGTGGCTTGAGTGTCAAAATAAATGTAGACAAAAAATAATACATTGGATATGAAGACATTAGCATGGAAACATTTTATAGTTTTTGTTTCAAGCATATTATTCTCCCCTCAAGGTGGAATTGTTGTACAGCTTGAAGAAGCTACTAAAATGTGTTTTAGATGTATTTAACCAGGTTATTCATCCAAGATTACATTTTTTAGCACATTGATAGTAACTCATTTATTCTAGGTTTATTTTTTTCAAAGGCGTTGTCATGGATACTAGATCTGTGATAACGACATTTATTTTACTAGAGGATCTTATTTACCTCCCCAACAGCTGCTGGCATGAACTTTGTTTCTCATTGTCAAAAATGTTTTTTTTTGTTTTGTTTTATAGTTCTTGGACAACATGCACCATTATTTTCTTTGCCCCAATTCTGGGTTGTATGATTGTTTTAGGTGTCTTTTTTTATTTGAACCTCATATTTTTGTGGGTGCCCCAGACATGATTATTAGATTGACATTTACAAGTGTTTCCCAAATTTTGCTTCCAATCTGTATTGAGCTTTGTTAAAAAGGAAATAAAACACTTCTTTTAAAAAAAAAATAAAAAATAAACTCTTGTTTTAGTGTTATTATTGAAGCTAATGCAATTAACATGTGGTTTTGACATATTCCCCACATGATGAATCCCTAATAACTTTGCTAATCCCCTGACTTTTCTCACGCCACCATGACACTGACATTTGTGACTTTTAGGCAGCTAATAATTAGTTTCATTATTGATTCATCTGCCAGTTATTTTCTAAATTAATTAATTTTTCTATATCTTAAAGTTAAAGGCTTATGTCGGAAAAAGTGAAAAAGGTCATAGTATAGTATGTCAAAAAAAGCAGTAGTATATCGAATAAAGTGATGAAAAAGTCATAGTATAGTATGTAGAAAAAAAGTGAGAAAAAAGCCATAGTATAGTATGTCAAAAAAAATGAAAAAGTCATAGTACAGTATTTTGAAAAAAGGGAAAAAAGTCATAGTATAGTAAGGCCAAAAAACCTGATAAAAAGCCATAGTATAGTATGTCGAAAAAAGTGATAAAAAGTCATAGAATAGTATGTCGAAAAGAAGTGATAAAGAATCCATAGTATACTATGTGAAAAAAGCCATGGTATAGTATGTCGAAAAAAGTGAAAAAAAGTCATAGTATAGTATGTCAAAAAAAAGCCGTAGTATATTGAATAAAGTGCTGAAAAAGCCATAGTATAGTATGTCGAAAAAAGTTGTAGTATAGTAAGGCCAAAAAAACGGATAAAAAAGCCGTAGTATAGTATGTCGAAAAAAGTCGTAGTATAGTAAGGCCAAAAAAAGTGATAAAAAAGTCATAGCATAGCATGTCGAATGAAGTGATAAAAACGCCATAGTATAATATGTAGAAAAAAAGCCATATGTCAAAAAAGTGATAAAAAAGTCATAGTATAGTATGTCAAAAAAGCCATAATATAGTATGTAGAAAAAAGCCATAATATATAGTATTTTGAAAAAAGTGAAAAAGTCATAGTATAGTATGTCGAAAAAAATGAAAAAAAACCATAGCATAGTATGTCGAAAAAAGTGAAAAAAGTCATAGTATAGTATGTCAAAAAAAGCCGTAGTATATATGGAATAAAGTGATGAAAAAGCCATAGTATAGTATGTCAAAAAAAGTGATAAAACGTCATAGTGTAGTATGTAGAAAAAAAGCCATAGTATAGTACGTCGAAAAAAGTGATAAAAAGCCATAGTATAGTATGTCAAAAAAAGTGATAAAATGTCATAGTGTAGTATGTAGAAAAAAAGCCATAGTACAGTATGTCAAAAAAGTGATAAAAAGTCATAGTATAGTATGTCAAAAAAGTGATAAAAAGTCATAGTGTAGTATGTCAAAAAAAGTGATAAAACGTCATAGTGTAGTATGTAGAAAAAAAGCCATAGTACAGTATGTCAAAAAAGTGATAAAAAGTCATAGTATAGTATGTCGAAAAAAGTGATAAAACGTCATAGTATAGTATGTCGAAAAAAGTGAGAAAAAAGCCATAGTATAGTATGTCGAATAAAGTGATAAAGTCATAGTATAGTATGTCAAAAAAGTGATAAAACTTCATAGTATAGTATGTAGAAAAAAAGCCATAGTATAGTATGTTGAAAAAAGTGAAAAAAAGTCATAGTATAGTATGTCAAATAAAGCCACAGTATAGCATGTATAAAAAAGCCATAGTATAGTATGTCGACAAAAGTCATAGTATAGTATGTTGAAAAAGTCATAGTATAAGGTGTTTTCCCACCGGAGGGACTTTTGCAGTTCTTAGAACTAAAATTGGGGATTCTTTTGTTCCTCTGGCCGTATTTCGGGACTTTTTTAGCTCCTACTTCAGAGCAGGGTCTTTTCCCTTTTCCCTTTTCTTAAGTCTACTTGATTGGTCGAAATTATAAGTCATGCCCACTGCCAACCCAGATCTTGCAGTGCACCGTCTGTACTTGCAGACAGAGCAACAGCGGGACATTTTTTGCCATTTTCACCATCTTATTCATCATTAAAGTCACTTCTGACAACATTTTAGGCGAGAAATGAACTATTTAGATTTCGAATATAGGCAGTCCTCCGAAAATCGTTGCCGAATTGACAATTTGCTTCAAAGTTTTCGGAGTTGAGAAGCTCCATAAAGTGAAGGGACTGCCAGCTGGTGGCGGCCGGATCGCTTGTTCGCTGGTCGGCCTGTCATCCTGGGATGCCCCGCTGTAAACTAGCGGACTCTCAGACCGCGGTCTCGTAGATAAGAGGCTTTTATTTCGCCGTTGTTTGTTTAAATATCACAACACATGTCCATCATAAGATTAACGGGAACGTGTGGTTAACTGCCTTTTTGCCGTTAAACTCCACAAGCGCCTGGTCCGCCGTGCACGCACACACACACGGCCACAGGCAGAGACGAGAGAGAGAGAGAGAGAGAGAGAGAGAGAGAGAGAGAGAGAGAGAGAGAAATACCTGTTTCTCTTCGGGAGACTTGTTTAAATTATAGATTTAGACATTAGATTTATATAGTTTGGCGTATTTCTCTTCTGATTTTAATTAAGACCATTGTTGTGCTTGCATCACTCCCTTACCCCTCCTACCAGTCCCTGTGGCCACTTGGCCGGTGGGAATGCAAATGGAAAAAAAGATTTTGGGGGAGAGTAGTTCTTAGAACCGCTTAGAAATGTACTTTTCCCCTAAAAAGTACAAGTACTATCCAGTGGGAAAACGCCTATAGTATGTCGAAAAAGTCAAACAAGTCATAGTATAGTATGTCCAAATAAGCCATAGTATAGTATGTTGAAAAAAGTCGGAAAAAAAGTCATAGTATAGCATGTAAAAAAATATGAGAAAAAAGTCATAGTATATGTATACGTGAGTATATGTCATACTATACTATGAGTCATAGTATAGTATGTAAAAAAAAGTCGAAAAAAAGTCATATTATAGTATGTCAGAAAAAGTGAGAAAAAGTCATGGTATAGCATGCCGAAAAAGTCATAGTATAGTATATCGAAAAAAGTCATAGTATAGTATGTTAAAAAAAATCGAAAAAGGTCATAGTATAGTAGTCTGAAAAAAGTCATAGTATAGAATGTCGAAAAAAGTGAGAAAAAAGTCATGCCCCCTGGCATCTCATTTTAAACTACTACCATCTATGCGTTGTTTCTGCCTACCCCTTCTGACCAGGAACAGATCCAAATTCTCTTTCGTACCACAAGCCTTAAATCAGTCAAAATAAGCTAGCCGTCCAGCTGGCCTGGTCATACCCAAGGGTGTATAGTGTATTGTAGTGTGTGATGTATATTCATCACGATTGTGTCGCAATCCCAACTGCCCTACGGGGACAATAAAGTTATCCACTACTACTACTACTACTATTACTACTACTACTACTAGTACTTGTAGTAGTAGTAGTAGTAGTATAGCATGTCAAAAAATATGAGAAAAAAGTCATAGTATATAGCATGTCGAAAGAAGTGAGAAAAAGGTCCTAGTATAGTATATCGGGAAAAAAAGTCATAGTATAGCATGTCAAAAAAGTGAGAAAAAAGTCCTAGTATAGTATGTCGAAAATTTCATAAAAAGTCATAGTATAGTATGTCGTAAAAAAGTCACAGTATAGTATAGTATGTCAAAATAAATCTCAAAAGTCATATTATAGCATGTCGGAAAAAGTCGTAGTATAGTATGTCGAAAAAGTGAAAAATAAGTCATTGTATAGCATGTCAATAAAAGTCATAAATAAGGTATAGTATAGTATGTCAAAAAAAATCATAGTATAGTATGACGACAAAAGTAAAAAAGTCATAGTATAGTATGTCAAAAAAAGTCATAGCAGAGTATGTCGAAACATCCATAAAAAGTCATAGTACATTATGTTGAAAAAAGTCATAAAAGATTCATAGCATAGTATCTATAAAAAAGTTATAGTATAGCATGTCAAAAAAGTTCGGTATGACGAAAAAAGTCACAGTATACTATATTGAAAAAAGTCACAAAAACGTCATAGTATATATAGTATGTTGAATAAAAGCCATAGTATATCATGTCATAAAAAGTCATAGTATAGGTTGTCATAAAAAGTCATAGTATAGTATCTATAAAAAAAAGTCATAGTATAGTATGTCGAAAAAGTCATAAAAAGGTAAAAGTATAGTATGTTGAAAAAAGTCATAGTATAATATGTTTAAAAAAAAGTCACAAAAAGTAATTGGAATAAAAGTAATCGTCATAAGTCAAAAGTCGAATTAAAGGTCATAGTACAGTATGTCAAAAAACAACCCAAAAAAGTAATTGTATAGTATGTTGAAACTCATAGTTTCATCATACTCATAGTACTACACTCATAGTATGTCATAAAAAGTCATAGTATAGGATGTCATAAAAAGTCATAGTATAGCATGTTGAAAAAAATAAAAAGTCATAGTACAGTATGTCGAAAAATATAAAAAGTCATAGTATGTCAAAAGTCATAAAAAAGTCATAGTATAGCATGTCAAAAAAAAAGTTAGAAAAAAATCATAGTATATTATGTTGAAAAAGTCATAGTATAGTATGTCATAAAAAGTCATAGTATAGTATGTCATAAAAAGTCATAGTATAGTATGTCATAAAAAGTCATAGTATAGTATGTCATAAAAACGTCATAGTATAGTATGTCATAAAAACGTCATAGTCATGTCATAAATAATAGTATATGATGCCATAAATGGTTCATAAAAAAGTCACAGTATAGTGTGTTGTAAAAACTAATTTCACAATATATTATAAATAAAATGTAACCACCATAAATATTTCAAAAAGTGAAGCATTATCATGACATTTTTGGTCATGTTCTATTATTACATGCTGCTTTAGCGTAAGATTGTGGATGTTTTTTTTTATAGCTCCCATAACTGTGATTAATGGTAATAATCTGCAGGGAATATTTAATGACAGGGATTTGTAATGGTTTAGGCAAATTATACATACAAATTATACAGTACTTCAGCCTATATAAGCCAGCTTGCTCGAAGCAATTACAGTGAAATACTGCCTTTTTTCTTTTCAGTCGTCTGTCAGCCAAAGAAAGTCACCATACTAAAAATTCCTATTATGGAAAATGTACATTTGACTTTTTTTGTTTCTGGTCCTTTAAGAGGAGGAATTCTTCATATGCAGGCTGTAATGTAGCCACACCGGTTACAGAGCTGTAAAGAATGAGGTTTAAAGATAAGGCAACGGGTTCAGAGAGCTTATCTTTAAAAAAAAACCCTGATAGAGGGAGCACAGGGTCTGGCATTGTACAGCAACCTGTTGATAATTAACAAATATATCTGAAGTATTGATGAGCACCTCTCAGAAAGTGATCTCAGGGAAGTAATTATGGACCAATGTCCATCAATCGTTGCCCTACAAAAGTATTAAAAAACTTGGCATGATGACTTAGTCACTTTATAAAAGAAATGTTTTAGCAATAAGCTGCATTTCCAGAAATAAAAAGTCGTCATAATGTTTTTCATGACACTTGAAATCTAAATAATCTTCCTATCATTCTTCATCGCACTGCCTTGATGTGGGCGTTTGAATCACATTTCATGCCACTGAACACCAAAAAAAGTTCCATTGTTAATCCTTTTAGGTTAGAGATACAATCAAATCTGTTTAGCAGGTTATAGGAAGTAGGTGTATTGTGCTATCTAGATAACTTTGATTAGTAACAAAACCTAAAATCTGAAACATGGACTGATGTACAAAGTGATTCTGGGTTAGATAACTCAGGAAATCTGTTTCCCAGAATAGGGCCAAGTAGCTTTTAAGTAAAGACTTTAGCTTCAACTAAAGGCAGTTACAGTAAAAACAAACTGGGAATGTCAGTTTTGTCCCCAGTTAGACATCTGTCCTCAGTCTGTACCAAAATACATATAGGGCAGACTAAGACATACTGCTTCCTGTTGACCTGCCCAGTGTCCAGTCCAACACGTGTTCCATAACTGAACCCTGAGAGAAACCATTAACAACCGCAAGCTTCCACACATCCACATGGACGTCTCAAATGAAATAAGACGACTTTAGCACCTAGTCACATGCTGCTGAGTGCATCTCACCTGTGGCTGCTCTGCAGAAGTGTGCACACTGTAAATACTGAAATTGTTAATCAATAATCCAAGCCATTATCCTGACTAAGCAACTCTTGCCGGAGCAATATGTGATGTCTGGCAGATACGAAAGCATATAGTCCATCTTGATTGCAATCATTTTAACTAGTGATAGAGGTAACCGCAGATCCTTGAACTCAAGTAGACAGGTCAAAACCTTTTTAAGTTGAAATAATTGCAATATATGACTCAAGAAGTTAGTTAGTTAGTGAATCAAATCTGATCAAACCCCACCCACACAGAGTATTAAACTCTCATATACCTGAAGATGTTTCTTTTAACTGATTACTTCCTGTTTAGTCATTAATATTTATATTTATATTTTATAGAGACATACATAAGGGGTTTAAGGCTATGATTTCATGGGGTTTTAAACACAAGAAGTGGAATGTAAGTCTATAATGCTGTCTCCAGACAATGGTCAAAGAGCACGATGGGGCGATTATCTAATTGCTAAATGTGTAAAATGGGTGTCTCAATAATTGACGAGGAAGGGTCCACCCAGCTGCGATGACATCAGCTCTGATTAGTAAAAGAGTGTGGATGGAAGTCAAAGTGCTGAGAGCAGACCAGGCCATAAATTGTGATTTCATTACGGCTTAATTTATAAACTAGTCTGTCAGGTCACAACACAAACAGCAAGAACAACAGAATCTCCTGCCTCAAAGACTTGACTTTACAGTAAGATATTAACACGTCTGCAGGGTTTTTCCTGGCTCATAATGGGCCTTTGGGGGGGACACATTAAGCAGGGGAGGTCTGGGGGTCCTCCCCCAAGACATTTTGAGCATAAAAGACTTCAATTCTTGTATTCTGATACATTTTTAGGCACCAATTTATTGTAAAAACGGCTATATTTATTGAATTGAATTGAAGTGAATTGTCTTTAATGTCCCCAAGGGGCAATTTGGTTCACAACATGTAGCCAACACATAAACATTAGCACAGAAAAAGCACATGATCCATATTGATTTCAAGATATTGAGTTACTCTTAACTATTACTCTTGAATTCCTGCAGCTAGTTCAAACACGACAAACGAGATACGAAGGACATTAGACAAATACGAACACGCGCGGCTACTGCTGTATGTCGCCACTGCAAGGCAGCGCCATGTTCCATGTAAAGGTGAATTTACTTCCCATTTATGGCAAGGAAATCACAAAATTCTGGTGGCAGGTAATTCAAAATACAAAATATAATGGAATATTATTATAGTCAGTATTCCAGTAAGGGGGCTTCCACATCTGGAACATGGGCCCGGAGAGACTACACTTGACCCCAAAGTCCAGTTGTTTAATCTGTAGGCCTATGAACAGGGCTTATGGTAAAAAACCTTTGAGCTTACAGTGTAACGGACCACCACAGTTCATGCATACATGTGAACCGCAAATAAATTGCAGAGTTTAACCTTCATAGTGAAAAAGTGACACTAAGTGAATGGGGCACAGCAGAAAGATGGCGCGGAACAACGCTGCTTGTTCAGGGTTTTCATGTGTACTCCCGTAGGCCTACACTTTGCATCAGGTGTTAAAACCAACTGTACTAAAACACCGAATTGGACTACTATTTAAAGCGACTATGAGACGTTTCTAACCGGTCATGAAATTGTCTCAATTTAATACTGATGCCGTCAGACGACCGCGCGGACAGACAGCAGTCGGAGCTCCGGTACAGCCTGAACTCTGCAAACGGAGATCCCGTTAGCGCTAGCTTCACAGCGGAGAGTTCAGTTCCATTCAAAACAATGCACTTTAGCGGTCTTATCAGCGCCAGCCGCATGTGTAAAATATATTAGCTGTGTGGATGAGAGGGAGGCTGGCTTCTGAAAATCAGACGTTTTGTCGCTGGTGATTTTTCTTTGGCGCTGGCTATAAACCTCTTTGGGGGCGCCAAAACTTTCTCTATGCAGGAAAAACCCTGGTCTGTCGAAGATGATGGTGTTTCTATTGTAGTTTTCCCCTCAATTGTTAGACCTTGCTCCCCCTCTTCAATCAGATCTTTCACTTAAGTAAAAGAAGCAATACCACAATACACACAAGTAAAAGCCCTGCATTTAAAATGTTACTGAAACAAAAGTAGAATATAGTATGAGCCTCAAAAGCAGTAGCAGAATTTCAGAATGTATATTCAATTATTGAACCTCTTTAATGTTAAAGCTGGGCTTATTTTTCTTACCATATACAGTATATACAGCTGGGTAGCTAGTGAATTTTCATAGAGCAGTAGTGGTAGTGTGCACATCCCCACCGGTGAGGTGCAGGGCAAAAAGGGACTGGATAGCAGAGTGCGGGCATCTTATTCTTTTTAGCTTGTGAATTTTACCACGGGATCAATAAAGTCTTATCTTCATAACAATAAATCACCATTATTTGTTCATTATTAACTGAATCTGCAAAATAACTTAAGCTATCAAACAAATGTAGTAGAGTTAAAAGGACAATATTTGCCATTTATAGTTGAGTAGAAGTATAAGGTAGAAAATATAAATACTCAAGTAAAGTGCAAGTACCTCAAAATTGTACTTAAGTAGCCTACAGTATTTGAGTAAATGTAAACGTTGACGTGTTCAGTCAACGTGATGGAAATTTGTCATTGTGTTGTAACCTCGCTAAGCTGTCACAGATAAGCTGACCTGCTGGAGGTGAATGAGAAACACTATTTTCACCTTCATGGTTGCTCTTGAAAAAGACATGCAAAGCCACAAACTGCTTCTCGGAGGCCAGTACTAGAGAAACTGTGGTTTGTGCAGTTTCAAAGAGGAAATATGTGAACATGGAGGATGGGGCTATTAGCCTTCAGTTTTCTTCTCTTCAATCTCTGCTCATTGTCTGCAATGGCCTTTAATGCTTTGGTTGCTACAAATTACATGAGAATTCACTAAAGCTTCCTTCTTTTTGTCATTTTTATTAGAAAGACTTTTGGTAAATTTTAACTGTAATTTTAAGGACTTTTAGTAATTTATTTGATATAAATGTCCAGAATATCAACTCTATCAGAGACAGATCAGTGGGTACAGACTGCAATAGCAACTTTTTCTATATTCACTACATAAGTAATGTTTATCATCACCCAGTGCATTACAAATTAAAAAAACCCCGTAAGAAATGATTTACAAAAAGTGGACCAGCAGCTACAGTAAAGCAGCTGAGAACGCAGTAAAAATGCACTGGTAGGTGAAACCTTTCACCACCGGACAGAGCCTCTAAAAAAGCACAGCACTTATCAAAATGGACACCTTACTGGAATGACAGCTGATCAAATCTATGTTTCACAGATGGGGATTTACAAGCATTTCAAATGTCAAAGGCCACGGAGGGGCTGACCTCTGGGTTTGAATGCCAGGGGATTCATTGTGATGCTAATCCTGTTTTATCCAGTCAGAACCTAAAATAAACTGAGCGCTCTGAAGAATGAGCTGTAATCCCCATCACCGAGCCCTATGTGCTCCTGTTCTGAGCCGGGATGTTATGTCACAGTCGGAGATTTAGAGCTAAATGAAATGAGAGGGAATATGAGCAGGTACAACAGATATCATAAAGGGATTTGCAGAGTTGATTTGTAATGTTTTCCGCAACATAGAAACAAACAAATGCATGTACACAAACCCACAGGGGATGGAATGAACATGCACACACCTAAGCACAGAATAATGGAGAGTAAATGTGAGTAAATGTTAAGTGTGAGTGCAATTTAAAGGAATAGTTTAGAGAGCCAGGCTAATTGAGCCAGGCTAGCTGTTTCCCTGTTTCCAGTCTTTGTGCTAAGCTAAGCTAACTGGCCGTAGCTTTATATTTACTGTACATACATGAGTGGTATGAATATTCTCATCTAACTCTCGGCAAGAAAGCAAATTAGCATATTTACCAAAATGTCAGACTATTCCTTTTAATAAAGTAATTGATAAAAACAAAACAGAAAATGCAAAAGTAGAGATCTTTTTAGACTTTGTCTATTTCAAAATGCAATACAGCAAAGTACATGGCTTTTAGTTACCAAACAAGCTTTTATTCAGGATTACCCCTACTATTGCAAATCTATTTACATGTATGACTTGTATACATTCACTAATGTATATAGGCTGATGGAATTTGTTAGAATTAAGGAGCTTTGGACCCAAAATGCCCCTGAAAGTCCAAATGGCAACTTGATGAGGTAAAGAACTTGGAGTTGTGATCTCTGTAATATGTAGGACTGCAAATGAAGCAGCTTGACTCAGTCATATGTGAGGTTCAACATGCAGGTTTTAACATGCTATAAGCACAGCTACAATCCTCTTAGGCTGAGGTCCAACTTGACGTACAGCTGCAGCGATCTAATGAAATGTATTTTGCTCTCATTGTAAAGCTAAAGGAGAAATAAACATGGACTGTAATGTGAAGGATTACAAGATCACTTGAGTTGGGCTAAAAAGAAAGGAAAGCTACTGTATACAGAACAAAAGAGATCAAAATTAGCTCCAACGCTCAAATAATTCAGTTAAATGTAGCTGTCAGCTTTGCTTTCTTAGCTTTTAATCAGAGGTCAGACATCTGGCCTCTGGGCTTTTCATGTAATTGCTCTGCTTTCTAAAATGGACAATACCATCAAATCTAAACATTTGATCAAATCCTTAGTGATTAACCAAATGAGCGCTTCATGAAATAGGGATCCATTAGAGGAGATCACTCACCGTCTTGATAGGTCATAAACCCCCACCACCATGCATGTTGTGTGTTCATGGGAGGTCACTGACCCTCTCTCATTTTCCACACTTTAATTTTAATGACACGTCGGATGGCTGCCTTCATTGATTAAGCCCACAGATGTCATGAAATGATCACAATGATTCATGATTATAATGGGATATAAATTACCGCAATCCCTCGTGTTTATATGTATGTGACTCTACAGTATCATGCCCATAAAAAGCTGTGCATTTTGAATAACAGAATATAATATCCTACCAAGACATTGCCTCATTTTAACTGCTGGATTAATGGATGTGCAGTTACTGTAGTTTACCATTAAATGATACTGTGAATCGATTACAAATCTATACAAATATGTAAAGATTACAACCGGTTAAGA
This sequence comes from Gymnocephalus cernua, assembly GCA_023631565.1. Taxonomy (NCBI): domain Eukaryota; kingdom Metazoa; phylum Chordata; class Actinopteri; order Perciformes; family Percidae; genus Gymnocephalus; species Gymnocephalus cernua. The sequence goes on from CM042442.1 coordinate 27,793,487, forward strand.
TAAAAAATGAATCGCGATGCAATTTTTAAACGACCTAGGGCTTAATCTACTTTTAGTTTATTTATTTAAAGATATTTTTTTCTACTTAGTTATTGTGATGTGGGATTAGTTTTAAAAATCCAATACATTTTTCATTTTAGTTATTTAAGATAAAATGCAATTTCCGTTGCACATGTGATAAGAGGACACATCGTCATTTGTCTGCATCTTATTCTATTAAAAAAATCGTGAGAAAGTCTTATCGTGAACTTAAAATCATGAATCATGAATCATGAGTTTAGTGTATTGTCACATCCCTAATTGATAGCAATATTCAAGTCAAAATTATTAAAATTCATTGTTTTTCTACTTTTTCCCATAAAAGGTTTATAGGTTCTTAAGAGACCAGAGTTATAGTTAGTTCATTTTACATTGCTATTTCACATTTCAAGTACATTTACTCTAGTACAATTTTGAGGTACTTTTTTTTGAGTATTTCCATTTTATGCTATATTCTTCTACATTTTGGTAGCCAGTATTGTATTTTTAATCCACTACAATTATCTGATAGCTTTAGTTACTTTGCAGATTATGATCAGGTTATTAGCTAATACAAAATATAAATCAACTAATAAACTATGATATATTAATATAGGTTAAGCTATCCACGTGCAGTATAAGTAATTAAAATAAGCTCCACATTTACCAGCTGCAACACTAAAGTGATGAACAGACAATAATGCATCGCTAATAATAAAACCAGTAATTTAATGGGCCTATCTGAAATAGGCCATTATACATAATGAGTACTTATATACATATATATATATATATATATATATATATATATACATATATACTTATAAATATATATGTACTTATACCTACTTTTGTACTTTAAAGTAACTTTTTGAATGCAGGACTAGTATCGGAATATACTTCCTCCAACTCTAACGTTATAGATTTCCCACACAGTTTAACCTTTATCACATGCAGGTGATAATCTGATTACCTGTTCTCTCCGTTTGGCTGCTGTCAATCTGGCTAGCTAAATCCAGTTTAACCGCACTGTCCTCCTCTCAGAAAGATGCTTGAAATACTGAAAACCTGTTCTTGACACACGGGAAGCAAACAAAAAGCCATGTTGTTCCTGGAGAACCACTCCACGTTAAATCTGATTTATTTTATCAACGGGTTGGTTTATACTTACTCCGCAGCAGGACGGGCAACGTTTATCGTTAAATACCAATAACCCGCAGCTGTTGGGCACCACACCGATATTTTTATATACATTTTCTTCAAGAGACAATTTTTAAAATGTGTATTGTAGAAGATAATGATCGTTGTTCATGGTTACCTCAAATAATTGAATTAAATTAATTGAATAAATTGAATCAAAGAATTGGTTACCTTCTTTAAAATACGTGGACAAGAGACAATCAAATTGCAGCTGGGCAACGGCCAACGCTTTGAGCATGCGTAGTTCTTCCCACACTCTGGGTAGGCTACTTGAAGTTGAGACCTACTGTTAAATTGAGAGAATAACTGCTAGTATTGTAAGCATATAAGCACATAGATATACGTGTATATCATGGATGTATTAAGATAACTGGATACAGCGTTCGGCGGGAAGCCCCGTACGTTCCAATGAGAGTGCTCAAAAGCGCATACCATGGTGTATATCTATAATATTAGCATGCTGGCGTTAGCATTTAGCTCAAAAACAACCAGCAACACTGGGCACAAGTAAAACCGAGCTAGCATAGCTGACTGTTTTCGTTCGGCCTCACGTTGTGTCACTGAACCAGGTATAATAGGATGAATACCAGTGCAGTGCAGTTCCTTTAAAATGTGACGGTTTTAAAGACAGAAACTCTGTAAATAAAGATGTGACTAAAGCAAATGATTCAGGGGCTGAATTCAAGCATGTTAACTCATGCAAACTGAGCACATCTGACTAGTTTATTACCAGAAGTGGCATGTATACATTTACTCAAGTAGCCTACACTTTGAGGTATTTGTACTTTACTTGAGTATTTCCATTTTATGCTACTTTATACTTCTACTGCACTACATTTATTTTGATAAATATACAACCATATAGCACAATGTGATAGATAGGCTACAATGGTAAATTTGACTTTTCACCATAGGATTCCCATATTAATCAGAATAATGCTGCGATAGTTAACAATTAAAAAGTAATTTACTATATTTATTTGATGTAGCCCACAACTAACCCTGCAGTAAATCTTACCGTACAAAACACAGGTTTCTTCTGTCACAGTCAAAAAGAAAAGTAAAATGATCTATAATTATATCTGCAGGCTTAAAGTTTTTTTAACATTAATATGAGTTCCCCCAGCCTGCCTATGGTCCCCAATTGGCTTGAAATGGTGATAGGTGTAAACCGAGCCCTGGGACTCCTGCTCTGCCTTTGAGAAAATGAAAGCTCAGATGAGCCGATCTGGAATCTTGCTTGTTATGAGGTCATAAGGAGCAAGGTGACCTCGTCTTTCTCTGCTTTGCCCGCCCAGAGAATTTGGCCAACTCATGAGAGAGACATCCATAGACAGTTAAAGAAATGGACTAAGTGACGCCATTGTTTTTGAGACAAGTGAAGTCTCAAAAAGACAATTATGAATGTGTAACGGTGGAGTGGAAAGTAACGTAGTCATGGAGCACACTGACAGGGCCGTGAGCAGATGATTTAGATACATGTTCAAACAGTGCCAGGGACTCTGCTCCCGAGAGTTGAGCCAATTCAAATATAGCACAGACTCTTGGGGAAAAAGTTTCCTTGAAAAACATGATTAATGGCAGTCAATCATGTTTCAGCGAGGCTGCATGGCGTGACTAATACAAACAGGTTTTCTTAGGCAACAGAGTAACCTTTGCTCATATGGAAATCACATTTTTATTTGGGCTCCTATTTGACCTCATGAGTTAAAGTGCAGACTTCATGTTGATTTCTGAATAACAAACAGCACTTAACTATACAGTAACAATACACACACATTACCTCATAAAAGGTAATTTAACTGATTAGAAACCTGACTATGTAAAAGCAGACTTGTCTTTAGGCCGTTGCATCAGGAGGAGAGAGTTGGCTGTGTAAATCTGAGGCAGCTCTTTTGCAAACAATGATATAACACTGTGCAAACACTGCAAGTATCACAATGTGTAGCAACACCATGACAGTTCTGAGAACTGTTGGCTAATTTCGGTTCACGTGTATTGAGGCATGTCCTTGTTGTACTGCAGCCTCACTTAGGATGTATACATTTCCCTATAGGAAGTATACAAGTGGTGTACAGCAGGTTCCTACAGTTAGTTATACTTTCTAGTATGGATAAAATAAATGTAAAAACAAGACAGTTTACAGCCATGGGGAGTGTATCTATGTTCCCAGGGTTGTGTGTTCCCCTGTTCAATGTCATCTTAATATGACACATTAAGGAAAGGGTTTTATGTTCTCAACAATGCTTTATTTTCCTAGGTCAAAGGTGCAATGTATTTTCCTTGGGTCAGTTGTTAAAATCTCCCAGCTACAGCTTACTGATGTTATACTCATTGAAATCTACGACCTCAAATTTGCAGACAGACCGTTTTCTTGACTTTAGACATTGATATCTCCACAGTGGCTGAATGGATTTTTAACATTCAAACTGCATTTGAAATGTCCATCTTACCCCATTCTTTTGCAACTGCGAAGATTAGCCCTTACCAATCTCTTAAAATGTTGATCCTGGGAACATGGGGGGGATGACCCCCAGCCACGCTAACAGCTCTGTGAGGTTGTATTTAGGCACATTTAGGCTTTTAGCTAAATGTTAACACTAGCATAGATGCTATAAACCAAAGTCTTTCTTTTTGTACTACAATTTAAAATACTTATTGACATTGTGTATATGTATTTAAGTATCTGTATATATTTTATTTTAATCTTTTCTAATTTAAATATTTGTATAAATGTCCTATGTGTGTTACGTGAAAGCGTTACAGCTTACACTTCCTTGTGTATGAAAAAAGTGCAACCAGTCAGCGTTTCTAAACATTAGCTCAAATAGAGCTCATTGGTGTCAAATCTACATTTCACTTTCGCAAACATTTGGTGTCATTTATGTAGCAATGATAGCTACAGAATGTCATTAGTTTTGCAGGTATTTAGTCATAAACCAAATGAGTCAAATTGAAGTTTTGAACTGATGATGGATGCTAGGTGAAAAGTTAAGGGATCACCAAAGTTAGTACAATTAATCCTAAAATAGACTATGAATATGCACCAAATTTCACAGCAATCCATCCAGCAGTTGTTATATTTCACTCAAAACCACAACCTGTGTGTGGCACTAGAGAAAATATTCAGAGGATCCCCAAAGTCATTAGGATTCATCCTCTGGGCTCCATCAATGCCCCATAATGTTTGGTTATAGTGTACTGTGTAGTGTGTGCACTGTCTACTGTTTAAAGTTTGTTTAAAGAAGTCCCTCAGGCAAAATATGAAATGTGTTTTTGCTGCACAGTCAGCTGGGATCAAACTTCTTGTGTTTCGTGTACTTTCTTTAGCATAATAGACTCTTGAAGGGATGTATAAGAAAGAGTTAGACCAACTGACCAACAGAAAGACATTGTTATCTTTTGAGCAACACCAAAAGCAAGGCTAAAAACACTAGCAACCTCAAAAAGATAGCCATTTCTAGAAAATCTGCTTAATTTTGGACTTTTTCATCAAGTTAACCCCTTAAAATACATATCACCCCTTCACAGGGGCCGTTATCGGCTCCCATCTGTCCTCCTGACCACAGGGTCATGGGAAATATGGTGCTGATTTTAACAAACACAAGTGCCAGCCAATTGCATAATCTCTTCCTAAACATTAAGGGGTACAATTGGATAGATTTGTACTTGAGTACTGTTGCTCTTTGGAGCTTTATTACAAGGGCACTTGACTCATGACCTCAGTCTTATTTTTAGAATCGTCTCAGGATGAAATTTGATCTCAGCAACTTGCATAGGTAGCAAGCCAGGCCAACGGTTATTTCTAAATCTTAAACTTCATGTGGAAACTTGCAGGTCTGTGCCAGCCGACATCCAGTGTTTCCTCATTCCTCATTTAAAATTCAGACAAAATGTTCCAACATGCTAAACCCTTGACAGCTGAGAGTGTCAGGCTTCTCTAAGCAGCACGGACATACTCAGAAACTACTGCCATGACCATTACTGGACCTGCAGTCAGTCTGGGTCTGATCGCCCTCTAGGAGGATCGGATGCAAGAAGAGACCATAATGTACCTTTGTACAGCCAAGTGGGCTGCATAACAAACAAACAGTGCCAGAGGGGAGCTGAGAGGATACTAAGGGGGATGCAGATCAAGATGAATGGTCAACATGAGGTAGGGTCTGATCACTAAATAGTCACCTGCTGGATGTTGAAAGACTTAAATGACCTTATACTGCTTGCAGTAGGAAAAGTAGGACACGTAGATGGGTCATATTTAATTAAATCATCCCTCATTTAAGGCTCTTGTGATTTTCAAAAGTTGGCAACACCAAAGTCTGCCCTTGTTAATTGTGTGACAGAGCCAGTGAAGAGCAATAGCAGTTTAAACCTACACTATGGATTTGATGACAACCGTAAAGATAATGGTTTTGGTTTTGTGCACAAAAGGCCCTAAAAGGGCTCCAGTTGCCAAAAAAAGAGAAAGATTAACCTAAACTTTGAAACGGTGGAAACGATCCTGGTACAGAATATTAGGCTGCACTCAAGCCAGTAAATTACGGTCTAATAGGTTTATAAAAGCAGACTTTTAAACTAAGGTTCAGAGAGTCAGTATGAAGAGGTTTAGAGTTCCTTGGTTGAGAGTAAAAGCCCTCCTCTTGCAATAACATTTACCATTGTTTTTTAAATTTAAACAATAGAAAGTCTTCTTATATCAAAATATATAATAAAAGGGGTTCTGCAGTGTTCACTGAGTTTTTAATACCACATATAATTCAATTTAACACCTTTTTCGCAGGCATACCAGGTCCAAAACAATAGTGACAATAAGGCTTAGAATGATTTATTAAGAACATGAATTGACAATTATGCCACATTTGTATCTGTATTTCTAAGCTCTATATAACATACAACTCCTACTATAGCAAATCAATGAACATGACCTGGACCTAGATAAGCAGCAAAAACACTGATTTTAATTAAAAATAATGATGTAATTTAAGTCTTTTTATACATTCTAAGGCTTTTTTTAAAGGGAACTAAAATAAATGCTTTTTAAGACCATGAATAATTAATACTTTTATACTTAAACTGTCATTCGCTCTGTAAAATACACTCCTAAGTAGCACCAGACAACCACATGACACATCACCAACCAGTATTACATAGAGTCAACACTGCCATCTGCTGGCCTGGAGGTGCAAATAATTTAAAGTGTCTTTTTATGTTTAAAAAAGAGCTCACGCACACTTTTATCAAACTAATATTTTTATTTGTATTGAAGGTTACAGAGCATGTTTCTATCAAAATAAATCAAAATTTAAATATCAATTCAGTGGTATTAGTGGTTTTCAAATGGTCGCTTGGTGGTAAAGTAAATACATGACATTTCATTGAGTTCATTATAATCATTAAAATGAATAATTTTCTGAATTTATCCTGGTCAATAGCTCACTTAAAGATGGGGGAATGTAACTAATTCAACACTGAATTAACTTCCTGTTACTTTAGGGGACAGGACGCCTTCTTCTGACTATGTGCCCTTGACATGTTACCGATTCAGTGGATTCATTTACACAATTTTACAATGAATTCCTCATATGATTACAGATGTTTGGTCCCAATAACACATGTACTGTATGTCCATTCATGCTCATAAAACTCACTGCTGCTTTCAAATAAATCACACATACACAACAGTGCCACACAAAAAATGTTTCTATGGTGTAAATATTACCAAATTCATTTCTCACAGCCAGAATTTGAATTACATTCAGCATGATGGTCTTTTTGTTTTGTGTGTATTTTAAAGAATGATTTGAGGATGAGGGAACACAGAAGTTCTTGACTGCCGATGCGGCTCTAGGTGAGGTGGTGGGGGGTGGAGATGAGGTGGAGATGAGGAGTGGGGTTCACGAGTCTATGATCGCTTTTTTCTGTTCTCAAAATTTCTGAAGTTGGCCGGCCTAATCTTCATCTCTGCAAATTCAATTGAGTGTTCGTGGCCCTTCCAGTGGAACCAGTTGATCCCCTGCAGAAATACAGAATACAAATCCTGGTCAATAGTTATCAAACACATCTGAGTCATCCTTCCCTAAACCATACATCCAACAATTCACAGATGTGGAGGGAAGTCTCCTGGAAAAATCGAATTTGTTTCTTTATTACACCAAAGATGAAAAGTAAACTGCTGTATAGATGTCAGAAATGTTGCAGAGTGTGTGTAACAATTTTTTGGTAATGTCAGAAAATAACTGTTTTGGTAAAAGGTATTTTATCTCTGTAATTAATCTGAAGTAAGTGTAAAGGGAAGTGAAATACTGTTAATAGCAAGTAAGTAAGCTATTATAAGGAACCGGGGGAGGGACCAATGGCTAATAATTGTTGTCGAAATCTTCTAAATGTAAAAACTGACACATCTTGAGACTACAAGAAACAGAACTGGAAGAAACATGGGGAAAACTGATTGATTGAAAGATTGTACAAGACTCAAAATGGCAATATTGGAACGGGGCTGCAAATAAAACCATCAACAGGACTGTATGAACAATGGAAAATATGTTAAATAACTTCCCAGTCTGTTTGTTCATTCATTGTTTAATGTCACCAATCTTTTGCCAGCTTCAGTCATCTTTTTCAACGAGAAAAGAAATAATCTGAGACTTTATCAAATAAAATGTACGTACCTTACTGTGACTGTTGTCCCCATATTTCCCCATGAGGTTGACACGATGACAGTTCTTATACCAAAAGGCCCCTTTGTAGGACAAGGCGCAGTTGGTGACAGCAATATCGTTATCGTTGTCGAAGGTGGAGAAGGGGCGACCCTGGTGGTACGTCATGGAGTCACCTGGAGAAGATATCGACAGTAAAGCTCAGACACCACAGCTAACGTGAACATGTGAGCTTATTCAATTAAAGACAGTCCTTTTAGATTAAGTAAGTAATGTCAGAGTGACTTTTCTTAACGGAATAGTTAAAAATGTTCTTGCTGAGAGTTAGATTAAAAGATAAACACCACTCTCATATGTGTACATCTAGTATAAAGCTACAGCTAGCAGCCAGCAATTAGCTTAGCATAAGGCTGGAAACCGCTTGCCTGGCTCTGTGCAAAGGTAACAAAATCCACCTGAACTATTTCGTACAAAAACAGAGGCGTAAAAACGTACGCATCTGGCCAAGAAACCCCAACTTGCTGTTTTTATACTTTAGTTTCTGTACAGATCAAACAAACAATATATACAAGGTGTTAACTAGTGAGCTTCAGAGGTGTTGGTAGTTGGATTTTCTTACTTTTGGACAGAGCCAGGCTAGCTGTTTCCCCCCATTTCCAGTCTTTATGCTAAGCTAAGTGGCTGCTAATATTTACAGCAGACATGAGAGTGGTATCGTTTTTCTGATCTTTCTGATTATGATCTCTGGCAAAAAACAGTTCCCAAAATGTCCAAGTAATCCTTAAAGTAATACGTACCTGCTGTTCCACTATACGCTCCTACGTAGACTTTATAGCGTGTTTTTGGCTCTGCAATTGTGAGCTTGTCGTATTGAGCGTAGACCGATTCCCCGCTGTCCCTCAAATCTACTCGCAGCTCATAATGGCCAGAATTTGTGATTTTATGGAGGTTGGAGAGACCTGTAATAATTTTATATGTGTGAGTTGGAAAGGGACTGAGTAAGAAGAGACAAGAGAGAGAGTCGAGGTGAATAGAAGAAAAGAGAGCTTACCCAGCCAGAATTCATCATTCAAGTTACCGAAGCCAGTCGTGTAGTTCTTCCAGTTCCTGAAGAATTCCAGCTTTCCATTCTGGCGTCTCAGGAAAACCTGAAAAAGGACAGAGTGTCACAACAGCTTCACAATAATCATAACAAGCATGACCGAGGTCGTCAAGGTTGCTGCCTATCATTAGAGAAAACAGGCAGTACGATCATATTCTTTTCAATGGGAATTATGGTTTCAAAACCGTCTTTAAATTGGATTTCAGCAGGTTGATTCCCTCACCATCCATCCTCCGCCATCTGTGGTCATGTCACAGTAAACCTGGATGGGCTGGCTCTCCTCTCCACCCACGTAGATGGTGTACAGACCAGAGGTCGTCTCTCCATTCAGTAAAATCCGAGCACAGTCCTTGGGGCGTCTGTACAACTGTCCAACTAGAAGCACATATTAAAAAGACATCATCTCAGAGACCTCTGCTGCTTTATCTACAAGACAGAATACAGTATCGTGTGAGAGTGAGAGTGAGGAGCTTGAAAGGAAAGATGGTTTTGAAAAAAGGAAGGAAAAAGAAAGTTTTTTTCCATCGGGAGCAGCTCAGACAGAATGAAAAATAAGCACAGGTGGAGTATCAGATTAAATGAATATATTTCTAACGTGCATCTGGACTGTTGCGTAACACCAAATCTTTCATTGCTGAAAAAGCACCAGTGAGTTACACCACCGTCCAAAAGTTTGGAATCAGCTGATTTTTTCCTTCTTCCCTTCAATAGTAACTATTTAAACAGATAAAAACAGTATAATTCAGACACCAAATGTATTATTTACATTTGAAAGGAGAATGAAATGATTCAAACTTCCTCTTAGTCAATGTGTGTTCCATGACAGGAACTTGGATGTGGAATTTGTTTTCCATTCCAGAAAAGCGTAAGTGACCCACGATCATTATTGAACCAGAAGGGTACAATTGGGTTCTAAATATTTTAGATGTATATTTTATTTTTTTCTTTGGGCTCTCTGCAGTCTACTCAGTGGTTAGATTGAAGAGGTTTAAACTATGATTTGTCAATCTATATTATGTCTATCTGATATTCCACAGTGCTAACCCTAGACTAACCTTCTGTTTATACTGTAACATTTGAAGAGGAGCTTTGCTAAAGCTACACGTTGCCTGTTGATTCCAGCTTGTTATCGGCTGTATTATCGTGCACTTGACACTGAAACAGGAACGTGTTCACATTTAAATCTTCACACATTTCTTCTCTTCATTATCAACTGTTGCTCGGAGGGATCTTTTTCTCTTTCTGGCCTTTCAATTGTCAGTCTGGTTGAACCATTGTACAGCGTTTGGTTCAACATGGTCATAACAAACCCTTCAAAAAAAGAACATTTGTAAAGAGGGCTTTCTACAACCTAAAAGCATCAAAGACCATTCAGAAATATAGAGTAGTCCTCACAGACATTTGACTGGACCCAATCAAGCTTTTGTGGCAGAAGATTACAAACTTCTGAATGGCAGAAAAAAGTAGATTTTCAGGTAATATACACCAATGATTAAAAACAAAAAAGGAGGTGTGTGCATGCCTGCGTTTCTGTCCTTACTGGTAGTGAAGACAGTGTTCACGTGACGACTCCTCTGGGCTCCAGCGATGGCCTGCAGTCTCACATTGTACTCTGTGGAGCCGGTAAGCTGAGCCATGCTGTAAGAGGACGCTGTCGGGCTGAGCATCACTTCCTGAATCCATGTACACACATAGAAAACAACAAAGTACAAAGAGCAAGGCCATAGTGGAGATTTAACTACAAAATGTGCACATAACTGCTAACTTGTTTTTTTGCCTACTTTTATACCTTCATATTAATTTCACAGACTCGAAAGATGCTTGACACAACAGTAAAAATAGTGCTGCTTTCTTTATGTATTTATCTGTATATCTGTATCCCAACCGGCAAGTCAGGGTCTGCCCGAAGTTTCTGCCTGTAAAAAGGATTTTTTTCCTCGCCACCGTCTCACCAAATGCTTGCTCTTGAGGGCAGGTGGGGGGAGAAATTGTTGGGTCTTTGTAAATTATATGGTCTAGACCTACTCTACCTGTAAAGTGTCCTGAGATAACTCCTGTTGTGATATGACACTATACATAAAATGTAATTGAATTTATTAATAATGTATAAGATATAAGCTGACAGGTGGTGCCCAAAAAGGGTTGCATTCATGAGTTACGGTGACATAAAATCAAACCTAGAAGACAAAAAACTATTTAGAACAATTTAAAAGAAGATGTAAATTTGTGAGTTTCTTGCAATGAAGTCACTTTTCAAAAGCAGATCTTGGATGCCGGAGGTTTACCAAAAACAAAAAATTATAATTGTTAGTCATTCCTTGTTGGTATAAACTGAAAAAATGGCTGCCAAGAAGTTAGAAAATCAATCAAAAACCTGATGGCATTCTTTGGAAAATGTTCATCAGTAATGGTGACTTTACAGTCTGTGGTTTTTGGGTTTTAGCAAGAAAAACCACCAGTGATTGAACTCATGTCGGGGACGTACATACCCTGATTGTACCATCAGCAGAGGAAAAGGTGAGTGTGTAACCAGACACAGCAGCCTGCGGAGGTTTCCAGGTGAGAGTCGCACTGTCAGTTTGAATGTTAACCACCGTCAGATCACGAGGAGGATCCACACCTGAAAAAACAACATCACACTGCAGCTTTATTTTTCATTAAAATATACAATAATCAATATACATTTTGTTTCAAGTCTTCTCTCTCTTTAAGCCTACCAGTGGTGAAATCAGTATCAACAGAGTCACTCTTCTGTGCTTCTTTTACAGCATGTACTCCAACTGAGTAGTGGGTTCCTGGAACCAGGGAGCCCATCTCAAACTCCACCGTGTTCCCAGAAACGTGCTCCACCACTGGGGACACTGTCAGCCAGGACACACCAACAGTTAAGCAAATTACATAATCAAAGTAAAGCTAAATTTGTCATTCACACACTTTGAAAGTTTGTGGAAGGAAAGCAGAGTGACCAATAGAAATGTTACTACCTTATACTTCTGCCATACTTCTCAGTATATATATATATATTTATTTTACCACTTGTTAACAAGCATAACCATCAAGGTATATCTATCTATCTTGCTTCCTGTTCAAGCTGTTTATATTAAGCTGTTTTTTATCCATCACAGTATATACATATTCCCATATCCCTGTACTATTACTCCCCAGACTACCACAGTATATTTTACTTTTTATTTCTCCTTTAATTTAGCTGCACTATTTTGTCTTAGATTTTGTTCCACTTGCGTGATTTGTCTTTCTACATATTCCCTTCCATATATCTGAGCACAGTTGTTAGATTACAACTGCTTCACTGTAATTGTTGTGTACAGAACTTGATCTTTTAAACAGGAACTTCCTGTCTAAATTAAGAGCTAATGCAGATAGATCGATACAAGAGGACAGAACAGAAACACACCTGAATCAGTACTGTAAGTAATGACGTAGCCATCGACCGTGGCCACCGACGGTTGCCACAGCAACAGCGCTGAGGAGTCAGTGACATTGACTGCAGTCAGACCCTGCGGTCTGTCCAAAGCTGGAGGATACAAACAACAGGAACAATTACATTTTCCATGAACCGATTCCAACGTCAGTACCAGGGGTTGATTACCAGGGGTTGATGCATACTATATATATATATATATATATATATATATATATATATATATATATATATATATATATATATATATGCAGTATAGGCCATAAATCTCCATGTTAGCGGATGGGACATGGGCCACACTAAAACATTAAAGTACACATCAAATACATTTTCCCAAAGATGCTTTTGGTCTTTTTAGGTAGTTCTGATTACACTGATGTTTGTTGAAATACTCATTTTCTGATAAGTTTGTTTTTTATTAGTTATTTGATGCCATAAAAACAGGGTGAAGCATCATGATTGACAGCTGTGATTGACAGCTGTGATTGGTCGAGCGAGGTGAACGGGCAGCACTTTGTTACTTTGGCTCCGCCGCCCGATCACTACTGCACAGACTTTGGCTCCAAAATTACAAGATGACAGTGCCCGTATCCGGGATATTTTGGCTTTACTCTTGTACAGTTGGAGGAAGTGGCGACACGTCGTCCATCTTTATATACAGTCTGTGGTCAGTACAAGTCAGGGAGGACTGACACAGAAGTGTAGTATAAGAGAAAAAGAAGAAGAAAGCCAACCTGTGATTACAGTGTCAGTGCTGGGGTCACTCTCCTCCAGACCCTTCACAGAACTCACTGTCACTTGATACATTTTGCCAGGGACCATATTGGGCAGCGAAGCCTCAAACACGTCGCCATCCACAGTCACCATCATTGGACTTCCTGTGGAGGAAAGAAAACAAAATATGGCTTCCACACTAAAAAATAAAACACATAATATAAAAACTATACATTTATCATTTGATGATTTATCTGCAATTCCACTGCATTCTCCGTAACTAAGCTCTATTGTACAGTAGCTTCTAGACTATTTGGTACTTTTTTTTATTCGTATTGTGGTGGGTGGTGATAAACATTACCTTTGCTGACTAGAGAAAGACTATACAGTACTACTAAATATTACACTTTCTACACATCCAACAAGCACTCCAAGCATCTCATATCCCATATTATATTAATGTTATACTGTTTTATTACATTATATACAGTACCAGTCAAAGGTTTGTACACACTTTCCCATTCACTTGAAAGTGTCATTATTTATCATATCATCGCTGTCAGAAGGAAACCTTGTATGTCTATATTTCGTCATTTTAGTTTTTATTCAGAAATCAATGCTAATGGTCACCCACACAAATATTTAAACAGTGACAAAGAGATTTTGTTTGACTTCGTTTGAGGTAAATACATAAATAAAATGTTTCCAAAAATGCCTTTTTAAATTTGCCAGAGAAAAAAAAACCAGTTTGGACATACAAGGTTTTCACCTGACAGCGACAACATTATATTATTAGTCCGTTGTTTTACAAACTATACTTGCTGACTATAACTAAAACAAGTTCCTTCCGGAGGCTATTTTGCAGAGGCACTGAACCTGTGCCCGGCACTTAGCGCCGCCCAAGACGACTGCAACTGGTTTAAAGAAATGCCAATAAACCAGATGTTTTTCTCCCATCCCGGAATGTTGAGTGGACTAGTCAGACCTTCTGGTCTGGCAATGCGAGACTAAGACCAGTGGTGGACTGACTGAACACCATCGCTACAGCCATGCCACTAGAGGTTCAAATTAGTTAAACTAAACCATAATTTAAATATTTAACAAATAACTAAATGTAAATCTAAGTTGAAAAGTATTAATCACCAGTAAACTATAGCAACAAAATAAATGACTTCTTACCTCCTTCAAAGGGCATATAGGTGATTCGGTAGTTATCCACTGGAGAGTGAGGCATGGACCAGTGAACTACAGCGGAGGAGTCAGTCACATCAGAGAAGCTAAGTCCTCTTGGAGTGCTCAGGCCTAGTAGAGTATAAATGGATATGCACAGACAGGAAAGCAACAAAAAAAAGGTGAATTAAAGTAAAGTATGGCCAATAACATTGCATAAATACAAGAAAACTATGAGTTTGAAGGATCCCAAAAGAGCATTTTCCATTAGACTCAGACATAGAGTTAAGCCTAAACCAGAGGAATAAAGATGATTAGTAGGACTGTGGGTTCAGTTCTCAGACAGCAGGCGCCCAACAATTTAGTAGTTAGTATAAAACTGCAGACCTTGCTGTGTTTTTTATATATACCTGTCTGAGCAACCCCAGTAATAGGTTGGGAGCGTTGGTCCAATGTGACACCATAAAGCTCGATTTCATACTCGGTGCCACTCATGAGTCCAGTTAAAACCTTGGTTCGCTCATCGCCACGGACACTGTACTCTTTAGGGTGGGCTAATCTTTTGCTGTCTCTTATTTTGATCACATATCTTTCAAACAAGTCTTCATCAGCCGTCCACGATAGACGGAAACCGTCAGCTGTGATGTCCGAGACAAAGAGATGCTCCACCTCAGGCTCAGCCTCTGGTTAAACAAGGAAACATAACGTTGCAGAAGGTTTTGCGTTTTCCCAGGAACATTCATCAACTTCTGAAGAAGTATGGAAGAAGTCAGCAATCAGACAAGAAGGTTTCCAGGTGGCAGACAGGGATATATCCCAGCCACCTTTGATTTGCCATGCTCAAGTATCCGTTAGTGTTAAAACTACAGCACACAGGCTACAAAGCCTATAAGTTTGAGTGAATTAACAAGACAAGATGCTTTTTGTAAATTTTTTATTTACGTCATTTAACAGGGTCACATTCCTTTAAAGGCCCTAATGGATCTGTTGGGACAGATTTTGGCAAACACTGGTTGAGACGAGGTCCCCATGCGTCTTCAAGGCCAGCCTCGATGCATTCAGTGCATTCAAAGACAAAGAAACCAATGAGATTAGAAGTTAAATCAACAGACATTTCATGCTCAGAATGTCCTGCTGATTTATCTGTGTTTTCCTACATCTCATCATTTTAGTTTTATTCATGGTGAAAGCAACTTTAAAAAGACTTCCACAGACGTCTGTGTAGCGCCAATCAGAAATCTGAAGGAAAACACGTTTTAAAATATGAAACAAACAAATATGCTTGCTCATATTTTGGAGGTAGGAAGAAACAGGCGGGAGCTCCACATCTATTTCTCCCGGTGACGAAGAAAATGCTTAAAACAAAAGTCTGGAAAAGAGTTGTGTTATAAATCTGAGTTAGGGTTAGGGTACAGTACTGAGCTGAAGCCTTACCATCGAAACATGGCAGTAAACTAACTCCATCAGTACTCAAGCTAATTTTGTTCTATTATTTTATATTATACAAAAAAGCATGAATATCAAAAATAGTTATGCCACTTACAGACCAGCCAAGTTGTGATGGTGAAACTTCAGAATTGGATCATTATGTACAGTAGTTTACACATTTATAGTAAGACGAGGAGCCTTGCAGTGCGCTGTGAGTGGTACCTGTCACAGCCACTGTAGTCAGAGGCCGAGAGAGAAGCCCTGACTCTGACACCCCGGTCAGCCTGACCTCATAGCCTATGCCGGTGATGAGGCCCCAGATGTCCAGGTGACTTTGGTTTCCTGGCACAGTGAACTCCTGAGGCTCCAGCAGCCAGCCAGAGTCTGTCACCACTATGTGAAAACGGCTGAAGCCACCACTAGAGGGGGCAAATTCCTGCTGCTGCGGTTGCTGCTGCTGCTTCACCTCCCACGACACACGGAAGCCGTAGGGGGTTATGTTGGAAATGGACAAGTTTTCCACTTTAGGCAAAGGAGCTGGAGAAGAATGGGTTTTGATTTTTTGGTTGGTTTTTTTTGTGAGAAGGGAACACATGTGGGAGGGGGAACAAGATTCCGTTAGGAGGATAATGTGTGCAATGGTTGCAAAAGCATATTATAAAATCTGTTCTTCCTGTGAGGTTATCAGTTTTAAAAAGGAGGCTGGATATCTCCTAAATTTAAAGGCCAAAACCATTAAAGGGCAAATTTTGCATGCATCATAGAGTTTTATATACTTGAGTGTAGAAAGAATAGATGCAACCGCTTTCTACTAATGCCACATTTTGAAGCTTGATTTATGGCCTTGAGCCACAAAACAACGGTGAAAATGAACAAGGACGTGACTACCCATCACCACTGGGAGTTCTAACAATGAGGCAAATATGCCACCCAAGACAATTGGAAGACGTACATCACATGATGTGGAGATAAAAATGTTTTTGTACAAATTTAGCAAATGGCACTTCAATACAGGCATCTAATGGCCATTAGTGGTACTGCATCTTAACACAATTGTGGCTTTAGCTTTTATATATTACTTTAGTATTTCCGTTTCTTGCAACATTATACTTCTACTCCACTCCAACAAATTAATTATCATGTATTATAAATGAAGCTACCCAGCAGTATATGAAGTAATTAAAATTGCCCTCTCCATTCAATAAAGTGATGAAAACATGAATGCATCAATAATAATAATCCAAAAATATACTGAAATGGAACATCCTGTATAATGAGTACTTTTACTTTTGGTATTAAAATATATTTTAATGTTAATCTTTCTGTAATTTTACTTTTATTATAAATCAAATGGTTTCATGCACCAAAAATGAAATCAGATGAAAACACGTGCTCATGATCCATGTCAAATTTGCTCTTACTGAAACTTAAAAGAATATTTGTTAACTGCGGGTCTAAGGCCTGAAATGCATTAAGAGATTTATTCTCGTATATTAAACTGGAAGTTGGAGACACATTTCCCCATATTAAATGTTTTGAAGCAAAAGCTCTTTACAAACCATTTACAACTACAAGTGATGAGAGTTTAAGACATGAGTAAAATACGGAGTACCTGTGACGGCGTGGGCTAACACTGAGGGAGTGTGGCGCCCATGAGAGATACCATACAGTTCAATATCATAGCCTGTGGCATCCATCAGGTTAGAGATCGTTATGTTACGGGCTTCCCCAGGCAGTCTGAACTCCAGCGTATCAGGCTGCTGCTCGGGGTCACTGACCCGGATAACAAAGCCATCAAAGTGGCCTGAAACAGTGCTCCAGGACAAGCTGAGATTCTGTGGACTCACAGATGAAGCAGCTATGGGCCCCAACTGTGGGACATCCTCTGAACAGAAAAAGAACACGGCTTTTCAGTTATGTTGTGCGGGTAATGTGCTTGGTACATGCAGTGTAAAAACAAAAATGCATGTAATGTGATACCTGTTGTAGCTACATCAAACAGAGGCTGTGTGTTCTGGCCACCAGCGCTGGCGTACAGCTTTATGTTGTAGCTTGTGCTCGCTTTGAGCCCGGCCATGACTGTGGAGCGCACGTCTCCTGGCAGAGTGCGCCCCATTGCCTGCGAGGGCAAAGCAGACTCTCTGACTTCTACTATAAAATTATCAAAAGCCTTCTCTCCTGTCCGCCACGACAGAGAAAATCTGTCTGAGGTAATGTTAGAAACAACCAGCCTAGACAAATCAGGCTCTTCAGCTACAAGGGGAGAGAAAAATAAGAAATATATTCATTTATTAAAATGGAAAGCATGTATGTGTCTCTATGTATACAGGCCCAAGCCAACTTTACTTTTTAAAAGAAGTGCAGAAAAGAATATTAGATAACCCTATTTTTTTGTAATACACAAAATCAAAATACCTGTTGATGCAACAATACTGACAGCACTTGTTCGGGATCTTTTGTATGTCCCATAGACGTAGGCTATATAGTCAGTGTTGGGCCTGAGCCCTGTGACGTCATGGGACTTTACATTGTGGGATATGTTATATTCCTTTGGCTCCATCAGCCAATTAGAATCAATTATCTCCAGGATAAAACCATCAAATTCTCCTTCAGTGCCATTCCAGAAGATTGAAAAACTTTCTGACGTTAAGTTTGAGATATATAGTTTGCCAACCACTGGTTGATTCACTAAAGAGAGAAATCATTATTAGATTTTCATTTAAAAAAACATTTTACAGAACACAAACTAATTAGATAAATTACTGGTAGCTGTTTGATTTGATTCATCACATTAAAATGTGTAT
This sequence comes from Gymnocephalus cernua, assembly GCA_023631565.1. Lineage (NCBI taxonomy): Eukaryota > Metazoa > Chordata > Actinopteri > Perciformes > Percidae > Gymnocephalus > Gymnocephalus cernua. Next base: position 27,812,021 of record CM042442.1, read on the forward strand.
AGTGTTACAGGACACTCACCACCACCACCCACTTGCAATTCCTGATAGTCTGAGTAGCTTAAAAGATTTAATACATGCATATATTTTTGCATAAAAATTAACTTAGCAGCTTGAACATTAAACCAATTACACTATTTATAAAAAATATGATAATAATTGTAACAAAGATGTAATGCCAAGGGGAAAATAGCTTTATTTTAGAATACTGGCCTCAAGGTTAAATGAAGTGTTGATTTTAATGTGAAAATGTTGCGAAGGAAGAAACATAACAGTAAAAAAATAAAAGTCTCTTTCATGCATATGGAGGGAGAGCTGATCATGCAGTTGATCTGTTAACATCGAGAATAGGATAAATTCTGCATAATGTTGCACCAGAGCGATTCAAAGCAGAATATGACAGCTACAGAGAGACTTCTAAAAACTTCTTTTTTTTTTTACATGCGAAGAAAAATAAAGTCAGTGACTTGCAAACATGCAGCAGATAAATTAGGCATCATTCAGATGAAAAACAAGGTGGCGTTAACTGTTAACCTCAGATATTATTGGCTTTTTACCTTGATAACGACAAGAAGATTTAATCATTTGCCACCTAGTAGTTCAAAAGGAAATGAGGATATTTACTTTAACGTTATCGACAAACTATCTCACACAGACTAACAGAACTCAAATGTCACTTAAACTTGCATGTGAGCACATCCATGATCCTTCAAGGTTAATCAATTATGCACTGAATGAGTGTTGATGGGATGAAATGAGATGATCACGCTGTCATGGTGTGACAGGCGTGTGAGGGTGAAAGTTATTGGTTTTGCTTTTGCAATCACTGCAGCACATCAGCGTCAAACCTCACCACGATGCAGGGGATGGTAGAGGAAGGGGGGAGGGGGCTTCATGCACGTTGGTAACTGGGATGGAGGGAGTAGTTTGGGGTAAGGGTGAACATTTGAGGGGCGTTTGCTTTGCTCAGTGATGTGGCACGGGTCCCCATCACCCTGCCCTCTCTCAGCTAGACAGAAACAGTGGCTGGAGGGTAAAGAATGGTTCATGGCATGTTGGTTAAGATGAAGCAGTACCCTGTGGCCAGGGTATTGGACAGTGATGACAGAACAGAAATTAGGTTATTATTATGTTGTTCTCGTTTCATGCAGCGAGGTGTGAACGCTCCACTGTGAGTGGGACAACAGCGGTTCTAGTGTCTGTGTATGCTTCACAGACACCGACTGAAACAGAAAGTTAAAAATCAAAAAAGGAAAAAAGTTAAAGAGATAGAGGATAAAAACGCTGCAACGCTGCAAGTTGCAGATACCTGTGGTTGATTCAGTGTACACGGGTTCAAGGAAGGAGCCCTGATACATCCCAAACAGGCCAACCATGTAGCTGGTGTTGGGATTCAGCCCCGAGATGCCCAGGCTGAAAGCGTCTCCGGACAGACTGAGGTTTTGGCTCTCTTCGAAATTCTCCAAGTTTGTTACCTCAATGACAAAGCTGTCAAATTCCCTAGCAGTGGGGATCCAGGACGCAGTGAAGCCGTCCCATGTAATGTCAGAGATGGTGAGGTTCACCACCGTGGGTTTCGGCTCCTCTGGTAGATAGACAGATCAGAGTGGGGTCAACTGAGGCAAGATAGATTGTAAAAATTACTCTCACATTAACTTTCCATCCATCACAATAAGTACGACTTAGTATTTGGGCCACAATTATGGAAAAAAATATCTCTTAGATTATCTTAGATTTCGGGAATGAAGTCAAACTACTACAAAAAACAAAGTCAAAAATGACCAAAAAAAGGATTAATAATTTCAGAAGAAATACGCAATATTTTAGGAAATTGTTTTGGGGAAATGAATGAGAAAAAGTCACAATATTTTGAGAATTTTCTTTTTTACTTTAAATCTTTTTTTCCCCTCCAAAATATCATGACTTGCAACTTAAAATATTACAACTTTTTTGCAAAATATGACTTAAATGTTAAAATATTGCTACTTTTCTTAAAATATTAAGAATATCTCTAAATATTACACCTTTCTTCTTGAAATGTCACGGTTATAATCTCGAAACATTATAACTTGTTCTTGAAATATTATGACTTTAAATCATTTTCTGACTTTAATCTTGCAATTTTACAACTTTCTAATCTTGAAAAAGTATGACTTTAATCTTAAAATGTTATCACTTAGTCTTGAAATGTTACAACTTTTTCTGGAAATCATTAAATCTCGTGCTTGATTTCTTGTGGTCCTAATACTCCGCCGTAAATAAGAGTCAGAGGTAAAGGAAAATATGGGATGAAAGATAATTGTCATTTACAATAAAACATCAACAGTCTGTGCAGCCATCCTGAAATATTTAGAGCATGCAAAGTGAATGGTTGTGATGAACACCTACAAAAAAAGAAGAAGAAATATTTGCTCCATGTACCTGTAGTAGCAAAAACTTTGAGAGGTAAAGATCGCCTGCCTTCCACCAGCCCTTGCAATGTAATATCATATTGTGTGGAGGGGGACAAACCCTCTATTTCAGCCTTGCGCACACTACCTTGTAGTGTGGTCACATTAGCTTGTGTCGCCCCTGACGGAGCACTGAGCTCCACCAAAAAGCTGTCAAACACCTCATTAGGTGCTGACCAAGCCAAGCTTACACTGGTGGAGGTGACTTTGACTGTGAGGTCCCCCAACACGTCCAGGCTTGAGCTTTCAGGCTCAGACCCAGAGCCCATCACACCTGTATCAGAAGTGTTTAGAGGACGGAGGGGATCTGGGTTTTGAACTGCTTCAATATCCAGAGCAGATGTTGGGGTTGTAGGGGCATCTTTGATGCTCAGCATAAGAACATCTGGAGAGGTAGGCGTGGGTGCTACAGTGAATAAAAGCAGGTTAAAGAATGAATTTGTTACCAGCTCTGTTGATGACTGAAAAAGAACATGTGAAAAAGAAACAGGGTTAAAATAAGAACACAATATATTGTAGAATTCCAATAATTCTGCACAAAGTTCGGTCCATTATCTACCTTCATCTTGTTAAGATTTCATTATTTTCTTGCCTCTTGTTATTCCAGTTTTTCCAGGACCGTGGTTCATATCATCAAGCAACAGCTAAGGCATTAATGGCACTTGAGCCGGCGCCATTAATTTTTGAAGCATCTGAGTAGTCCACCGGAGTGGAAGTACACAGTTGTCTTCAAATAGATGTTGAAGCCATGCACAGCCACTTTTTTTGTTGCTGCTGTCCTAAAGAAAGACTGTTCTGAGTCACTTGTTTGACATGCGAAGTGACGTACAGTGTCATTTTCTCTGACTGCTAGAGAATTATTTATTATAAAAGTAAAAGGGATTGAAGACAATGAATGATGCAGATGGAATTAGCTTTCAGAGAGAGCAAAATGGTTGCATTTAAAAGCTCAAATGCAGGAAGAAATCAGGACAGTCAGTGTATTATAACCCCTTGTATTTGAGGGTATTAATGCATCAGGGAGTACATAGTTCCCAATAATTCCCACTGTAGATTTCTTCTTGTATTTAAATTTCGGCAACATTCGGCCACAGTACTGAAACTTTGTCAGATGACAAATGGGATGAGATGAGATGAAAAAAAATTTGGGTTATGAAGATGACTGTTGCAATAAAAAAATATTCTTTGCTGGGAAATCTCAATGAGTAAAATATCAGCATGCAAATCATATCGTTACTCTGATCTAAGCAACTATTTCACCTCTATGTCACAGAACATCACCTCCACTGAAGGGAGAAGCTGTCAAAAAAAACAACAGGACCAAAAGTCCCTAACAAACTAAAAGAGAAGCTTATACCTGTGACTGCAACAGCTTCAAGTAGTGCAGATCTCTGGCTACTGGTTAATCCATAAAGTTTTATTTGATATTCTGTCGATGCATTCAGGCTCTGGATTCTAGAGCCAGTGGCATCTCCAGGAAGTTGGACCTCTCTCACATCCCACAATCGCTGAGTGTCTTTATATTCTACTGCCAAACTATCATAGATACTGAGAGCCTTTAGTTTCCATGAGAGGTCAAATCCATCAGGCGTGATGCCCGAGATAGTCAATTTCCCAAGCTCATCGTCAGGCTCCATACCAACTGAGGACTGGGACTCAGAGGGCTCTAAATACACAAAGCTACTGACATTGTCCTCCGAGCCTGTAGGAGTCGTTAGCTCACGGTCATCTGAGTCAGCTAAATAAAATGTGAAAGAGGCTACAAGAAAAACAAAAAGGCACATATCAAGAAAGCATAATTTAGGTGTAAGTGCATTTTTTTGGTGTTCCTTTGGCAAAGTCTTTAAATCTCTATATAGGTAATCCTAAATTCCAAAGTTTGACTCTGGTGTGCATTCTTTTACATTACATGTCATTTAGCTGACGCTTTTTATCCAATTGCTATGTATATCAGAGGTCACACGCCTCTGGAGCAACTAGGGGTTAAGTGTCTTGCTCAGGGACACATTGGTTGATGGATCATGGTGGGAATCGAACCCAGGTCTCCCACACCAAAGGCATGTGTTCTAACCACTGCACCATCACCACCCCATTCATTTAAAATATATATATACTGATGGATATTGAACTCCAAAATCTAAACAATTGAACGGAAAAAGCTGTGAAGAAACTCTAAGGAACATAATAGCATATTTTGAGGGCATGTGTCATTATTCCAACATTATATTGTGGTAAAATTGTTCCCTACCCACCTGTAGATGCAAGTAAGGTGACAGGTTTGCTCCTCTTGTGCCCCCTCTCAGCAGCCAAAGTGAGGGTGTAGCTCATTCCAGGAGTCAGGTTGGACAGGACATAGCTAGTCACTGTTGCTGGGATCTCCACCTCCTCAGACTGGCCGTCTCTGGAGACGTACTCGAGCCTGTAGGCGCCAACCTTAGCCCGAGGTTTCTGCCACTTCAAGGTGAGGGAGGTCTCTGTGGACTCAAGTTTTTCGAAACCTCTGGGGGGATCGATATCTGACAGAAGAGAAATATTTAGTGTGTAAAATTGTACTTACTTCTTTTGCATGCTCATTTCGTCACCCAATTTGCATCAACAAACAATTGAATCAACGTGGTGCTTGGGACGACTGTTTGGACAGCTGCTCGGCGCATATCTCACCAGTTGCTGCATTTGTAGTTGCAGGGAGGCTCTCTCGCTCATTCTTCACAGCTGTCACACCAATCCCATACTCTGTCCCTGGCTTCAGCCCTGCCAAATAGAGGGATAGAAGGAAAATGACAACGTGGTATGACTAACACAAGTTGTGTGTGGTCGTACTGATTATATGTTTGACCCTTACCAGTGATAGTAGCTTTTGTTGTGTCTCCTGGTCCTCGTGGGAACAGTTTCTCACCGTGAGTCGCTCCAGAGATGGGACTGTATTTCACCAGATAGCTGCCAACATCAGCTCGACTGTTAGTCCACTCCAGAGTGATGCTGTTGTCTGTCTGAGACACAGCCTGCAGGTCTGTGGGGGCGTCCAGGGCTAATAAAAAGTAAATACATTTATAATGATAACAGGAGAATACTTCTCTGCTCACAAACAATACATTTATACACAGATATTTAATCTATTATTTGGGATATTCTTGGAAATCTGACTCCAATTTGCAGTATGCAAACAGATGTATGCACAACCCAAATCGCCACAAAATTAATATAAATGTGAAATATATCCACACACTAGCATGTTCTGCAATACTGTATGGTTTCAATGTAGTTTTCCATAGTGTCTGAATAAAATTAAAGCAAAAGGCTGGTGCTATTCTATATTTTTTTCATACTGTCAACAAGTCTCATGAAAAGAACAAAAACCTATTGGTTCCTACTGAAGTGGTAAATCTTTAAAAACAGGTCACAAATATAGTTACATTTTTTGAAGGCTCAATAATTTACTAAAATAACTGGTAACAGAAGGAAATAGTGCATTTATTGGGGACTTTTTTCAGCGGCGGAGTAATCCACATTTGGTGCTCTGGTTAGTATTTATGGCAGCAGGACGGTGTGTGTGGGATTGAGTCAAAATAAACTACAGTGTGTGTGTTCATGGTAATGAAGGAACATGTCACCCAGTGCAACAGTGTGGCTCACTGATGTGTTTTTAATAGTTTTTGGACAACAATGGAGCTCTGAGGCACAGAGAAAGAAGATATATACAGAAATACTTGTTAGAAGATACTGTACATTCATTCTAGGTTTTGGTCTTTTCATGTTGACAATATGAAAAACATAATATATATCACCATAACTTCAGTATTTATCACATTTTGATCTTAAAATGTAACAGTTACCCTACAGTTACCTATTGCTATCACCAGCCTACCTGTAGTGAATGTGGCAGTGGCAGGGTCACTGGTGAGGCCTCCACTCCTGGAGATGAGCGACACCTTGTACTCAGTGTCTGGCCTCAGACCGTCGATGCTGTACTGCTTGTCTGGGGAGGAAATGTCCACACTGGTTTCATCAGACGGGTCGGAGCTGGGCCCGTAAAACATAGTGAGTCTGTCCATAGGAGCCACCGGCTGAGACCAGCCGACCAGAGCAGAGGAGTCCGTCACGTCCTTCACCCCAACCTGCCGGGGGCCGTTGATCTCTGGGGGGGGGGGTTCAGGTGAGACAGGCAAGGGTGAAGGATACTAAGCTAAAATAATCGGCTGCTGGCAAGTTTTTACTGTACAGACATGAGAGTGATATAGATGAAATTCTCAGGAAGCAAATAAGTGTATTTCCAAAATGCTGCACTATTCCTTTAAGGTTTTTAAGTAGAGAAGTGTCGGCAAAGTTGTTCTCGACTACACCGTCTCTGTAGGAATGATTTAGCTTCTAATAGTGAAATTCACATATCATAGTCTGCATTGGTGTGAGACCAAGGTTAAGACAAAACATCAGCACTCCTGCCATGTTTTTTTAGCCTTCATAAATAAAACAGCCCATATAAGACTCAACTTTGCTGTCTCATAAGACAAAGCAATAACTTGGATCAACAAGGGAAAGGCTATCATGAAAAAATATGCGATTCACTTTCACTCTGACGTTGTTTACTACCTGACAAATCTCCTCTGTTTACATGTGGGGGAGACATCTTTTCTCCATGTTAAAAGGACCTCTGGGGGTAAAAAGGCTATGAAAGGTTTAACTTTACTTCTATCATTCATTCCTGGGCGCTGCGTCTAGTTCCTACAAAAATAAATGACATAAGAAATGAAAACGTTGCGAGTCCATTGATGCCAACTTGTAAACTAAATGGCTTTTCCATGCACAATGAAATTTGTTTAGCCTGGCGTGCTATATCGATTGCATAAGCATTTCAACAACGTAATGTATGGAGCAACGCTGCTATAAAAGCCTCAGCAAGCAGAAGACAAAAGCTAAGAGAAAGAAAAAAAAACTAGTATATGGTCATGATAGGCTAAGATTCAATGTGTCTGAGTTATTACTCTTTAGCTAAAATCTATGATATAGAACTGTGGAGAGTCAGCAGGGATTTTCTGTTATTACTCTTCTTTTCATTATGGAATTTCACTCTTTGACATTAATGTTTTTTTATTTATTTTTTACTCTGTGCTCAAGTGAAGGCTTTTGTATCCACCCAAACTGCTAATAACTGCCAGACAGAGCAGGAAAATGACCGAAAATTATCTGATCTTTTCTCAGGAAGACACTGGATGATTTTAAACATCTATGATCCCACCAGTTTACTCTAAATAATCCAAAGTGCTAAGAAAATGTGTGTTTACAGCTGGAGACTCACTGGTAGTGACTTTTTTGGATGTTTGGGGTCCTCTGGTGTTGTTCTTGATGATGTTAACAGAGACTTCATACTCCTGTCCTGGTCCCAAGCCTGACTGGATAAATTGGGTTTGAGAAGGTTGAAGGGTGCTCACGACTTTTCCATTTTCTTCTTTCTGCAAGGACACACAACAGGATATTTTACGTTGGTTTATGCATTGAGGATTTGAACAAGATAGAAGACTAGATTACTGTGGAAAAATTAGAAAAACACACACTGACTTCAGTTCACATCAAGCTAGTCAGTACAGATTCCAGGCATATTTTGATTGTAAAAATGTTTTTGACATTTTGGGAAAACACATTCTTGCTTTCTCGTCGCGAGTTAGAACAGAAGATTATTATCACTTCTTAATCTGTTTGTACAGTACCAGTGGTACAATGAATAAAACAGAAACTGTGTCTGATTTTCCTGAAACGTCAGATATCAGGTTACAGAAAGTATGGAACAATGCTGCAAGCAACAAATTGAGCCCTTGACACATTTATGAATGTATGACAGAAGCTTTCAGTTCTCGCACTAGAGGAAATGTATGAGACTACAGAGAGAACTGTTGTGTAGGAAACGTAATCATACAGCCCATTATCTAAATTAACATAAAGGTCAGGAAAGGACATGCATTTAAATAATGGGTAGAAACTCTGCAGCAACTGCAAAAATTTAAAGAGGCCTCTGATTTATCAACTGGCACAGTAATTTATTTCAAAGAATTACTGGCTCGGATTCTAAGCAGCAGATTTATCCGCAGTTCTATGACATCCAGACTTGCCCTCACTGAAGTTTTTCCACATGTCAAAGCAATTTTAATGGTTAGCGTTGAAATAAATCCATGTTTTGCTGAGACTTCCAATAAGCTGGCATGACTGTATCACCTCTCACTTTTTCCCCCGTCGCTCAATAAAATCCTGGGCAAGCCTTCAAAAGAAATGGGCAGACTGACCGTGTTGCGGAAATAGATCTCCCAGCCGTCAAAAGAGATGTCCAGCTGGTCCCACATCACCTCCACTGAGGTCTCTCTCACCGATTTGAATCTTAAGCCCTCTGGCTGTGGAAGCTCTGGAGGGATGGAAACAAAAATAATCCTTGATCGCTAGGCCACATCAACATTTTTGTGAGTATTTACAATAAACTAGCATGGAGACAACTGTGATGTACCTGTGGCCACCCTCGCACTGATAGGGACACTCTTCTTGTTGCTCAGAACAGCGTAGACATTGATCTGGTACTCAATGCCAGGTTCAAGCTCTTTGACGGTGGCTGCTGTTTTGTCTCCTGTCACAGTGAACTCCTGGTGAAGACCACCAGGACTGGTTGGCACATATGTCACAAGGTACTCTGTCACCAACATCTCGTTGTTCCAGGACAGGTCCACCGTGTCAGAGGTAACCTCGCCAACAGTAAGGTCCTTTGGAGGAGACACTGGAAAAAAACGGAACAGTTTCTCATGACCTCAATCACAGAGTATACACCACACAGAACTAATGCATACTCCAGAGCCACATCTGGCTGTGGTGTGAAGAACTGCCAAAAAAGTGCGAACAAAGTGCAGACAACGGCAATAAACAAACCAAAAGCCTATTTGATATTCACTGAAATAGATTCTCTCAAGATCAGTGGTGAATTTTGAGAATAGGAGGAAATTACATCACTCTGGCTTTGATTTTATAGTACATTTAGTTAACACATGTAAAGTTTCAAGATTTGAAATGCCAAATCCTTTTTTTTTGTGCATTTCCGCAGTAAACTGAACAGAGCTTCTTACCTTCTGAGCAGTCTTCTCCAATGTATCCCTCATCACAGACGCACTGACCATTCTCACAGCGTCCTTTGTCCTGGCAGTTGTTGAGGCAGCTCAGCTCCGCACAGGTTTCTCCTTCATATCCACTCTCACATGTGCACCTTCCGTTGATGCAGCGCCCCCTGTTGTTGCAGTTGCCTGGACAGGCGTGCACAGAGCAGTCATCTCCTGAGTAGCCTTCCTGACAGATGCACTTGCCGTCGACGCAGTAACCCCGGGCCAGGCAGTCGTTGGGACAAGCTTTCTGACTACAGTCCTCCCCATTGAAGCCTTCGTCACAAATGCACTGCCCATCGATGCACCGGCCACGGTTTTGGCAGTTGTTAGGGCAGCTCACTTGAGCACAGTCCTCACCGGTGAAGCCTACATGACACACACAACGCCCCTTTAGACACTCGCCGCGGCCATAGCAGTTTGAGGGGCAGGTCCTGATGCTGCAGTCCTCACCAGCGAAGCCTTCCTCGCACACACACTGTCCGTTAACACAGCGCCCCCTGTGCAGGCAATTGTTTGGACAGGAAAGCTCCGAGCAATCATCTCCCTGGAAACCAACATCGCAGGCACACTGTCCATTTATGCACTGGCCTCTGTTGTTACAGTTGTTCAGACAAGCTATCTGGCTGCAGTCTGCGCCTTGATAGCCCACATCACAGATACACATTGCGTTGAAGCACGTACCTCTGCCGTTACAGTCGTTGAGGCACAGGAGCCAAGAGCAGTCTTCTCCGCCAAAGCCGGCGGTGCAGACGCACTGGCCATCTACGCAAAAACCATTACCATGGCAGTTGTTGGTGCAGACGCGTTCTCCACAGTCCTCCCCGGCGTACCCCTCATCGCAGTAGCAGGTGCCGTTCTCACAGCGCCCACGGTCGTAGCAGTCTTTGGGGCAGATGAGTTCAGAGCAGTCGTAGCCTGTCCAGGGTTCATCACACACGCAGTCTCCGTCTTCACAGCGGCCGCGGCCATGGCAGTTGTTGAGGCACTTTGTTTGAGAGCAGTCTTTGCCGAGGAAACCATCCGAGCAGATGCAAACACTGCCCACACACTGGCCGTGTGCTCCGCAGTCTACAGGGCAGACCTCGAGTGTGCAGTCTTCTCCGGTGAAGCTCTTGAAGCACTCACACTTTCCGTCAATGCAGCGGCCCCGGCCCTGGCAGTTATTGGGACACTCCGGTTCAGTGCAGTTGGGTCCCTTCCAGCCAGGCTCACATATGCAGCCACAGGTTTCAATACTGTAGTTTCCATGACTGTTGCAGTAAGGTTTAGTTCCCACCTCACCTTTGATTAAAAAGTAAAGACATTTTTTTTACCAATTCAATTAGAGAGTTTTGTCAAAAATTATCTCTGGCACTAAATTATTTTGTAACATACATTGTAGTTTTATGGGTATTATCTATGGGACTATTTCTTTGACGGGTGCCGTTTCCCCTATTTCCAGTCTTTATGCTAAGCTAAGCTAATCAGCTGCTGGAGATATGAGAGTGGTATCGATCTTCTCATCTAACTCTACGCAAGAGAGTGAATACCTGTGTTTCCCATACATGGGTTTTACTTGGTCGCCCTGCTCAGGTAAATTGAGACCCGCCCAGGTAGATAAAATCCAAATTCATTTTTTTTTTCTCAAAACAACAATGCATTTTTTTTACAGCGCACACAGACCAGCTGCTTCCAGACCCTCCCCCTCGTGAAGTTGCATTTGCTCAGAGAGGCTATCGTTACGTTGGTAGTACCATGCTGCTGCTGGTCTTGCCGTGGGATTAACGGTACTAATAAAACCGTAGAAACAACGCGGCCACACCGCTGTGAAAGCTCCCCGAACGTCTTTCATCAGTCTGGTTGTTACCCCTCTCCGCAGCAGTCTCCACCACTCCATATCTTTATTAAGGAGCTAGCTAACTGGAGCCAACCACTAACCAGAGCTAATTGTTGCTAACCGAGCCTTCAGTTGTCCGTGCCTGTAGCCATTAACTGCATTTATGGACTTGAGCATGAATAAAATCCTTAATTTTATTAAAATGGCTGTAAAAGTTTGAAACTACAACTCAGAGTTGTTTGAATGACAGAAAACTGTTCAGATGTGATCTAAATGAGTACGGATAAATACACTTCAAAAAATGATATGATTTAACAGGAGTTAGGAGGGAACAGTGTTGAGATTAATAATAACATGTAACCTTCTGGGTATTTTATCTGCTGAACCGTTAACATTTGGCAAAAATGTCAATTTTATTGACAAAGCACATCATAGCTACACCTTTTTGTCATTTGTTTAAAATTTTACGTGCAATTTGTTGTATTTTAGGAAAATACTGAACTGAGTAGGCATATTGCATATTTTCCTCATATCGTGCAGCCCTAATAACTACCCTGAAATTGTGACAGCTGCAGCATGGTGTCGCAATGTTTTCATCTTTTAGTCTAATTGGTTTAATATGTAAATAGTTATTTCATTCTAAATGATCTGATAATGTTATGTAGTCATTCTTCCTTCATTTGACTAGTTTATAACTGAACCCATTATTACTGAACCCAGCCGTTACGCGCCGCGCCGTCACATCCTGCGCCACCCACCACCACAAGTACATTCTCAACGTGTGGGAACTATATACACTTAATTTCCAAAATGCCAATCTCTTCCTTTAAGAGTGCATCACTCAGAAATAGCCCAAAGCTTATTTTAGGAACTCTTAGAGAAGACTTTTTTACATTAATTCATATTCAGCAAATGTCATGACATTTTAGCCAAATAAAGCCCCATTCAAACTGGAGAGCTGCTGCGAGTATTAGATAGCCACACTGAATTCCTGAACTCAACAGATGAATAGAACAGATGTGCGATGTGGTATTCTTTAGTGTAGCACTACATTACAATTTTTGTGAAATAAAGGATTATTTTACTATATTAGCTGTTGTATCTACATACCAGACAAAGCACAACAGACAAACGACACCTACCTGTGACCTGTGCACTGCAGCAGGCCCTGTCCCCGTTGCACTGATCTCTCAATGCCGAAACTTCTCCCTCAAGCATCTCCAGCCGGCTCATAAGGTCTTTCAGGCCGGGCACGTTGTCAGAACAACCGCAGGCCTGCCGAGGTATGTTGATGCGGTGGGTGAAGACGATCTGGTTCTCCCCATCGACACTGTGCTCAGTGATGTGATGGCCTGAAGAGCCTGCTGCATCTTTAGGCTGGAGCGCCGTGCTCCCTGGAGCGTCCAGGGCCACTGAGCACAGGGAACTGGCAGGAACATTGACGTTATAGACGTGGTTGAAAACCACAGGATGGTCTGCGCTGGGGAGCGTGATGTTAACTTCTTTATGGGGTTCCAGAGTCTGTCGTCGATGCCGTAAGATTTTCTTTACAAGCCCAGCATTTGATAAGCTGAGCAAAGCAGTCAGGAGGAGGCAGCTCAGAACGCGTCGTGCACCCATGCCAGATGTGGGACGTGGATTTAGTAAAATAAATATCAGTTTTGAACCTCTGACTAAAGATCAAATCCTCATTAAAGGTGAAGGTTCTAAAAAAGAAAGAAAATATTTCATCACACAAATGCAGTTTTACTGTAATATAGAGCTGTAGAACAGTCAATCTAATGGACAGACATGACACTGGTATCGATCTAATGATCGATCTTACTCTCAGCAAAAGCAAATAAGCAAATTCACCAAAATATCAAATTATTCCCTTCAACATAAGACAGCAGCTTGAAAAGCATCTTACATCGGCACAAAGTAAATATTACCAACAGGCCCATACTGTAATGATAACCCAACTATCAGATTTAACAACTGACCCACTCCTTGGAAAACATAGCAAGACAAAAAGAAGAAGCTACATATATACATATATACTGTAAAGTCTTTTAGAGCAATGGTTCCCAATCCGGGGGTGCACACTCATGAGGGGACGCAAATTAAATATGAGGGGTTGCAAACTGACATATGCAACTGGTTGAGGTGCTGCAAATAGATATTGTTTTCGTTTTAATGGCTCACAAGCCAAAAACACTCTTGGACAAATGTCCTGTTTTACCTGCAGCCAAACAAATGGTGTGACTTTTGGTGGGAGAAGAAACCCACACAAACGTGAAGAATGTTTTTTTACATGCAGTGCACCTTGCTAAAAAAAAGAGCTATATGAAGCTATGAAGTCTTTTTTCTTCCACTGTTTTGGAGATTTTACTGCATTTTTCAAATTTCCACTGCAATGCTGCAACAAACACATTCAAATGTGTTCACTGGAACAGCAGAAGTCAGTCGGAGGTACCAGGATCCCTTCACACCACTCAAACTAGCTCCAGGCACGTCTGTGGTGGCCCACTGTGGTGGTCTTTTTTGTGAGTCAGTCTGATTATTATTTACTGTACAGTTTGTGCTACAGTAGCATTCGAGTCACTGCACTGACAACAGAATACTGCAAACCCTAACCCCTGTGGGAGTCTAATCATGTAGTTTCTGTGGTGATATTATTCATCTCCATGTGATAGGCTACAGTCACCAAACCACTGCTGCTTTGCTGTTTGTCTTTACATTTGCAGAACTTTTAAAAGTTCAACAGAGCAAAGCGCAAGAGTCTCCAGATTTATTGCTACATAGAATTTAATTCACACTTATTTCCTGTAGAGTTAACCAGGGAAAGAGAGTGTACTGCTCTATAAAAAAGATGTTAAAATCAAATAATCCACAGTTGTGCTGGCACTTCAAGTTCTTTCATGGTACACATATTTGAAAAGTTTAAGCTGTTTTGTATGAAATAGCATATATAACACACAAAAAAAGCAGAGCGTATCCCATACACAGGACTCCTTCTCGCCCACAATGACTTCATCAGCTGGACATGAAGAACGCTTTAATTTGTGGGAGCCGAACTAGAACGAATGACGAGCTTCTTCCTCAGCGTGGGAAAGCCTGCTTGGATAACTCTGTGTTGAGTTTCCAAGGGATCTGAGTAAGCACCATAAAAATCAATAGAAAACCCCACAGTGATTCCACACTAACTAACTGACATACTGCATCTGTGCACTGGTCTCTTCCTCACAGGACAGGAGATACACATGCATGTCTGCTGCTATGTCTGGGAAGCAGCAAACTCTACCTCTATAAAAGGGTTGCAACTCCGTCAGTAATGCAGGATTTTGTCCAGATCTTTTGATTGAAGATTGCACATGCATAAAAATGAAAAATGATTTCCAGAAGGGAATTGTTCCTGCACTGATCGCTATGAAAAGACATGTGGAGCACCTGGATTTAGGTTCTCATGAAGACTTCTGGAAACTATTCAGCTATCAGGTAACAAAGATGTTTAACAACTGATGTTTGTTGCATCTCAATGTAACCATGACTGGAATGACGGGAATTACTGGAATTGTTGGGTCTTTGTAAATTATAGAGTGTGGTCTAGAACTACTCTATCTGTAAAGTCTCTTGAGATAACTCTTGTTATGATTTGATACTATAAATAAAATTTAATTGAATGCAATCACCCTTTTTTCTCTCTATTCTCCAGAGACACAAAATCAAAATCGATCAGGGCATCTGCACATGAAATAAAAGTTTAATTCCGATCCACACCTATCATAATGCAAAAACAAGGCAGCCAAAGTCTGAGACACAAAGAAGACAACATACAAGTTCCCGAAAAGAAGGGAAAAAAACTAGAAAAACAACAATCAAAACATGGAAGAAAAAAATAAATTATTTTGTCACATGAAGAGAGAAAAAAACAATTCTTTATCCCAGAACAAAATCTGCCAAACCATTCAGCAATCAATCCATATTCAGATAAAGCTACAAATCTTAACTGAAAATGTTCCACGTATGAAAGAAAACAGGCCTGAAAATCCTCAAGGACACACCCACTGTTCTCCCGCCTACTGCATTCTAAATATTAAACCAGTCCCTTGACCCCCATGTCTACCTTTGACCCCAAGTCAGAGGATTAATGCAGCGTTCATGACATATCGGAGTTATTGTCATTACTAGATTCTGAGCTCGATATATCATCGGATACAGACTAAAAATACAGAAGTGCCTAAAAAAACAAACAAATATGGACACCTCACATCAGCCTAACAGTGATTAAATGTAATTAAACGAAGATTTAATGGACAGTATTTTAATCTTCATACAACCAAAGCTCACACAGACAGAATATCTCCTGAAATATCAGAATCCCAGTAGACGCTTAAGTGACAAATTACAGTCACTGCCACAGCCACTGTTAAAGCTTTAGTGCGTAACTTTTTTATAATAACAAACGTCTGTTACATTTAAGCCATTGCCAAATGAGTTGATACAAAGCTAATTCAGACTATCAGCCTTATTTCGCAGCATGGCTGTGTTTAGAAACTAGTGTCGTCCGGCGACTTTCGCGCGCAGAAACTCAAGTGAAAAGAATTACCTCTTCTGGAGAGTCTATCGTGGTTTTTTTAATCCTCCGTATCCTCCTTGGCTACAAGTAACTGCGTGGAGGAGGGGTGGGGGAGAAGCACGATTACGGAAGGCTTGTATCATGTGCATGCACCGACAGTATTGTTGTTATTACTTAGAATTCCTCATGAGGGAGACACAACTACGGACTATAGCTGTACGGTTATTTTGACAGAATGATTCAGGATTAATGGGTAGGTTGAGCCTGTGTGTATTCACCTTTGTTCCAAAATATAAAGCAGCTCTACACAGGTTGTGATGAATTCTCCCATTAGGAATGCCTAAGATTTATATTTGGGGAAAACTAATAAAACAGATTAAGAAGCGGGAATCAACAGACCACAATGTGACAAGATGTGGGTGATTTGCCAACAGTCTTTGAATACAGCAAGTGTCCTACAAGCGGACAGGAAATATTGTGGTTTTATGACATTTTAATAAGTCTTCCTCTTTTTTTGTGTAGCTACATTTGGATGACACGCTGCATGATGTATTCCCTATATTTTCCCTTACTGTCTCATCAATAGCCTTTTCTTTCCTTTCTTGTCCTGACCTTTGACCTGGCCTTTCTTTCTCCTCACGAGCATGTTTTGCATCCCTCCACCTTTAGACACAGATATAAAACTGAGCTTGAGTTTCACAAGTTCTCGCACATCTGGTGAGTGGTAGGATAAAGGTAGGTTATGGCTGCTGTTGTAAATCTGGAAACTAGGTCTGTCAATATGTTTTTGGTCTCCTTCTAGAACACTTCACAAGACACAAAGACTGATAATTTGCAGTCTTGGAGGTAAAGAATGAATCCCTTAAAATCCTAAGCACATGTTTCAGCTAAAGAGGCTCTTGATAACTTCAGAGGTGGCTCGGTGTCGCTATTCTGTAATTGTAAATTAATCAAATATGATTTTTATCATAGTACGTTTTATACAGTAAAAAGTCAAGAAGACATCATTCAAAGCAGACGAGTGGGGTTGACCAAGGACATTCTCATTTGACTTTGGGACATAGACAATTTGGAGAGCAAATTGAAATAAATATAACCTGTTCACTAAGCTATAATCCAGAATCGCTGTAGCTTTAGTACTCTTCCCCCATGCTGGCAGCGAGAAGGGAACTTTGCCGCGTGGAAAAGTGAAACTGGGAATGTTGGCCCTGGACTGAGGACATCTGTTTTGCTTAGTCAAAAGGAAGAAAAAAAAGACAATGCGGTACTTGTCCTGTGTCCACACAAAAACTCAAAGTGCCACTGCATTCATTATTAAATGTTCATTGTCTCTGATCATCTCTATGTGTGCAGTCAGCCAGTTGAAGGGCTGCTTCTGGTGACGAAACACAGACAGCGTTGTCTGTATTTCACATCCATGAGAACACAAGTGCAGCATATCTGGACACACTTCTTATGGAAAAATACATGGCTGACGGCAGCACGTCTGGTCAGCGGTAAACATTAATCCGGTGCATATGCTTGTTTGTTCATCTGTGATATTTTACAATTTTTATATATATAAGTCTGATTCTCACAGCATCTGGAACAGCTGGAAATCATCTCAGGAAAAGTTAATTGCCCTAGTTACTGTAGCTGATACAACAATAACAGAAATCGCAACACCTCATTAGCAGATTGCAAATTTCCCCACTGCTGCACATATATCCTGAAGTGGTCCTTTAAGAATAATAAACCTGAGCTTTATGTGTTCCCATGTGAGGCTGAACAGGTTACAGACTTCAGTTTCAATTAGCAATTATGGGGTCTCTCCTCAATCAGGGAGAAAAAGCATAAAGATTTGTAACAAGAGACTTTTCTTTCTTTCTTTGGAACAGAAACGATTAATGGATCAAGAGAATATTGAACAATTGGATCATCGGTTACTTGATTCAGTCATTTTTCAAACAAATTCTGCTCTTCAGCTTCACAAACGCAATTATTTGCTGCTTTTCTTTGTGATACATGTTAATAAACTGAATATCTTTGAGTTTTGGATTGTTGGTTGGACAAATCAAGCAATCTGCATACGTCACCTTGGCCCTATGATGCACATTTTACAGTATTTTCTCACATTTTATTGGCAAAACGGTCAATTAAAGGTGCCCTGTGGAGTTTTCTTGTAAACAAACAAAAGTATATATTCAGTGTTACTCACCAAAATGCATTGTGAGGTGATTTTCTTCCTACTACTGAAGGTCTTGAACTCCACAGGGAGCATTTAAAATTGAATTTGCAGCTGTAGTTTTTTCTTCTTCTCTATATTCATGTGAATTTAATGGTGTGGAAGATATCAGAATAAATCCCTCCACTGGTTAATAAAATTAAAGAAAATAAGAGCAGATTTTAATTAGCTAGGAAATTCCAAACAGCCATCTGATTCTAGACAGTGGCAGATGTACAATGTAAAAGGCCAAACACTGACACAGTCAGAGCTGACACAGAATCTGAACAGTTATATAATAATGTACAGTATGTGTTTATTTGAGTATTATATACTGTAAAATGTCAACCATGAGTTAATTCAGTTTCTCTGATTTAGGAGGAAGAGACGTGGATTATTCGACAAGTAAGCCCGTCAGAATGCTCTCGTTAACTCTCTGCATAACAGACGTGTGATGCTGAGTTATGCTCAAGCCCCTGGCTCTTTGTGTTAAGCTCATGCAGAGGAAAACAGTGTAGGACGAGCCCTGGGGGAGTTCCAGCTACTAAACCAGCTGTCCATCTGACAGAGGTTTGTTTCACAGAAACACCGTTCTCCCAAACACACCCCAGGACACCTAGCACATAGCAGAGAGGCTGTAAAAC
Source organism: Gymnocephalus cernua (assembly GCA_023631565.1). Classification (NCBI taxonomy): domain Eukaryota; kingdom Metazoa; phylum Chordata; class Actinopteri; order Perciformes; family Percidae; genus Gymnocephalus; species Gymnocephalus cernua. The sequence continues at coordinate 27,830,816 of CM042442.1, forward strand.
CTCCCGGACTGAATAGCTGCGGATCAGACTTAATGTGTATTTAGATAAGTGTTGTGGGATGAAACAAACAACTCAGAGGAACTAAATGATTATAATGTTTCTCAGCTGAAACATTCAGAAGTTAAAACCACCAAAAACCAGATTTGGATTTCAATTAAGCAGAGCAAATGTACTGAATGGATGAAGTATTTTTTCTCCTTGCCCGCACTGGCAAACCCTGCTACCCATTTTTTCCCTTTAATTTAATCTCCATGATGGAAAAATGACACACAATGAAAACTGAATTGCATTTCAGAAGGTAACGAGATGAATCATCAGGCTGCAAAAGCTCACACACACAGAACTTTTTTTAGTACTGAGTATTGATCTACAGCCTGACAAAAAATTGAAGAGAATCTTTTTGGCATGAAATGTGCTGGCCTTCTCTACTAAAGACGATCAAAGCTTCCACATGTTCACTCCTTCCCTCAGCAGTTAGTCATCATCTCTGATCCTGCATTGGCTGCTATGTGTCTCTGACTGAGGAAGAAGTTGCAATATACACCAAGAATGTACTTCCAATAACCAATGCCTTCTGGTGTTGTAGTAGCCTGTGCTAAACAGAAATATACTGCTACTACTGTATATACATCTATTTTTAAGACAATAATTCCAGGAAAAGGTCAAGAAAATGTACTTTTTGTCACATGAAATACAGAGAAATTTCTATCAGAGATACACATAAATATATCTTCTTACCTGTACTAGTGCAATCTACTTGTCACAAGCCCATGCAGGTAAGATAAGGCGCTCCTCTGAGTCTTCACACATTAATTGAAGCCAAGAAAAATTATGCTTTGCTCTGTTGTGTCACTGCTCCGTCTTGCAGCCTCTCCAGCAAGGTGGCAGCTCTGTCAGTCAGTCCTCCCTCAGCCAGCTTCCTTATCTTTCCTCACCATTCACAGCTCTGGCTGGAGTTTAGCTCCTTTACTGTCAGAAAGAGAGTGAGTCAAAATCACAGAGAGAGAGAGAGAGAGGGAGAGAGTGGGAGTAAATGTCTTTTAAAGTGTGAGGAGTAGTTTAGGTCAGACCCCCATTGCTTAAACTCCAACCCTTAAATAGCTGTTATTTTCCAACCCTCCACAGCCCTTATTCCCTCCCTCTACTGTAACTAATGGATGCAGAGCTGGGCTGCTGCCTTTAAATGAGATGCCAGTGTTACTGGGAGTCATGACAGAGCGACCAGTGCTTGTGATTGTGCAGGAAAATTAGAGTGGAAAGCCAGGAATGAGAGGAAAGTGACTTCAGGATGTAGACAGCAGACAGACATTTCCCTTCATCCATTTAACTTTGTGATAATGATGTATGATTGTCTCCTGCACAAATAAAGAAAAATAAACAACCCTTCCTCAATTATCCATCACCACCACTACTCCTAATTTCCATACTTCACACTAATCCCTCAGTGTGAATCTTTCTCCAGCTCTGTCACAGTGATGGATATTTACAGCAACTGAAACCAAATTTTATTATGCATGCAAGCACTCTTAATTGAATAAATCTGTGGCACATTCCTTGATTGAACAGTTCCAGTAATTATCCAGTAGGTGATGCATTAATATAACTGGAAAAATGTGTAGAAGTGGATGTTTAAGAGTAAAGCCAATCTCCAATTCCTGGGGGAAAGGATTTTCTTGCTCAGACACATTTATTTCTTGCACAGACACAGTTGCCTTCTCATACATTTAACAGATGGGATGAGCAGGAAACAGATACATTCATAACCAGCCATCTTGGATCAAAATGAAAGCAAGCTGTAAGGGAGTATGTGATATCAGTTGTTCCCAAACCTGAGTGAAAAACCTGCAAGACTACTTGAAGCTCAGCTGGGGAAACAGGCCACATGTGACCATACGGATGCAGTCACCACAGTTTGATCTTAAAATGATCAGATGAGGACAAGGCTTAAATCTTTAATGTGAGTCTGTGAGGCTGGTTAGGATGTTCACAACATGCATCTTTATTGTTTGTTGTGTATACAAAGTTTAAAAGACCTTTAGATTGAGTACAATAATTCAGATGAGGCAGCTAACGTTTATTTTCTGTATTAATTAATGTGCTGATTTTTTTTTTCTTTAATTGATAAATCATTTATAATTATTTATAAAATGTCTGAAACTTCATCACAATTTCCTAAAGCCAAAGGTGACATTTTCAAATAGTTTGTTTTGCCTGACCAACAGTACCAAACCCAAAGATAATCAATTTGTTGTCACATAAGATGAAGAAAAGTAAGAAATCGTCAAAATGTAGAAGAATGGGTAATCAACCAACAGTTACCTGGTGACTTTTGCAGCATCAGTTCTTAGACGTGTAGTGTAAAGCGATTATTCTGAGGATTAGCTAGTTGTTTGGTCTATAAATATCAGAAAACTGAAAACTCCCAAGCCATAAAAAGGTGACCAGGCCAAGGGAACTTCTTCAAACTGCTTTTCTTTTCTCAGAACAACCCTCCAAATCCCAAATATATATTCAGTTCAATAGGCTATCACATAAGACAAGGACAAGCAGCAAATCCTCACAATGTTTAGTACACAATCAATTATCAAAATAAACTAGGTAATTAATTGCCTAATCGTTTCAGCTCAAATGGAAATAATTGTTTGCTAATATACACTGATTTGGTTTGCCATTCATTTTTTCCTAATATGCAAATGCAATATTATCATGGCTTTATACAAGGCCTCAGTTTGTGAACAAAATGTTAAATATGCATCTAAAGATTTCCCTTCTGCATTATTAAAGAAAAATAAATAATTTTCAATCAGAAATGTTGGTTCTTATAAACAGACAGGAAGAAGGAGCATTCAACTAACACAATACATCCTGACTAATCTAACAGCACAACGGAGCTAAGTAGATTTGTCACTTTTCATTGCAGGATGGTCAGGTAAAGGAAGCCACAAAGAAAACAAGTGTCTGTGCTTAACTGTACACGGTCTAGTAATGCAAAACAGGAAAATAAGCATGTCTGAAAAGATTTCAAGCACGTGATGAAGAGGGTCCACTCACAGAGGCAAGAGGATAAACTCGTAAAATCTGTGACCATCCCCTAAATCAAATCTTCGCCTAAGCTTCAGAAGACCACAGGGATCTGGTCTGAAGGATGGTCCAATAGAATGAGAAAATGTGTGTGGAACCAAGTACATAGGTCACACTGTGGCCCCCTTTTAATTTAGGACTTCACATGTGTTTCACATGTACTACACACACTGCAATGTAACATGTGGCTCAGGCACAAACATGTAGGACATTTGCAAGCTATTGCTACTGCAGCTATAAACAAAATGAAAGTTATGATTACAACAAAACAAAAGAATGTCTGACACCACTGGAACATAAACACTTAGGCAACCACGTCTGCTACTTAACACTGAGGGCCAGATGTACTAACGCTTTTGCGCCCACTTCAGGCGTATTTGTGTCGCAACGTGCGCGTAAAATCATGGCGAGGTATGTACAAACAGGCCGCAATGATGTAAAAGCGCAAACTGCATGTCGTGGGAGCTGAAAAGGGCAAATTGCGTTTTTCGTGTCATGCATATTTATTCATGGGAGGGTCGCGGGGAAAGTGGGAGTTTACCGTAAAGAGATGGGAGGGGAAGCGTAAAGAGCGCTTAATTACGTATTCCGCGGTATGTACAAACACCGCCAGTAATAGCGCGCCTCTATTTTGCGGTGAAAATTCTCCGCCTCTTAAAAGCAGGTGTAAACCTGGAAGCGGGTTTCCTCACATATGCCTCCTGGTGAAATGACAGCAGTAATCCGAGCAAGACGAAGACATAGGCCAAGGAGACGAGCTGAAAGGAGTTTTGCCACAAGGATCACAGATTAAGCAGCCATGCAAGATTACAGTTACTGGAAGAAATCAAAGATGACATCGAATCTCCGACTCAGAGTTCACATTCCAGCAGTTGTTAAACTCCCCGCTACATTACAAATATTGGCATCAGGATAATTTCAAACAGTCATAGCATCAGCAGTGGGAATATCGCAGTCTGCACTCAGCCGTATCATAGCACAAGTACTTACAGTTTACGCTATAGTGGGCGGAGAAAGGCGCTAATTACGGATGACCTGCAGGTTTTTGTAAATATGGCGTAAACTACGGTATCATTGCGTTCGCTATCTGCGGGTGAGCCATGGCGCTGATAACGCTACGTTCGCAAATGTACGTACATCTGGCCCTGAGCGTCTACATCCATGCTAGTACAGCTAGAGGCTGCTTACAATGACAATGTTAAAGGTCCTATGACATGCTGCTTTTTGGATGCGTTTATATAGGCCTTAGTGGTCCCCTAATACTGTATCTGAAGTCTATTTTATATAGGCCTTAGTGATCCCCTAATACTGTATCTGAAGTCTCTTTTATATAGACCTTAGTGGTCCCCTAATACTGTATCTGAAGTCTCTTTTATATAGACCTTAGTGGTCCCCTAATACTGTATCTGAAGTCTCTTTTATATAGACCTTAGTGGTCCCCTAATACTGTATCTGAAGTCTCTTTTATATAGGCCTTAGTGGTCCCCTAATACTGTATCTGAAGTCTCTTTTATATAGGCCTTAGTGGTCCCCTAATACTGTATCTGAAGTCTCTTTTATATAGGCCTTAGTGGTCCCCTAATACTGTATCTGAAGTCTCTTTTATATAGACCTTAGTGGTCCCCTAATACTGTATCTGAAGTCTCTTTCCCGAAATTCAGTCTTAGTGCAGAATTACAGCCACTAGAGCCAGTCCCACAATGAGCTTTCCTTAGAATGTGCCATTTCTGTGTCTGTAGCTTTAAATGCTATTGAGGAGGAGAGAGGGGGGGGGGGGGGGGCAAGGTGGAGGGTGGGGGTGTGGCCTTGACCAACTGCCATGCTTTGCTTGTTTGCAAGCCATGATGTCTCTCTCTTTCTCATGGGTTGGCCAAATTTTCTGGGCGGACAAAGCAGAGAAAGGGGAGGTAACCTTTCCCCTTATGACATCATAAGGGGAAGATTCCAGATCGGCTCATCTGAGCTTTCATTTTCTCAAAGGTGGAGCAGGATACCCAGGGCTCGGTTTGCAAGTTAACGCGTTATCGTTAACTCATTAATTAATTAACGCCGACAATTATTTTATCGCGCATTAATGCAGTTTTTATTATTTCTTTTATTATTGTAAAAGTCTGTTGCTGACCTGCTGTTGCCGCGCTTACAAGAACCGAAAGAGAAAAGAATTGGCAGATAAACAAACCAACAAACATGGAGAAGGGTATGGAACTTTTACATAGCCATTTCCATTTTAAAGTTCTTCCAGACGGTGCAGTGGACAGAACCAAAGTTATTTGTAACCACTGCAAAGTAGAATTTTCTTATCACTTCCAGTCTGAAATATCACCTAAATGTAATACACACAGTTGATACCAGTAAATCATTCAACGAAACAGTGGCGCAAGGCTTTGGCAGACTACGTTAGATGCAGCGTGTGGGAGAACTGAAGTATAGATAAACAAAGGCAAGAGAAGCCAACAAATGCCATAGCGAAGTGGATAGCTACAAACTGCAGGCCGATTAGTATCGCAACAAATGACGGCAGGTATGAGATTCCATCAAAACGCACCATCATAAGAAGAATACACGAGTTGTATGAAAAGGAAAGGACTGCAAAAGAGACAACTTTACAATGTGCACCCGCAGTTGCACTCACTGGGGACTACTGGACATCACTGGGTAACCAATTACCTCAGAGTTACAGTGCATTATATTGATGAACAGTGGGCGCTGCATTCACATGCTCTGACTGTAATGAAAACAGAGGAGAGACATTATGCTGAAACATGCGCAGGACACTTTATTGAAGTTTCACAGCAGTGGAATGTGTCCTATTAATGATAACATGAATGACCTGGCAGTGGCAATACGCTTTAATCTTGTATTTGCTTTGATTACATTGTTTAAGTTGAGATTTAGACTAAATATTTTATTTAACTTCTACTGTATGAACAAAATGCTGATGCTAAGTGTTTGCAGAACAAATGTTATGGCACTTTAGTTCATATGGCAGAACATTTGAAATAAAATTGCGCTATACAGTACAAAACATTTAATCGTTGCCCACCCCTAGAAAAAACGTAAACATTCTCTGATTCCAGCTTCTTAAAATGTGAATATTTTCTAGTTTCTTCACTCATCTATGACAGTAAACTGAATACTGACTATGACAGTAATTTCCACTGAGGTGGACAATAAAGTCAATCTAATCTAATTTATGTCAGGGGATCACCAACGTCAGTAGGATTTATCCTCTGGAAAACAGCCTAAATGTCTAAACAAAAATGTAACTCAGCAAACAGTTGAGGTATGTGGACTAATATAAAAATAATATATAATAATATAAATAATATGTAGAAATACTTTGCTCTGAGCTCCAACAAAGAAATAACACTCATTCAATTCACAAGTCGTACAATTCAATTAACAGTTTTTAAGACACTCCATTACGCTTTCACTTTCAGGGCAGTGAAATAAGTTTGAGTCTTCTAAGACTAAACATGTATTGGTAGTTTATACAGTGGCATTCTTTCTTAGAAGTTATGGCCGGTTCATTTAATCCATACAGTTGTGCTGACGTGTTACTTGGTCCAGTCCTCTATAATCTCAACAGGCTGAAACTGGCATAAAGAAAAGCAGGGAGGGTTGTAATCATAGAGCTCAATGAGTCATGGGTAGTTTAGGCTCAACTGTTCACCAAAAATAAACCATGAGGTCAGTAAATGTTTAACATTTTTTCAAACATGATAAAAAATTACTTGACTGTCAGTTGTTGACGTATCAGTACACAATATTATGTTTATAAGCAACAACATGGAAAATGTAAAAATATGAAATTACGATACGACTGGCACAGACTTTAAATATAATTACATTGCAAAAAAAAAGACATGGATTATGTTGAAATATTTACATGGTCACTTGCATAATGTTTGATTATGAAGCTCTACAATTACTGGGCGTTTTTGCAAGAGGCTTTTAAGTAGAAGGTAAATGTACCGTTTTCTAGTTAAAGAGTACAAAACTACGGTGAAGAAAGATTTGGAAAGAGTCTAACATGGAAATAAAGATGCTGTGTAAATGGTTTGTGTTTCTCTTGGAGTTAAAGTTTTTGTTTCAGGTTTTCTCTAAAAAAATAATGAATATAATTGCATATAGTGCCTATAATAAAAAAGTGTTTTCCCCTTTAGTAAAGGAGGCCACCATGAACTTCCAGTTTAGATTTTCATATCCTAATAATTGATTTAACTGCACTTTGAGGGATGTTCACTGACATAGGAATGTTCTTGTATCATCCAGACTTGTGCGTTCTTCCAGATACAGGTGTATTTGAACTATAATCAATTAAAACTAGACATTTACTGTAGATCATTTTGTACAGCTCTGTTTTCATTTTGACATTTAACGATCTTTTTCAGAATCAAAAAGCCACATTAAAACGATTGTAAAACAATAAAACATGAAAACATCCGAGGGGCATGAATACTTTTTTAAGGCACTGTTATTACTAATTTGAAGACTTAAGCCTAGATAAAACGGTATGTAATATAATAATCTAGCCATAGACCAAGATCATATTATACCATAGCTGTTCCTCTAGACTTTAGATTGTGAGGTTTTTCCAGCGCAGGTCACCAGATTTATTAGCAACTGTCAGTACTCATAAACACAGAAACACAGCAAGAAGCTACTTCTTACATGACCTCATTAGTTGTAATGCCCCACTATAACTCTTGCTAAACCAAGACACTTGCAAGACACTATAACTGCCAACAGTTTGTTTCATGATTACAGCTGGTCATCAAATGCTGAAGGGTTATGTAAGATAAAATATAGTAAATTGTTTAACTGAAGAATGAATTAAATACTCTTAAATGACAACATAGTGACATTAAGGGTTGAACTGTGGTAGAGACAAAAAAGAGAGAAAGTAGAGAGTCATGCATTCTCATATGTGGCATTACATCCTCATCATTCTGACTCGGAGTCAGCTGCAGGCCATGTGCAGACACTGAGCAGACCAGAGATGTCACAGCTCACACAAACATGAACTAATATGGTTCTGAAGGCATCACAAATCCTTCTCAGGTCGCTCTGCAGGCTTGCCAGCACATCAGCTGAGAGCTTCTGATTGCAGTTACTACTAAAGAGCGGCTTCAACCAAAACCACAGATGGCAAACTCCGCATGGAGATCACTTTGGTGTCTCAGCGTGGTAGCTCTAATGAGCTTGTGCGCTTTACAGATTAGGGGATCTGCACTTCCAGGCATTAGTTTAAGGATTATAATGACACTGGTGAATGATCTGTACTGAATGTGACCCTTTGTTTACAGCTGTGTTTGGCTGGGTTGATTTAGAGCTTAATCAACCACAGGGCGCGATATCCTCAATTAGATCAGTGATCAGTCAGTCGTCACTGCCGTTAATGTCATAGTGATGAGAAGGATTACAGGGTTGTTTTCATCTTTCATTAAGCAGACACATATCATTATTATTAAGAAATATGTATAAGTCCAACAGTTAGCTGCATTCAGTGGGGCTTGACTCAACTGTATCACACTAACATGCACACATATTTCTACAGCAACACTTGCAGTTTTTTGTTGCTGCGTTTAGGCCCAGTACTCATGCTAACATGCTCACAACGACAATACTACGCACCCTCCTGGCTTTAGAGATGGCATGTTTATACCTGCTAAAGCATTGAAAAATTGACCGGATGATGGCGCTTGATGAAATGTTAGGAGATCACAAAGGTATTTACAGTTCATCCTAAGAGGAACAGAAATGCATACCAAATTGTATGGCAATTCATCCAATCGTTTTTGTGACATTTCACCTAAAAACAACAAATGTCAACCTCAATGGTTGCGCTAGAGGAAAAAGTCAGGGGATCATTAAAGTCAGCAGGCTTTATCCTCTGTGTTATATGGATATTTGTACAAATCTTTGTAGAATCCATCCAAAAGTGGTTGTAAAAAAAGTATTTTAGTCTAGAACAAAGTAGTGGACCGACTGACAGACCAACCAACCAACCAACCAACCAACCAACCAACCAACCAATATGCCATCCTAATAAATAAATTCATTATCTTAATTCATATTAGATTAGCAATTTCACATGAATTGTAATAAGGTTATCAGAACAAATTTATTATTTGAGCACCCGAACAGATTCAAAACACTGTCCAAGCATTAAAACTACAAAAGAAGAACATATGTCTGGTGTTGTAGTCGACACAATCCAATTTGTTCAGTTAATAGTCTTATTGACCCAGAGGAGAAATTATCATTGTCAATTAAAACAGACAAAGAAATATAAAGACATGCCTTGGCTGCATTACGAGAGTCTTTTGTCAGTGCTGCATGCCCCAGTGAACTCAGTGTTGTAAAGTGAAGATGTTCAGGGGTTATTAACCACACAAAGAGTGTCCTGAAATAATGAGAGAATTCAGCAGCAGCTATAATCTGCCTCAGTCAGAATTTTAAAATAAACCCCATTACCTTTGACTGTATTTCTTATGATTACTTACTTATAAATAACTTTATCTTTACAGCAAACAATGACAAAGTACAGCATATCATAGCCCCTGTTTGATGGGTTTTGCTGACAATCTCAAATCTATATTATTCCAAATATGTGCACAATACTATTGTCACAATAACACTGAACTTGCCAACTCATAAAGACAGTGGCAACATGCGTTTCCTTGTCAACAAATCTTAGGCATGTAAAACAAGCCTAACTCCTCATTTCCACCGAATGCAGAACGTCTGCGCTCCGCTGCGTCTCTGCCGTGCTTCAATACCCACCAGGTCCGGATTTGTTGCGCAACGGCTGCAGCCAAGATTGACAGCTGAAGTCACTCGGACCCACGAGATCTCGCAAATTCACGTATGATCGCGCAATTTAACAGGATGTAGTTTCTATAAGCAGAACCACAAAACCAACAACAGTTGACTTCAGGCCTGTCTCCGACCATTACGACGTTTTCAAGGTGTAGTGCAGGGAAATATGATACGCCGTGAGCACGGTGTATTTTATTTTGCAAATTATCCATCCATCCATCCATCCATCCATCCATCCATCCATCCATCCATTGTCGTCTGCTTATCCGGTGTCGGGTCGCGGGGGGAGCAGCTCCAGCAGAGGACCCCAAACTTCCCTTTCCCGAGCCACATTAACCAGCTCTGAATGGGGGATCCCGAGGCATTCCCAGGCCAGGTTGGAGATGTAATCCCTCCACCTAGTCCTGGGTCTTCCCCGAGGCCTCCTCCCAGCTGGACGTGCCTGGAACACCTCCCTAGGGAGGCGCCCAGGGGGCATCCTTACCAAATGCCCGAACCACCTCAACTGGCTCCTTTCGACGTGAAGGAGCAGCGGCTCTACTCCGAGCTCCTCCCGGATGACTGAGCTTCTCACCCTATCTCTAAGGGAGATGCCAGCCAGCCAACCTCCTGAGAAACCCATTTCGGCCGCTTGTACCCTGGATCTCGTTCTTTCGGTCATGACCCAGCCTTCATGACCATAGGTGAGGGTAGGAACGAAAACTGACCGGTAGATCAAGAGCTTTGCCTTCCGGCTCAGCTCTCTTTTTGTCACAATGGTGCGATAAACTGAATGTAATACCGCCCCCGCTGCGCCGATTCTCAGACCAGACCAATCTCCCGCTCCATTGTCCCCTCACTCGCAAACAAGACCCCAAGGTACTTAAACTCCTTCACTTGGGTTAAGGACTCATTCCCTACCTGGAGAAGACACTCCATCGGTTTCCTGCTGAGAACCATGGCCTCAGATTTAGAGGCCGCTTCACACTCGGCTGCAAACCGATCCAGTGAGTGCTGAAGGTCACAGGCCGATGATGCCATCAGGACTACATCATCTGCAAAGAGCAGCGATGAGATCCCCAGCCCACCGAACTGCAACCCCTCCCCACCACGACTACGCCTCGATATCCTGTCCATAAATACTACAAACAGGATTGGTGACAAAGCGCAGCCCTGGCGGAGGCCAACCCTCACCTGGAACGTGTCCGACTTACTGCCGAGAACCCGGACACAGCTCTCGCTTTGGTCATACAGATATTGGATGGCCCTGAGAAGGGACCCCCTCACCCCATACTCCCGCAGCACCTCCCACAGTATCTCCCAGGGGACCTGGTCACATGCCTTCTCCAGATCTACAAAACACATGTAGACCGGATTGGCATACTCCCAGGCTCCCTCCTGGATCCTTGCGAGAGTAAAGATCTGATCCGTTGTTCCACAACCAGGACGGAATCCGCACTGTCCCTCTTCAACCCGAGGTTCGACTATCGGCCGAACCCTCCTTTCCAGCACCTTGGAGTAGACTTTACCAGGGAGGCTGAGAAGTGCGATACCCCTGTAATTGGTACACACCCTCTGGTCCCCCTTTTTGAACAGGGGAACCACCACCCCGGTCTGCCACTCCTTTGGCACTGTCCCAGACTTCCACGCAATGTTGAAGAGGCGTGTCAACCAAGACAGCCCCTCCACACCCAGAGCTTTCAGCATTTCCGGACGGATCTCATCAATCCCTGGGGCCTTGCCACTGTGAAGTTGTTTGACTACCTCAGTGACTTCCACCAGGGAAATGGACGACAATCCCCCGTCATCCTCCAGCTCTGCCTCTAACAAAGAGGGTGCATCAGCTGGATTTAGGAGTTCCTCAAAGTGCTCCTTCCACCACCCTATTACCTCCTCAGCTGAGGACTGAGGTCCCGGAGAGGTTAAAATTAACCAGATGTTTTATTTAGTTTCTGTGCTTGACTTCCTGTCCCGCACTATCTGCCCTGTGCTGATTGCTGCGGAGCTCTCCGCCGCCCAGCAAAAATAGAAGCTCTGCGTATCTCCTCCAGAGGGCTGAGGACCGCCGGAACTGGGACGGAGTCGGAACGCAGCCGTTCTGCAGTTAGTGAAAATACACACATTGACTTTAATGGAAACCTATCGACTCCGCCGCCGTTCCGGAGCGGATCCACAGACGTTCCGCACTCAGTGGAAATTAGGGGTAACACATGTCCCAAAATACATCATCAAAGTCCCAATAGACAAAGAAAATCCTGCAGAATGAAGCTGTGACTGTGCGACTCAGATATCATGTTGAACATTTATGCCAACGTCTCAATTGGTGTTTACATCACTGCATTAGACTGTAATCCTCTTTTCTCAGTGTTGATGACATTCATGCCAACTGCAATCCTGCTACGTCTCTGTGTTCTGTTTGGAGTATTTCTATGGAACAACTCAACTTCTAACTTTTAAATAACAGTCTTTCTGAGCAATATTAAAGTGTGGAGTTCACACTACTAGCTGATTGTCTTATTTTGTTTACAAGTTCCAGATGAAGTCTGGAGATGATGTGGGTACTTATTGTTTACTGTTTACATCTTACTTTATACACTTCAGGCTGTTGCAGCTAGCTCAGGGGTGAGGTTCTATGACACTAGGTGGCACAGCCTGAGACATGCACAATAAAAAAAATTGCCTTCTGCATGTTTGTTTTGCCTTTCCCTCCATTGTACCGAACCGTGATGTCTGAACTGGGTGTATGCAAGGCACTGTACACACACACACACGCACACGCACACGCACACACACACACACACACACACACACACACACACACACACACACACAGTAGCTGAAACCAGTCCCAGATAAGTTATAACATTGGTACTGGTCTCTGCTGAGCTTCAGGCCTCCCTGGTTTCTAGGCCTGCCTCATTCCATCCAGCTGACATTTCCCCCACTGTGGGAGATGGCTGGTCTTCACAGAGGTTACTCTGTCTGGCCTTAGTTAGCAGCTACTCAGCACTTTCATGCACACAGCTGCAGGAACTCTGCGGTCTCTACTTGGACAAGGGCATATGGAAAATGTGTGGGAGCATGAAGCAATCGTTCTCACTTCTGTGACGTCTTTCACTGTGAGGTCAGTAGTTTTTCAATCATATGACAAACAGTCAAGTAAAAATTTCTGTGGTCAGTCTATAAATAAATTAGTCTGGCTATCACCAGACCAAGCTCAATCTTTTAAGATTGAACATTAGTCTGGGGAGTCTGCTCTGTATTTTCTCTGCACAAGAGCCGTGATCAACGGACATAGTTCAAATGACTGTACGCAATTGGATAGTCCTTCAACCAATCAGACCAATGATCCGGGTGACGTAGCAGCGACAGCGGCATCAACGGGTTGTTGCCATTGAGTGCTGCGCTTCGGTGGCCGGCTTGTTGAATGTAAACAAAAAGCTGCTTGGTCGCTTCTCTATCGTCATCGTGTTAAACCTGCCAATAGCGCGCCAGGTGGATAAGCCAGTTTGTGATTGGTTCCCGCAAAATTGTTACGGAAGCAGGATAGATAAACGTACAGGTTTCCAGCCTGAGCTGCAGGGCGAAATCAAATCGCAGGCAGATTGGGCGGGGTTTACCCAGTCTATAAATAAATGGTAAATGATAAAATGTTGAAGTGAAACCGTTTTCTTTATCTGAGGCTAATTAAAAAGATTTAGCACAGACAAACTATTTTTATTGACATACTTGGTACAACAGTAAATATGGCTCAGTGGAGTTATAAATGGCAGCACTAAAACATAACTGCACCACATTCAACTGGGAACAGGCAGAGGTAAATTATCTCCTCTGATGTGCAGATGAACCAGCTGGCCATCAATAACTGTCAACACTGGTTCTGCTGCATAGAGGGCATAAAGTGTACACCTAGCCTAAAATAAATACATCATGTAGATACGGTATATTTCAAACTAGCTGTCAGGTCATATTGAGGCTGCACAGCACACCATTTTTCTCTGCAGATGACAGGAAGGACAGAGGTGTCTGCAACTGATCATTATCTTTTCGAGATCCTTTTATACCAGATAAAAGAGAGAATGAGATGTTCTGTCAGATGGGATGAATGAAATGTGGCTCATCTGTGTGATTTACAATGGAAACCAAACATGTTCAATGTGGCAAACATTACATGGAGATGATATTTTACAGTCGCTGTCCATCTGCAGAAAAGCCATCAACTTAAAACATCATCTGCACCACCATCACCACATCCATCACACACACACAGTTACTAAATGTACTGTACAAATGTACACTAAAGTGTATACAACAGTGTATCCAAAGCTACACTAAAGCATGTCTGACTTACAGTAATATGCTAAAGGTATCACAGAGGCTTCAGTCTGAATGAGTCAAAGCCTCTACAGGAGGCACCATAGATGCGTGAAAAGCCATGAACATTTTTTGCTCATGATTCTATTTGTATAAAATGTGTTAAGAGACATTAACAAATGCACACTAGGTAGAGGCAAATATTTACCACATGAGGTCATGCATTTTACAGGAGTGCTGCAGACGAATTTAGAAAAGGGAGACAAAGAAAACTAGGTGCCAATCAGCAGAGGAAATCTTATGCAAATGTCTAGAAACTTCAAACTGCTCTACTAGACAAAATACTTCAATGTTATTGTTTCAAGCAGCTTTAAGATGTCCATTTGTTGCTATTTTTCTGTTTGCAGGAGAGAGCATTCTCTTGAAGAGCTGTTTCATGTACCAAATACCAGACAGACACCTCTAATCATTTTCAGCAGACTATCATCAACCAATATAGTGAGAAATACGAGTTAAGATGAAGATGGAACTTTGTTGACGACAGGTCAGCGCAAACAGAGAAGTCCAACAGTTTATCAAGAAGCAGCTGCTTTGTGATCTAAACACAAGTTCTGCACACAGCCGGGACAAAGAGAAGTGATATCATGCTTATGAGGCTACTGGAAACATAAGTTCAGATCAAACTACTGGGTAAACATGTCTACGTTAAGTTAAACATCACCGTGCCAAGTGTCCATTAATCGGAGTAATTACTGGAAAGCAAATGGAATGTAATCAAAACAGCTGATATCATTCTGCTGTCACCAATAAGAAAGTGAACAACTTAAACAATCGGTTCCCATTTTTATTTCACATTAAAAAGAGTTATTGGTGGCTGTAATCATTCGTCCAATCCATACTGGCAGTGAAGAGAAGCAATCCTTTATGAAGCTAATCCAGTCTAAGAAATAGAGGACAAAATCTCCAGTCACAAAAATGTGATCCAAAGTTTAAACGATGCTAATAAAGAAAGTCACATTAGCCATAGTAGCAGGCTGGAAACAAGAATAGCAATGTTGCTTGTCCGGACTCTAATATCTAAACAACCATTGGATGGATTGCCATGAGTTTTAATACAGACAGTGCCCACATGACATTGACAGTTTCTGATGACAAAGAGAACTTGTAAAAAAAAAATATTTTTGTTGTTTTAAAAAGCCAACTATTGACACGTTCTTTTTTTACAATTGCAACCCACTCTGTCCTATGCTCAGAGAAAGGTATACTGGTAGAATATGGTTCCAATTACTGCATTAGAAACAGCCAACAAGTTATCAACAAGTTGTCATTCTGTAAGTGTCACCATGACAAACTGCCATCTGGCCCTGTAAGGATATTGAGATTTGACCCCTGCAGTTTGCACTCTGGCATACTGGGGTTGTGTTGCATTTGGCATCAGTTTCTGTTTGCCTTCTCTAAAACCATGGTGAGGAAAACACAAACATCTCAAACAAGGCAAGAGATGGGGGAAAGCTCAGCGAAGCAGGGGGCTTAAACGGTGGATGTCGTCGCTCTTAACCAGATGTGCTGACAAAATCAGCCAGCTGCTGTTTTCAACAACTTCTAAACAATAGACAAAGTTACATTACAGCTGTGGGCTACTTTTCCCTCTTCTTTTATAGTGCTAATAACTAGAAAACATCAAGTGTTGTAAAATAGTCCCTTTGTTTTTCCATTATACTACTAACTAAGAACATCGAACATCCTTATACTGGACATTGGATAATGGATACTGGCAGATTTACAAGTGTGTTTTACATCCAAATATAGTCTTTGTTCTCAACATGGTAGCCTAATTGACTTAGATAATAAAACTAAATGTATACTGTATATGAAATTATAACATTGCAAGAAAAGAGCCTAGATATTTAAAAAAACGCACTCTAAAATACTCTATTTATGGGTAAAATAATCACACAAAAAATACATTATGTATTAGTTGTACGGCAGCCTCGGCCTCAGCGTGTGAATGTGTGTGAATGGTGAATGGTTCCTGTACTATGTTAAAGCGCTTTGAGTAGTCGTTAAGACTGGAAAAGCGCTATATAAATACAGTACATTTACATTAAGGTTGTTCAACAGTGTTCCAGCAATTTTGCTGCAAAGTAACCAGTAACTAATGCTGTCAAATAAATGTAGTATGTAGTAAAAAGTACAATATAGGCATCCAAAATGTGGTGGAGTAGAAGTATAAAGGAGCATGAAATGGAAATACTCAAGTATAATTTTGAGGAACTTATACTTTACTTAAGTATAGTACTTGAGTAAAATGTTGCATGTCACCACTGGGGACTTTCATGCACTTACTAATTTAAACATATAGCGTACTTTGTACAGAATTGTTCCGACACAGCAGTGACCAAATATATTCTCACAGAACAATGGCATTAATGTCTGCTAAATAAAACCAAGGATTTTTGTCCATTTACCCAAAACAGAGTAAAAACAAGTCAGCCAGTCATTCCTTAGCACTTACAGTTCAAGACTTTTTGTCCACTTTACCTCCCGTTCAACTGGAACAGATGAAATTAAGTCCTCAAGAAGAATCCTCCTTCAACAATGTGACCACACAAATCCCAAAATATATGCCGAGTCAAATCCAAGAGCATCACACACGATCCAGTATCACAACAGGAGACATTTTATCCATCAATGGAGCACCCATTCTGTTGTTTAAAGCAAAACAAATCTAGGAAGTAAACAATGAATGTATCTTAAGCAGAACAAAATTTAAAACGTTTGTTGGTGTAGCCAACAGTAGCTGATATGTGCATGGGTCATCTGCCTCCCTGCAGGAAGTCCATAAAAATAAAGGAGCCAAAATCAATACCGGTAATAAGCCATCAAGTGAACAAAAGAGGTCAGTGCTTCTAGACAGAGAGGGATTAGAGCTGGCATGCTTGTCTGGGTACAGCGGTCTGAACGCTGCGGTCTTACACTTGGAAGGAACTTTTATTACCAAACATGTCTACTTTTATTGGATGTTATGTATAATCTACTGTCTCCATGAGTTAACTGGGACGACTTTTAAAAAAGGCGGACAAACATTTTTAATAGATTTTTGCAATTTGTGAAATTCACACGTTAAAAGGTTCAGGAGAGCATTTAAAATTGATTTGATTTAATCTTTCTTGGGCTTTGGAAAACATTGATTTTTCAGCATTTTCTGACATTTTATAGACCAAACAACTAATCGGTAGTCGCAGCCCTAGTATTAACACGAAAAGGATCCCGTTAAAAGAACAAAAAACTGAGCCGATTTTTTTGTCATGGTGGCAACATTATGTTGTTGTACAATAGAGATATATGACATGAACAATGTGAAGAAAAATAAGTGCATCTGTGTCATAATTTTGGTCATAATCAGGTGAATAAATAAGACATTATCAATCCATCTCCTATATTCTCCTGAATATTTAGATGTATTTGCAATAAAGTTGACTGAATGAAGAAGACTAGAGTTAAAGCCAAGTCAGCCAGTCTGTGTTCTTAAAAGAGAAGACATTAAATGTAATAGCTCTTGTGTTAAAACGGTCATAAATATTCTGTGTTCATGTTGTTAGCAGGTCAGAGGTAAGGCTGACATGGATACCCTCTTGGTGCCTTTGATCAGTTTCTTTAGAAGGTTGCCCTGAAAGAATTCTTAGAAAACTTTGGCCCACAGATTTATGTTTCTGGTCCTGACAAACAAAACAAGTTTTGGGGAAACCCTATATGCTTGTTTGCCAGCAGAGCCCCCCTCTTTGTCTGTAAAAGTTGGATGTTATTCCACCTCAGGGGTTATCTGGAGACAGGGAGGTGATGACTTTTTCATCAGTTTTCCTCTCTCTTGGAATCTCAGGATGTTAAATGTTACCTTAGAGCATCATCAGTGCGCTTCATGTTCCTAAAAGGAAACACTTGGCTAATTTTTAACCTTATTTCCATGTATTAGTCATGACACTGATGTGTATAACACCCATTATACTTCCCAATGATTTCTCTATCACTGCAGCTATTACTGGAGAGGCCTAGGATGGCTCCAACAGTCATCGCCACAATTAAGTTAAACAATTAATCAGCATTAATTGTAGTTATTTATCAAGGTAAACATATGCTGGTTCCAGCATGCCAAATGCTTCAAAAATCTTCCCCTGTGAGAGCAAAATCGTGAAAAAGCCTAAACTGGGTTCAGTTGTCAAGTGAGTGATGTCTAGATACTGGGAACAACTGGAGACCAAACGCACAATTTATGCTAAAAATGTTTTGTTTTACAATGTTATGTTCTGTGTTACAGACTTGTTTTCACATGTTTTGAAGTCATACAGACAGCATTTGTCTGTCAAAGCCTCTTTGTAGACTTGATTCAATCAACAATCTCTAAATGTTGATGTTTCCATTTTCTTTTAATATTTGGTTTCCAGGGAAACCTATGATAGAGCATCAGTACAATTTTTTTTTAACTAGCTGACAGAAGTCCTCTTACTCTGCATTTTTGGCTAATCAGTAAACTTTCAGTCTAATAATACTTCTGCATGTTTTGGATGAGATCAAGAATATTGAACCAAATGATGCTGAGCTCTTTGTGCTGTTCAAATACATCATTCATGGCTGGATGCCAGCAGTAGCAGAGTTTATTCTGCAAGACTTCTTATCCCATATGCAGCATTCATTGGTATTATATTGCAGGTGTGTATTTTGGCACTTAAATGTATGACAGTAATTTATAACTTTAGATGCAACACCAGACTTTTACTTTAACAGGCAATAAACTAGGGCAGACAAAAATAGGAAACAAACGCCAAAACCAACCTCATGATAAAACAATGTGATGAATCAGGTCCTTTGGTGAGATTACATCACCACTACAGAAGGCTGAGACACAACAATTTAGAGCAAGCGTAAAACAACTCTGATGGATTACTGGATAGGCCAGGATTGCCAGGTTGTGATAGATTCCTTTGACTGCTGTTTGTCTTCTCAATTAATAACAATTTCTATAATAATGTTGTTCTAAATGTTGATAAACCATTAATTAACACTTACTTTCTAATAAAGTCAACAAGTCTGCAGTTTTAAATTGTTAAAAAGTTGTCAATAAATTTGATTTTGGTTCATTAATAGCACAACACTTTCCATAATAAGTAAATCTATTGTAAATTAAAGAGCTAAAAAGATAAAAGCACACTGGAATGGGATAACCACCAGCCAAAAGGATTTTTCACAACCTGGCAACCCAAACAAGTTGTTCTCATTAATGGCAAACAACTCATCTTTAAAGCATCAGTAAATCCTTTATTGATATTACGACATTTGTTACAAGGTATAAAATGTGCCTTATTTGAAAGTGGATGGGAGGTAAATATTATGATACAATTACTTGATTTAGTGATTTATTACAAGCCTTTTTAGAAATGCACAATCAAAACAGTAAGCAAGTTAGTGGAAATGTTCCAGTAGGTGACTGTTTGTGACTAATGTCGTACCAGCTGATGTACAAGGTTGTTGTAAGATTCAACAATCTTTAATTTTACAATCTTAACACTTCCAGAGGTTATTATGGTATTTATAAGTACTATTTTATACCGTTTGTCTACTGCAAGACCTGGACAGAAGGTCTTCTAGTCCACTGTAGACATTTATCAGGCTACCAATTTCTCTCTCTTCCCCTCGGTCTGGATGTCCTGTGGCAACCTCATTAATTGTATAATGGACATAAAAGCTCAAACTATAAACAGTCCCCTCTTTTTACTTTACAAAAAGGTGCTGGAAGATCTCAGACTCGGGAAGTTGTTGAACAAGACCACTTGAGCCAAGAACACCAATAAAAACACAATCCTGTCCCAGAAGCTCAAAATCTCAGTGAAGACTTCCGTTTGAGATAACAATATAATCTGACTGAGGATTATGAGAATTCTACCAAAGATACTTTATGAGCTTCACAACTTATTTCTTTTTAAGTCATTACTCCTAAAATGTGAATTATTTATATCATTCAATGATATTCATATTCCTGCTCAACACTACTGATAAGAGGCTCAATCGGATTTAGCATAGCAGTTACCACATTAGTTGTCAGATGACTGCTAACAGAGTGGAAAGAGGAAACATGCACAGAGTGTCAATAGGTAAACCACACTGACAAGATAAAAATGCAAAAAAAGCAAAAGCAATTTTAAACATTATTATTAATTACCTTATACTATAGCACAGCAACCCTGACACACCACAGTGGTTCAAGAGAAGCATGTCTGTATCCTGTCTTTTTAATTACGTATTGACAAGACCCCAGGGAGTGACCTATTTTCACTGCTAACCAGTATTTAGTCAGCCAATGTGGGACATGATAACAACGTGATACAATTCGCATAAATATACATACATAAACCTTTTCTCTCAAGTCAAGTGTTCTTTATGTTCTGTCATTGGTAGCCAACTCCTAAAATAACAGGTATCTTCTTTGTTGATGAACTCAGAGGAACAGGGGTGGGAGTCAATAAGCTTGTCTTCTTCCCACTCCTTTTCGAGCTGTAATGTAAATAATTTTTTTCTTTTTTTCTTGTTTTCTTGTATTATGTATATATATATTTCTGTTTTTCTTTCTTCTTTAGCTCGAAATAAAATATTCAAATCAAATCAAATCAAAACAGCAGTGGAAGAATTACACAATTCTTTTAAGTAAAAGTAGAAATACCACAGTGTAAAAATACTCTTGCTATAAGTAAAAATGTTCCTTAAGTAAAAACTCTTCAATATAAAATGGTTTGCATTGCCACCACCATAGCTCTGTGGCATAGTTACAGAAGCGTTAACACTCCTGAGGATAAAAATGTCGTAATGTGCAACAGCTTGTGTAAGCATCCCGAAATGCGCAGGATCGTGAAAATTATCTATTAAGTAGGCCTAATATAAATAGCATGGCAATAAATAGTAGTAAGTTCATGAGCGGTTCTTAGGTGGGTGATGGTGCAGAAGAGGTCTTGTTGGCATGAGGTCTTAATCGTTAAGATCTGAGACCAACTAGATTGGTACCTGACCAGAAAACTACTTTTTGGAAATTTGTATTGCCTAGTTGAGTGCAGGTTCAGTTAGCACAGAGAAGAACCGCACTGTAATTATTTGTGTGTGGAAACCCAAAGATATTCAGTTTGCAATGATATAAAAAAGAGAAAAACTGGAGCAACCAGAGAATGATTGTTTTTGCTTGAAAAATTATTCAAACATTTAATACATTTTTTATTTATTTTTAAGTTGCTGATTTATTTTCTGTATTTTTTTTTACCTACACAAATAGCACAACAGCCAAGGCGTTTTAACTGTCCTTATCACGCTACAAAACTCTAGCCACAGCTCACTTGGCTGAAGCTGAAGCAGTAAAACAGCATCCAGGACATGGAAATGGAAAACGTGGCTCCTGTAAATCCACTTAGAATTGTTTGCAGCTTGATCTCCCACCCCGAACTCCCAACATATCACCTGACTTGGTTGTGCATTTGTTGACTCAACTTACTACTGCAGTTGCTGGGTTTCTCCACACACATTAATGTCCAGTGGGCCGTACAATAATCTGATTGTGAGGCTCTTTCCAGTTGACTGCAGTGCTTTCTGGCAACTCCAGAGTGTCCAGTGCTTAAATGACGAGGTATTGGAATATTACTTTTAAAAGTATGAAGACTAAATAAACAGATGAACTGCAGGTGTCCCTTCTAATCCCATTTGATTAACAAACATTCAAGACCAGGCATGCTATCACGATCGCCATTATGAAAATATGTCTTCATACTACATACATACTGTCAAGAATAATGGAGTCTTTTTCAAAAGTTCATCAACGTTTGCCAACTTTAAGAAAACAAGACTAAGAGTCTACAGCCATGCTAGCAGCTCTGCGAGACTCACATCAGCATGCTAAAATGCTCACAATGATGTAGCGGCCTGTGGCGAAAAGTTGAGGTTGACTCGACTTTTGGAGAAACGCACCAATGCGAGTTGTGAGTCCTGTACAGTAAACAGGAAACATCACCTCTATCGCTGCCACAAGAAAGTATTCAAACAGGAGTTTGTGTAACAGCTGAACGTGAGCCGAACTACAAAGCACTGTCGATCTGTCTCGTAAGTCTCTCTTTTTTTCTCTCTCTGTGAAATGAAGCTGCCTTAAAGTGCGGTTGGAAACGTTGAGATCTATAAACAATATGATGGAAAACAGTAACTGTGAAATATAAAGTCTACTTGAGCTACATTGGGGGGGTTAAAGAACAAAACAGGACACCACACAAATGGGTCGTTTCAGTGACACTCCCACACCATCGCACAACCCTACAGCAAATCGCCGGATTGCTTATTTTGGTCTAAATGGGCCCTTCGGCTGATGGGAATGTCAAAATATTTTGACCTGCTGGTGGTGCTACAGAAAATGTCAAGGGATCACCAAAGTCATTAGTATTCATCCTCTGGGGACCATGGATGTATGCACCAAGTGTATTGCCAATCCATCTTGTGGATGTTGAGATATTTCAGCCTGGACCAAAGTGGTGGACGGACACCCAACACTTCACCCACATACCTCACCTAAATAACCCAACACTGTTACTTCTTGCAAACTACCTCACTTTAAATCAATGCAAAATAAAGCCACGTATCTGGGAAATGAGCAGTGTCCCAGCTTCTTGTCTGGTTAAAGTTGCATTACACAGAGTCTTTAAAATGGTGACATCGTCAAGACATAGCTGTAGCTAATGTATAAAGGACTGTGAGTAGAGTAATAAAAAGCACAGAAAAAGACATGGAGACCTAAATCTTTCCTGGTTTTTATCATCAAGGATAACATCAAAATGCTTCCACAAAAAATTAACAAACTCTGGCCACGACACAAAACCCCACAGTGCCACTTTGTGAAATTAATTTCTCGTCCGTGTTTTGAAAAGGTGATTTTTTTGCCATAAAACGAGGATTTGGTGTCGCCAAATAAAGAACATGTAAGTAGTGGTTTCAATTTCAACCATAAATTCAAAAGTAAAAGTGCATTTCAAATTAGAGAGTATTACAAAGAACAATGAAGCATTTTTTCACCAAAAACTTTTGACTTATGAGATATTTTGCTGATTTCAATCCAGCTCTGTGTCATGGCAGTTTTGGGAGTGTGTTTGGATGATCTGTGTGTCCGTTGGGCCACTGCACGGAGTACTGAGCACTGGCGCCATGGAGGGAGGCAACACACCGTTCATCAAAACACACTGCCCACACTGCCCTGGCAAAGAGCTGGATAGAAATAAGCAAAGTATATCTTTAAGAGAGAAGACATCATGAATGCAACAAGGTTAGTTCAACAATTATAGACAAATACCATTCATGTGTAACAGCTGACCTTTGCCCTCTACAGTTTAAAAAAAAATGCACATAGCCTCATGCATTGTAAGTCTGAAGTAAATATCTACAAATCAATTTAATAAGTATCTCTGTGTAGACTCTGGATCAAAATCCCCTGTAACCCCACATGGGGTCAAAACGCAGTATGTTTCCATGAAACCAAAGAACACATTCATTTCTCTGGTTGTTTAGTCTGAGGGACGGCGCTTGCATCAGTGCTTAATGTCTGACGTAAAGAGCGATCCAAAAGTGATGAGGTGTTCAGGCTTTTTGAACATGTCGCTGTCATTCTGAATGTCTGGCTTATGTTTGTATTACCGCCTTTGCCATTCTTGTTTGCTTCGTTCAGTCCAAAACAGAGCAAGGTGACGTCCATCTTAACTGTTCTGGGTCAACTACCATGAAGAAGCATGTTGGTTGCTGGTTTGAGCTCAAAGTAATCAAAAGGTGTGTTTTTCTATGGGGAAACTTTAGAGTAGTTTTAAGTTGGGGCGTTGAAATATTTACTCAAGTACTGTAATTAAGTAGGCTACAGATTTAAGGAATCTGTGCTTCATGACACTTTATACTTCTACTTTATGACATTTCAGAATTTAACACTTCCGCAGAGGTGTTAATTTCCAAACAGGCTTAGTGGCTTGACGGTTAACGTTGAAGTATGGGTTTAGTTGCAGGGGTATTTTCCAGATGGTAATGTTATTAGTTAGCAGCACACTTATTTAACAGGACCCAGGGTGAGTCTGATGAAAACTAACCCTAACCGCAGTCAAAGCTAGTGTGGTTTAAAAAGGGGAAAAAAAGTAATCAAAGCCGGTAAACTTGTTTACACAAGGCACACTATTAACAGAAATTAAGTTACTCTCAAATTTAGAAAAGCTTTAAATTATGTCTTTTGAGGTAGCCTTATTCTTTTTGACATCAACTTGAGTCTCCATCACGTCCAAACATTTATGTGTGGATTACTGGAGGACATACAGTTCGGTCTTACCATTTCCGTAATTTGACATGACAGAAAGAAGCAGAAGGACAAGTGGAATTCTTCAGTCAAAAGTTCATTGTCCTGTCAGCAAATCACCCCGAGAAGCACAAAAGGACAACTTATATAAAAGATTCTCATGAGGAATGTCCTCTCTGTGTTTTAACCATTTGTGCATCAATGCAGGTGTCAACTAGGCCTGCACGATTTGGGAAAAAAATATGAATCACGATTTTTTAGCTTAGAATTGATATCACAATTCTCTGCCACGATTTCTTTCTCACGAAGTGTAATGTTTGTTGCACACATGAACCATGACAAAACGACAAAAAGAAATGGAGTTTGTCAATTGCCAATTTAAGTAGCCTACAGTATCAAAAACAGAATGATTTCTTAGCACACTCTTTAACTGCTTGCCTTTCATGTTTTCAGCTGTCCTATCAAAATAAAGGCCAAAAATGCTCCCCTTTTTTTTAATCAAAGTCATTTAAAAATTAAATCGGGAACAGGGTGAATCAAGATCGCGATTTTATAACAATTAATCGTGCAGGCCTAGTGTCAACTATACCGTAGCCAAATATATGTTTGGTCCAGATAGTCCAAAAAGTATATTGTTTCCTATCTACAAATGAGCTAAGCAGTATCTGACAATAACACACAAGACTGACCGAGCCAAACAACAGTCAACATCCTCCAACACTGGAACATCTCTGTGGAGCTGAAACAGATGGACATGTGGACATGTGGAGTGTGTCATCTATTCCACTCAGCACAGCAGTAGTCCATATTTGAGTGTTGGAAAGAAGATGCAAATGTTTATTCAATGCCTGCTTCACCGTGAAAGCCTACAAAGTTTCATTTCAGCAAATCCTCCAAATTAAATAACAAAATACTTTGCTTGTTAATCCACGTCCTCCAAACATTGACCAATTTGAGTTATGGCTGTACAGGAAATGGACTCAATAAATGTTGCATTACAAGTTTGCAGTTGTCATTGGATTTATGTAAATATCAATCTACATGCATTTGTTAATATTTTTCTGTGACTTCAAATTCAGCTCACGTTTCTGAAGATTTGGTAAAAGGTTCAGATTTTTGTTCTACAAGTTTTCATATGGTATTCTACAGTGCTCACATCAAGTACTTGTAACAATGTTTTCCTTCCTTAAGAATGATCTGCCTGAAGCAACCTTGAACCAATCCTCCTTTCCCATGGAGTCTTTTTTTGTCTTTCTACTCTCACATCATCTCCTCGACGCAGCCCTTTGCTGCATGTCATGTCATTCCCCCTCTCTCCCCTTTCATGTCTTCATCTGTCCGGTGGAAATAAAGGCCTAAAATGGCCAAAAAAATAATCTTTAAAAAAAAAAAACAATAGCTAAAACCTTGTGTGTCTCATTAAATTAAGAACATTGTAAACTGGACTCTGCTCTCCTAGCTCGCCACTTCTTTCAGAATCAACTGCAGTCTATGATTTTACACTACATTTACATTCATAATGCTAGCACATACAGCCTGTAATGCTATGCTTGCATACACAACAAAACAGCGACAAATCCACGTTAGCAGCACAAGCAGAAAATACTTATCTTAGTGAAGTAAAGCCGTGGTCTTCGTCTCATGAATAGTCGATCCGAGCTACAACAGGTGCAGCAAAACTCACGTTTCCGCAGCTAGCGTTACCAGCTAGGCTAACTATGCTAATGGTCGACCAACAGACTGAGAGTACATCGAGACTGCGGCGTAACACTGTTATTCCTTCTTCAAACCTGTCCTTTAGGGATGTTAAACTGTTGGCAGCTAGTTAAGCTTTCGTATTTAATAATATAGTAAAAGTAGCGGCAATTACACACTCCTCAGGCGAGTATAATGTACAGCAACAGGTGAGACAATGGATGTATTAAGAGACCACAGGGTGAGACCATGGGTGAGACTCGAGGCATAAACCCGCGCCATTGAAAATGGTGCGTTCGAATTAAGTGCCGGCTTGTCTCGCATTGCCAGACCTACCTCCACCTCCACAGCGAGTATGGTGCCGCCTGTGGAATGAATTTTATTGTGAGTGAGCGCAAGCATCGTGCGCACTGGAGCTTTTTTATGTAGGCCTACTGTGTTGGTCAATTAAATCTACAATAATCTGTTGTATTTAATTAAATGGTCATATATTTCAATAAAAACAAAGCAATATGGGTTGGGTTGGGAACCGGAGGGTTGCTGGTTCAAGTCCCATACGGACCAAGGTATGGTGGTGGACTGGTAACTGGAGAGGTGCCAGTTCACCGCCTAGGCACTGCCAATGTGCTCTTGAGCAAGGCACCAAACCCCCAACTGCTTGGGGCGCCTTTCCATGGGCAGCTCCCTCACTCTGACATCTCTCCATTAGTGCATGTAGAAGTACTCAGCATGTGTGTAATTCAGGCCTGTGTGTAATAATAACAACAGAGTGAAAACATTGTAATTTCGACTTGTGGGATTAATAATGTATACATAATAATAATAATGATAATAACACTGCAGCATTGGGATTCTTTTGTAATCTTTGCTCATTTTTGTCTGATTTGATTAGAAAGGATACGTTGATTTTATTAAATGTTATAAATGATTATGATTAATTAAATATAAATAAAGAGCTTTGGGCTGCACATGGTTGCAAAAAAGAGAAACGTTTATTTTTTTATTTCATTGTCAGAAGAAAGAGGTCATGAGAAAAAAATATTCTGAATCATTGTCCCCATCTCCTCATCCGACCACATCCTGTAAAGGTAACCACTATTTAGTCAGTTCTCTTCCTCTGCACTGTCTGTGAGATTCACATCCAATAACATAAAAAAGGAACAGAATTGTTGTCTATTAATTAAAAAGTTGTGTTCATGTATTATACAACACGTCCTGTAAGTAGATCTGTCTTTGTGCATTTTAAAAGTTAAAGGAAACAAAGAAATCTTTATTTTTAAATGAGCATCCGGACAGAGCTCAGCTGTGTATAATGCACAGCGTTGTTTTGAGGGTCAAACTGCACTTTATTCTTTTTATGAAGAAGTTCACTTCCAGTAATTGAAGGTCTTTAATTTGTCTGAAAATGCAGATGACTTTAAATTGCACTGCTCATGAATGTACAATGAAACTTGTTTCTTATTTTTAGTACACTGTGTAACTAGATTCAGAGCAAGGCCATTCATTACAGGGATCCAAAGCACCCTCTAGTGAGCAAAGGTGGGAAGAACTAACTTTACTTAAGTACTGTACAATTTGTATGTACTTGTATTTTACTCAGGTTTATTCAAAGGTAGAATTAGCCAATATTTCACAAAAACAGCAAAGAGAAAAGAAAAGCCATTCTTTCCAACCCTCATTGATCATCTCAAATTAATATTGTAACCCTTTGGAGAGACCTGTATATAAAGTAGTTAAAACAAGCTTCACCTCAAGCAGCTACAACATTAAAGTACTGCTTACACACTGATACATCAGTATTAATAATGTGATAATGTCAGATGTAATAATATATCTGTCACAGGGGCCATTTTTGTGCACGATGAGTACTTTTTCTGTTGATACTTTAAGTATATTTAGCTGAGAATACTTTTGTTTTTTCACTTAGGTGAAAGAATTTTGAATGCAGGACTTTTATTTTTAGATAGTTGTACTAGTACTTTTACTTAAAGCTTTCCACTTAAAAAAAGAGTATGAAGTAATTAGCAAGCTGAAACCAGCAAACCTTTATTACATACTGCATGTCCTTTTTAGCATAATACATCAATATTATCAACATCAGAAGAATATATATATATATATATATATATATATATATATATATATATATATATATATATATATATAGCTCTGATTTAAAGGTACATACATCACTCAATGAAATACCCTGTTTGGACAAACAACCAATACAAAGTGTACGAATAAAGTTGGTTCAAGTCAACTGCATCATATTTACAGAACTGCTGTTTTAACGCTTACATTCAAAAAATCTTGGGAAGGTTTATATTCATGGGACAGTATTAATAACCTCCTGGTGCGTACAGAAGTAGTGACCCATGCATGATATATCATAAAATGGTACACACACGTAGCACAAACTGAATTATAAACATATTTGGCACCATATTTTAGCATAGAACATAAAATATAACTTGCAAATACAACATTGTTAGTATATGGAGGTAATATTTGATTTTGGCACATTACAAGAGCACTTAAAAAGGTTCATGTCCATCCTACTTAATACATGCTCAGTCTTCATTGAAGTTTTTTTTTTAAAGTTAAGAATAGAAACCCACTAATAGCATGAATCCCTCAACATTAAAATGGTCTTTCAGCTTCATGATTAGCTCCTGACTACAAATTCCTAGTGATATCAACTATGCTTAATGACAAGGAAAGCACATTTTTTTCCCTTGAAAAGTTAAAAATTGGATGCAGTTCTTCAGCTCCATCATGATTGATGTAAACAAATAAGTCGAGTATGACCTCTGTAAACCTTTAAAGCCAAGGCGTCCTCAAAATCTAACAGACATAATCATATATTGCACTCTAGAAGGAATCATAAGTCCTTACTGCACAAAGGGGGTCGTCCTGGCCTGTTCAAACCATCTTGACAAAGCAAAAGTTGGTATATAGATATAGAATTAATAAGGTATTCAGTAATACTATGTTTATTATAACATCTTGTGTATATTAACATTGATATATAGATTATCTCAACATTATGATATGAAAGATACATATTTATAAATTGCTATTAATATAGGCAGCTGCTTCTGTTGAACAGACGCAGCGCCAGATATAACATAATAACTATTCTATGATTATTTTGATCCAAACAAATACAAATAAATGCGTTCACGCCTGGCTCACAGAGTAAACCGATGTGAAGCTCCACAGTGAATAATGAATTGAAGCCTCCCATGCACAGAGAGGTTCCAATACAGGTCGAGACTGGTTTTCAAACAGGCCAGCGTGAACCTTAAAAACCTCAGCATGCATGCTAAGAAAGTAGAACAGCAATCTCTGGTGGACACGAAGAAAAATTACATGTTTAAACAGATATGTTGATTTTTGTTGTGCCTTATTGGAAATCAGTGAGAGCACATTTAAAACACAGAAGAGTTATCTGGGGCTGCACTGAACATGTCAATAATGGCCCGTGACCTACAACAAAGTATTACAATCTCTGCTTTCATTTCTTATTTCAGCCTCCATACACATTTACCTCATGTATATTTGCACCAACATATATATTAGATTCACATCAGTATTCTATCTTAAGAGCAGCAGAAACACATACGCACTGTATACTTGTATGGACAGAAAACAAGGAACAAACAATTCCTTCATTTCGTGGAATCTGTGTTGACCTCATCTGTGGTGGGGGCACAGTACTATGTGTTGAGATGTGAGCTAGTGAGCATATCCTGGGGGAAAACTCCCGCTATGTATGTTTGTCAGAGTTTTATGCCTCAGGCTTGACTGGCAAGCTGCCCTGACTCCTTGGTAACTCCACTGTATCTTCCACAGATGTACCAAACCACCAATCAGAACCACCAACCCCTAATAGGAACAAATACGCAACACTAACTTTACATGTAAATAGCCTGGTTCTAAAGACATGCAGGCAATGTCCACCATCACGGATGGCTAATTCACTAACAAGTTTAACAACAAACAAGGAACCTTTCATAAAGCTCAGTCAAAATAAGGAGCCATTTTATACTTAAAAGGCCAGCGGCATGCACTTTGCGCAAAAGAAAAGGCAAAGAAATGCCTGTAATCTTATTCATAACATAACTCCACGTTTGTCTATGCAAATTCACTCGACACTGGTATTGAGAAGCTCACAATATCCACAATCTGCAAGAAAAAAAGCAAAAACTGCATCAAGCCATGCTCTAACTCTATTATAAGTCATCAGAATGATCACATTAACTATCTATAATCTACAACCCCGTTCTAACACAGTCTGCATGTTCTGTAACATCCCTTCAAACGTAGGAGATAAAAAAAGATGCAATTCACTCTTTTTCACTCCATCATAACTGTTCACTTTGACATCTCTGCTTCTACTCAGCACTGCACTGACCACGCTGCACTGGCGCTCGCCTCTGTGTCCTTTAACTGAAAACGTATGTGCACAACTCAAGTGACATTTGATCCACCATGGAAGCAGTGTTGTGACATCAAAAGAAAAAAGGGTTTTGCACCCGAAATGTAAAGCAATGACGGTGGTTTCTCGCATAGAGATCACCAGGATATGACAATGCCAACGCCGTCTGGACAGAGCAAACTGCAGCCACATGCAGCACACAGCTGCAAGCTTGTTTGTCTCCCCAAAGCTGCAGGGGACAGTAAGATACCTGAACAGAGCCCTAAAAGGACCACGATTGAGCCAAAATGAAGCCTTAATGGTCAAAGAGCTACATGGTTTGCCAAACCGTACCACCCTGTGGGGCCGTCTAGAGGCCGGTGAGGTCCACGATCGCCTTGATGAAGATTGTGTCGTCGCGGATGTATGAGTTCTTGGCATCGAGCTTGGAGAGCGGGCAGAAAAGCGGACAGCCGCTGGCGATGTTCATCTCGCTCACCGGTCGCTGGAAGGAAGAGGAAGTGACATCAGGTCGAAAGGCGTCGATGATGTGCTCCCTGTTGCTCTGGTCCAGCAGCATCAGAGTCACCTGGAAATAAGACAAATGTTAGAGATGTTTACATGCTTCCAACGGCGTTTGTCTATGGTTGAAGACTCCAGACCAAATTTGTCTCTGCATGAAAAAACGACACAAAAGAACCCCGTTCAACTGTTGCTGCAACCTAACGCATGCCGCTGCATTGGCCAATCAAATACATGCAAGCAAATATTTCTAGTGGATTTCTTTATAAGTTGTTTCTATGATTTACCTCGCGATCGGTAGAACAAAATAATAAAATAGTCCACGCAATTTTCAGCATCTTTTTTTCTGTTACCTTAGTAAATAAGGACAAACACAATTTAACTGTTAAGCAAAATCTTAGTAAATATTCTGCTTCGTCTCTAGTTCTTTTACCTTCTGGTTGAAAGGCCATTTGAGCAGAGCATCACTCAGTCCCCTCATCACCACAAAGAACAAGGACAAGTGGCTGCCACGCCCTGTCCCATCTCCATTCAGATAGATCCGCAGACACATCTTATAGCCGTACTTACTGGTATAGAAGGCTGAAAGGAAGAAAGTCAGGGGAAATTTTGCTTTAGTCATCTGAAGATAATGAGGCTTCTGTAAAATAGAGGTCTAAACGGATTAACTGGTTTATAGTAACCAGGACCTGACCCACGAACAAAGTAGGGCAGGTAGGGTCTCGTTGTATGGCCTCATGTCTCGAGTTTATGTATAATACCTGAGTGGATCTGCACATACTTGTTATTAGCTGGTGCGTCTTAATCATTGCAGGAGAAAAATGTCTATTTTGGGGTGGGAACTGGAGGGAAAATGACATTGTTTAACTCAACTACTCATTCATAGATGGATTATCATGTTGCTGTTCAGGTCAACCAGGTCTGATAGTCCTTGGGTTCCTTTTGGATCCGATATCTTTTTTTTTTTTTTTAAATAAGTAAGGTTTCTACTGTTCTGTTTTGGATTGGGTCCATTATGGACCTATGACGACCTCTAATCTGTAGTAATGGGCAATGTTACCTGGTGAAAACATGGCAGGGGCTCGGCCTGCAATGGCATCCTGTCTCTTTTTGGCGAAATCGGAGATCCTCCAGACAAAGACGCCATCAAAGGTTGTGGCAGACATTTCCCTCAGCCGGCCCTCCATCTCAGCGACTGTTAGGTCCTTCAGCCCCACTGTCCTCTCCAGCTGTCGCACCTGGAAAACAAACACACTGGCCCTCATTTATCAACCTAACGTAGAAACCAGCGCAGATATGAGCGCAGAAATCCTTTTACGACAGGCTTCACGTGTGATTCATGAAACGTTTGTATCACACCAATCAGAGCGTAAGAATGGTCGTACATCGACAAATGCAGCGGCTGGAAACGATCGTAATTTAAATATCACGCCCCAATATATTCTCGGTTTTGAGGCCTCGTCCCTACAATTTACGACATGGCGAGACGTAATCTGGCTAAAAACCAGCACTTTTCAGAGGTGGAGATTGAAACCCTGATATCTCAGGTTCATTTTTGCACTAACATGTACTATTTGGCAGCCTTAATAACTGGTATTAAAGGCTGTAGAAAGAATATGGAATAGAAAGAGATCACTGATGCAGTCAACAGTATTGCTGTGCTAAATCAGACTCCAGCTGAAGTTTATTTAATTTATACATCCTTGACGTATGCTATAGTCCTAATAGTAATATACTGGTTTATATATTTATATCTCTTAGGCCTACATGTAGGTGTACCTATATTTAAATAAACTGAGTTCATGCAGTGTCTTTTATTTTATTTATGTTTTTTTCATCAGCTGTGAGGGAGAGCGCGTGTCCTCTGCCCCCCCCTGTGCTGGACCACCACCCCGACCCTGTCTCCTGACAACAGAGGGGCTGGAAAAACAAGCCGAAATATGTCAGAAATAAATCGTTCACTTGTGGCCATTAACAACACTTTAAAAGAGAAGCGAAAACCTGAAAAATAAATAAAAATGTTGCAGACTTTTTCTGCCGTGTATAGTAGGGTCCCCCCCCCCCCCACTGATGCAAGACAGAGCCATCTGCCCTTAATCAATCCGATGGAGCGCTCCACCGTGGCCCGTGCGCGTACGTGTGCACTGTTGTACCGGCACATAGAGGTCTTCTAAAAGAGCCAGATCTGCCATTGCTGATATGTGATCAACTGATGAATTCTCCTTCTCCTGTTAAACTGATTATATGCTGCACCGCAAGTCCACCCTGACTCGAAAACTTGCGTACACAAGTTCAGACCAGACGTGAGATTTTATCGAAGCCTACGCTCACGTTCAAATTGATAAATGCCGAGCTTTGCGTACGAATCGGCGTACGCCCATTCAACACCTGTTTTAGGTCGTACACACGTTTCATAAATGAGAGCCACTGTGCTTTAATCTGAGACCACAAATTCTTCATTACATCCAGTTACTTCTATTTGGGGGACAATCATGCTCTAAGTTTTGAAACTACAGTTCCCTTAACACTTTGGTGTCTGTGGATGTAAACAGGTAGTATAATGTCACTATGAATTTTGTGAATAATGCTGTGAGCTACAACTTGAGCCCCATGTTTTTAGCCCATTTTTAAAAAACATTTTAGCAAATTGGCACCAGTAAAAGTATGCTGAATTAGTTATAAGCAGTTCCTGTTTGCAGTGTACCCATGGAAGTACAGACAGCTATCACTGGATTTCTTTGATACTGAAGAAAACTTAAAAACGTGTTGATTCTCAGGCAAGTTCTGCAGTTATAAAGACCGTCTTTTTTCTATGCTTTCTAAGCTGATTTATTCGCGATGGGCATCAGAGATAATGATATCCCCACAAAGTGTAAGTCACACTGATATGTGTGTGTGTATATATATATATATATATATATATATATATATTTTTTTTTTTTTTTTTTTTTTTTTAAATCGCACGATTAACGTTCTTTCGGATCTAGCTAGACCGGAAACAAAACAGGCACGCCCGGGCAGCAAAATTAAGAATCCCACTATGGCCACGCCATGTCCCGCCCTACGAAGCAGCTCGATTGGTTGGGGTTAGGCATTTCACCTCGAGTGGTTAGGATAGCGGATTGGTCAGGGGAAGGACCTGAACAAATGGGGTTACGTTACCTTGGACGCCTGGCCAATAGTAGTGATTGAAGGGCGGGTCTAGGCATGGCCGGCCGCAAACACTTGTTTGGGCTTGCGAGCAAGGGGGCAAGCCTGCCTCCTCAGAGTGAAGCCTCCTATGGCGCCATTTTGATGCTAACAAGCCATCACCCCCCGTTAGCATTCCATTGACTGCCATTCATTTTGGCGTCACTTTGACAGCCAATAACTTTACATCTGAAGCGTTTAAAGACTTCATTTGACCATTTTTTGTAAAAATAGGCTAACGATTATGTCATAACCACGCGACTTACTGTCTCATAGTAGAGGAATTACCGTATAGTACAGGAGAAGCTTGCAGGCAGTTTCGACTTACATTAGCTGTTTAATGTTAACTATCATTTTAGTAATAGTTTAATTTATTGAAAGTTTAGTTTAAAGTCATAATTAGCCTGTGCCTATGTTATCTCCTTACATATACCAACGCTCTCCGTCTCTGCAAGATTGGGAATGATTGAGATTTCTCTTGCACAGCTACCAGAAGACTTACAACATTCAGACACGTTGCTCACGTCACATCTACGGCGGCAAGGTCAGTTTGCAGCTGCGCAGTAACGCTCAACCATCACTGGAAAAGTTCTTCTAATAGACTACACTCGTCTCCGTCCAGAGCAACGGGATCTGTTGGTCCATTTTATATACTGTCTTTGCTTGCAAGCCGTGTAGCTACTGTAGGCTCGTCACAGCGATTAGCTTCGGAGCGAGAACCGACTGGAGTCACAGTGAGAGAAACAAAGTGTCTCCCCTGTTCTTTCTGACCACGGTGGGAAACCTGGAGTAGGAAAAGTTAACCCTCTACTTGATTTTACGTTGTTTATGGAGAAGGACAACCAGGAAATGAGTCGGAGGAAACCATAGTCGCTATGACAACGAGCCACGCTCGCCTCAGGCATGAGGCAGTACTATCTGTAATGGAAAATGGAGGTAACAGTGTTACATTGTGTGAAAGATTATTAGCTCCAAGTGTGAATGTTAGTGTGAAATTGAACATTACGTATATGCCATGTTTTCAATAAAAAAAAACATTGTCACAAAGCAGCTGATCCACTTTTCCATGTTAAGAGCATTAAAATGAGAAAAAATAATGGGACAAAAAGAAATCAAGGGACATTTAGAATAGATAAAAATGTGCGATTAATTGCGATTAATCGTGAGTTAACTATGACATTAATAAGATTAATCGCGATTAAATATTTTAATCGTTTATATATATATATATATATATATATATATATATATATATATATATATATATATATATATATATACACATATATATAAATATGTGAATCATGTCTGTGTTTAGATTTAACTGAGTTAACTGAGAAGTTGGAGTGTGACTCAAACTGCAGCAAATGGGCGCAGTTCCAGTCCTACCTTGTTGCTCAGAGCCTCAATCTTGTCCTGGTCCAGCTTATGCTGACGGTTGCTGGCCTCCATGGTGGTGGCAAACCTCTCCACCTCTCTGTTCAGGACACACACCACATTTTCAAATGTGCCGGATTTAACTTCGAGCTCTGTACACCTGCGACCCAACTCCACCACCTTGGTCTTCTCGCTGTGGAGCTGGAGCTCTAGCGCAGCACCCACAGAGCTGGGCAGAGGCGTGAAGGAGGTAGACACAGACAGAGTGGGAGCCAGAATGGGTGGTGGAGGGAGAGGAGCTGAAGCCGGTGGACCAGGGTGACCAGAGCTAGAGGATGAGGAGGAGGAGGAGGCGGCGGCTCCCTGCACGGGAGGCCCAGAGGAGGTGGTGCTGAGCTGGGAGACTCTGGCCTCGAGCTCCCTGAGAGACTGTTGGAGTTCGACCAGTTTGTGTCCGGCTATTTCCAGTCCCTGGGGCTGCAGGCCCTCCATGCTCACTTTCATGCCCATAATGTAGTGCAGCAACAGATTGAGGTGCTCGTAGGCATAGGCACGCTCATGGTCATGAATCTTTTCCTTTTCCACCTACAAAAAGGGACAGGAGGAGAATAAATACATCAGCTGTTTACTGTAATGAGTATGTGTTCTGTGTAAGCGGAAAAAGCGAGACTTTAAAAGGTTCTTTGGATCCTACTCTTGACTTTAAAAAAAATGCATTACGAATAAAGAGCTGCTAAGTAGACAATTATAACAGCCACAGAATGAGTGAAACAAACACATACGGCAGCTCTGTGGCTTCAAATGGACTCGAGTCCTGCAGTACCTTCCCACACCCCTAAAAATAATCTATTTGAATTAGATCAGATGATGCTATAGCCTGCGGTGTGAGTTCAGATGCCTTACTGTCTGTCAAATTAATTATATGTTGCCTGGGATCACATGGGTGAGTGTGTTGAATGAAAGCCATCTTTGTGATGTATGTATTTGATTTTTGACAATAAATCTCAGAGGGAAACATTTATCTGGGGTGAGAAAAAAAGTAAAAGACCCTCGCCTGCTCTTCCAAAAAACAATTCAGAGAACCCTCCCTCTTCTCTGACCTCCTCTCCTACCACTCCAATAATGTTCTTACAGTCCCTAATTTGAATGTGTGAATAAATAAAAGTTATTATCAAAAAGACAGGCTACTTACAGACATATCACATCCAACGACATGAAATCGACACGGAGTTCTGAATTTGCTGCAGAACTTAATGTGGTCCACATACTAAAAAGAAAAACAATTAAAAGCCAATAAGTATTCATGCAACTTAGCATAGGAGCGCAATCGATTAACAACATGTTTAGCTGTTTATAAGATATTTAAAGATTCCTAAAAGACTCTTCTAACCATCTGGATGAAAAAATATTCCAGAAATACTCAATAAAAATGATTTTCAACCCCGTTTTTCAAGTCTTTTTTCTAATCCAAATTAAGATGGTAGCCTAAAGTGAGGTGACTTTGTGATTTTTAATTTTCATACAGAAACACCACCTTTATAGCAAGGACATATGTCATTTTCAGCAACCTGAATAGGAAATAGAATCACATCTTTCTATCTTGACAGGATATGATTTCACTCAAATGGTTAGGAAAGTCTTTGAGGAGTCTGAAAATACCTTCAAAGTACATGTTTTTCAGGCGAAACAAATCAGCTCTGTGACTTGACTGTAATCATAATACACGAGAGGCACAAACTGGACATCCTGCAACAAAATGTTTTCATCTTGTCTGCATGCTGTTTACAGATTCACCTTTTCTCTGGGTATTTTCTTCTTGGCACAGCCTTCACAGATCATCGGGTACTTGGGACAGATCTCATCATGTGCCTAAAAACATAAAACAGTGTTTCTTTTAGAGACACACAAAGAGCTGCTGTGATGTGATGTGCTGCTCCAGCTCAGACAAGCCGAGCATCTTAGCTAAGTTTAAATAAATCATTTCTAACCTTGATGTTTTTGAAGTGAAATGGCTCCTTGCAGTACTTGCAGTTGAGTGTTCTCTCCGGGCACTCTCGCTCATTATGGCGCTCCTGTTCATTGAAGCGGATTCGTTCTTTACAGGAGGGGCAGGGGATGATCATGAACTCACACTTGCCTTCGTGGTTTAGCTGTAAAAAAAAAGAAAAAGTAGAGCTTTAAGTTGCTAACAGTACTGCCACCTCTGTAGTGCCTTCACTGTCTATTTATATACATATCAAAAGCTAGCAAAGCTAGCGACATGTAAAACATTAGTTCATAAACATCAGGGAAAACACATTTTTGGTCCACCTAAAAACAATAAAAACAAAACACCAAACACAAATGTAAATGTAAAGCAAAAAATAAATCCTGAAAGTACTCACCTCATACTCTTTAATACTGCCTTTCCAAGTGCAATTTTCATTGATACAAATAGCTGAAAGGTTTTCAACTTCCCTTCGAACTGCATTGTCAGGAAAAGCCTGAAAAAAAGAAAAGGATTTGCTGTCACACTGGAAATTTTCTGCACCTGCCCTGTTCCATTTTATAGATTATTTACATGCAGGATAGCTGTATATTCAAAACTTCCTTCAGCGCCACCAACTGTAAGTTGACATGTGTTTTTAGGAGTGCACTTGGAAGAGCATTATTCCTGCATGTCTGCTCACAAATAAAGCATGAGGCACCTTTTTTGTACAAAACTATGGCAACAGATCAGTGAGCCGAAAATGTCGGTTTGGAGCAGGACAGGCAAGTTCATTCTCATCCACTATGACAAGCAGTGGAAGACAATTCGTGTCCAGTTTGCACAAGAACATTAGAGGAAAAAAAGGGAAAGGGAAATAGACATAGAGAGACCAAAGAAAAATGCATTTAATTGTAACATGTAGGATTTTGAATGCAGGACTTGACTTGGAGAATGTTTTCACATTGTGCATTGGTACTTTTACTTTCTCTGGGACTATGCTTGACTAAAAGAAATAGCTAATCGTTTCACAGCATGTCTTTTATACTGGGTAGAGACATCAAAATGAAACTGAAAGTGGGTAAAACCAGTCAAAAAGAAACTGATCAAGTGTTTCAAATTTAAACAGCTGTATTTTGTCCTTGAAGACATTTGTAAATAGGGCTGCACAATATGAGGAAAATGTCAAATTATGATTGTTTTGACTGATATTGCGATTGCGATATTATTCCCGAAATTGGAGGGAATGATCATTTTTTGTCATTTTCATTGAAAAATATTACAAATTAAAAAAATGTAATTGATTATAGTGTGATTTTTGCAAGGATCTGTACCAAACAAAGATGTTTTCTTTAGTCTGTAGGGTAGGATTTGTAGGCCTCTCTCATTCTCATTACTTGTGCAGCCCTACTAAGTACTAAGTATACTGTAAATATTTAAATGCATCTTGTCTGACTTTTATATTCCTTGTTTTACTACAAAGCACTTTGTGATCTTGTTTAAAAGTTTTTAAAGTTT
This sequence comes from Gymnocephalus cernua, assembly GCA_023631565.1. Taxonomy (NCBI): domain Eukaryota; kingdom Metazoa; phylum Chordata; class Actinopteri; order Perciformes; family Percidae; genus Gymnocephalus; species Gymnocephalus cernua. The sequence continues at coordinate 27,870,041 of CM042442.1, forward strand.
ATTTAAAGTGATTAGTATTATTTACATGTATATTTCTTTAATGATGATGATTTTTTAACTGTCAATCGGACAAAATAATAAATTTGAATACTTTTTAGACAAAACTATTCATCGATTACTGAAGAAAATGAGCCCTATTTCTGCGTGCTTCGATTACTGTAGCTGCATGGTGCAAATTATGTCATGAGTCAAATCAAAATGTTCGCCAAAATTTTATTCAACAGAAATTCCAATTAAAGAAAAAAGTTTTGTTCTTTACTGGATAAAAATAGTAAGTGTTAATACTCACACATCCTTGTTTCAAAATCGACGTAGGATCCTCGAAAATCTCCTCTTTAATGCAGGCGCTGCATTTCTGGGGTCCATTACTGCAAAAAAAAAACATTTATACTCTGATTTACTGTAAATCCAACATATACAAGTATATTTACTCAAGTACTGTTATTTAGTACAATTTTGAGGTAGATGTACTTTACTTTAAAAATTCCATCTTATGCTACTTTAAAGTTGTACTTCACTACAGTTCAGAAGCAAATATTGTACATTTTACCGCACTACAATTATTTGACAACTTTAGTTGAGATTCAGATTATTAATAACAAATAAATGATCATATATTATTATAGACTGAGATACCCAGATGTTTATAAATCAGATAAACATGTACCAGCTGCAACAGTGATTATTATACATGAATGCATCAATAATTATTAGGGCTGGATAAAATAATCGATTCTCCATTTAAAATCGATCTTTGTTTGAGTGATCTGATATCAAATAATAAAATCTCAAAATCGATCTTTTAATATACGCTTTTTCAATGTTCAGTAAGTACATTAAACAAACTTTTTCAAGGAGAAATCTTAATGTAAACATTCACTTGGTGCATTATAAAAATATTTGAGGGTTGCTTCTTGATTGTACAATTTACAGCATAAGTTCTCTGAGAATGTCTTTTATATCCAAGCAAAATTGGTATTGTAACTGATATTTCCCTAACCTAATTGATATGTAATCGAATATGTAATCGAATCAAGACCTTGCGAATTGAGATTCGGGGAATCCTTGGCGATACCCAGCCCTAATAATTATAATCCAACAATATAATATATACTGTTTATTCTGAAATGGGCCATTCTGCATAATGAGTACTTTTACTTTTGGTACATTTAGTATATTCTGATGCAGGACTTTTACTTGTACCAGAGTATTTCTACAATGTGGTGTTGCTACTTTTCTTAAGTAAAATATCTGAGTACTTTTTCCACAACTGCAGACACCCCCAAAAATACAATAATAAAATATATATCGATCTGAAATGGGTCAGTCTGCATAATGAGTACTTACACTTGTTATTTTCAGTGAATTTTGATGTTAACATTTCCGGTCGAGGCAGATGGCCGGCCACCAAGAACCAGGGTCTGGCCGAGGTTTCTTTCTGTAGCACCAAATGCTTGCTATTGGGGAGTTTCTGTAAATTATAGAGTGTATAGAGACCTACTCTATCTGTAAAGTGTCCTGAGATAAATTTTGTTATGATTTCACACTCTAAATAAAATAAGATTGAATTGAATGTTATTCCTAAAATACACCGTGCATGCACACACTCTGGGTGATGCCGTCCCTCACCTCACGGTCCTGTTGAAGCAGTAGGAACAGAAGCGATGTCCACACTGGGCTTGAAAGGGTCGTCTGAGTATGTTGTGGCAGCAGTTGCACAGGTGCTTGTCCTCCAGCTTGTTGCCCAGGATCTTCTTGGGGAAGCCAGGTTTATTGCTCTCCATGGACGAGGGAGGGGACGGCTCCTGTGTGGCCATGGTGTCTGTTCACACGTCACACCTAAAGGGGGGAAGAAGATGTGGAGAAGACTACAACGATGCAACAGTTGTAGACAAGAGTGATGGTGAATATTGCCTGCTTAGCTCACACTGACGTGAGTGTGGAGTCTTCTCCAGCTCTAATAACCAGCAGCAGTAATGGTTCCCCATCACAGGCCAGCTGAAAGGCCCACACCCTTTGTTTACATTTCGAGTCTGCATTCAGGACTCCTTCTTGTGGTTCACTTGGCACAAAATGATGCTGCTGCCTCTCTTTCTACTCAAACAATATATGCTCTGCTCATCCTACCCAGTAACGACGCTGACAAAACGCACATCCATTGTCTCTCCTCTGCTTCCTTTTCCCTTCCTTGTCGCTGTTGCTAAGCTATCAGCATCCTGTTAGTCAGGAGTGGTACCCAGCACGCCGCCACGCCCCTTTGATATCTGAAGCTCGCAGCCCGAAAAAGACCATTTACCAACTGGAAAAAAGCTTTTTTGAAAATGCTGTTGCAATCACTAGAGTTTGTACTTACCAGCGGCTTTTTTAGTCTAAACTGTCATCGCGTGCAGAGGCTGTGAAATCACCCTTCCTGGTCGCAGGTAGTCGCTCGCGCAGTGTGCCGGTATTATTTGTGGTTTCGCAGCCGACTGGAGGAGTTTTCTTTAACGTTAGCCACATAATAGAGATGTGGTCCCCCAAATGCGACGGCTGTTATTGTCCAATATCGCCATTGCACTTTCAGACTGGGTGTTACGTCATGCAGTGGGCTGCACGCGGGTTGATAGGCAGACGAGCTGTGGAGGCGCGCGTGTCATTGGTTCAAAAACTCACGAGTGGGCGGGTTTGCTTTGTTGTGAAATCAACATCCAGATAACAGATTTTTATAAATGCACATTACATGCGTTTGTTTTTAATGTTCCTGCTTTTTGCATCTGCGTTTTAATGTTTGTTTTTCATCTTTTTTTTTGCAGCTTTTTGTATGAAATGTGCTGATTTATTTATATATTTATGTCTATTTATATACAAAGGCACCATTTATAAATTGTTTACAGTGGTGGAATAAATATAAGCAACACCACAGTGTAAAAATGTTCTGTTAAGTAAAAGTACAAAAAGTATGAGCATCAAAATAAAGTACCAAAAGTAAAAGTACTGTATTATATACAATAGCCTATACATGAACTACTGTATATGCTGCTGGGCAGCATAATATATGCAGCATATGACAAGACATCAGGATTTATTTTTCATTGATTGTATTTTGTATGATCATGAATCTGAAAGTAAATAAAGCTGTCAAATAAATGTAGTGGAGTTGAAACATGTTGCAGAACATGGAAATACTCAAGTAATGTGCAATGACCTGGAAATTAGGTACAATAAGGCATCCATTATCAAGAGTTTGCAGTGGTGAAAGAAGTATTCAAAACTTTTACTTTAAGTAAGAAAGCAGTGATACCACAGTATAAAATGACTCTGAAAAATACTAAGAATAGGCCATGCATTCAAAATGTCAATGGAGTTAAAAATACAAGATTTCCCTCTGAAATTAAGTGGAGTACAAGTATAAAGTGGCATGACATAAATAATACTCAAGTACAAGTACCTGACATTTGTAATTAACAGTACTTGAGTAGTTTGTTAGGTTGCATTTTTATATAGATGTTAGTGTCCATCCCATGTACTCTGAATTGAAATCAACACACAAACTGTATCACACACACACACACACACACACACACGCCTGAAAACTGCATGAGTCAGAGCAGAGTGGGAGTGAAGAGGAAAGAGGAGCAGAGACTGAAGCACAGAGCATGTTGTATGTTTGGAAGCTGAGAGCAGGTGGAGTACAGTTACTCAAGAGTTTTTGTGTTTGCACTTTACTTGAGTATTTCTATTTCATGCTACTTTGTACTTCTACTCCACTACATTTACAGTATTTGACAGCTGTAGTTTGCACATTAAATGATCTGCAGTCTGCACACACACCAGTGATGGAGAAAGTATTCCGATTCTTTACTTAAGGTAAAGTACTAATGCCACATTGCAAATATACTTCATTACAAGTATAATGTAATTTAGGTAAAATTACACCTTTCACTGTAGTATTGCTACTTTTACTAAAACTAAACTGAATACTAGTTCGTCCCCTTCTGCCAACTGGCATTAGTGCCTGTGATAAGGTTACGTCACAGTTTTCTGAGAGTTTGCATTCATTTGTTTTAGCTCCGTGGCGTGTAATCACAAACTCACTGCTCCCCCCCAAAAAAAAGTTCAGTTCAACAAAAACTGTACGAGAGACATTTATTTCAGGACTGTGATATATACAATAGTTAAAGGCACAGTCTGTGATCTAGATGTAAACAAACCACCATAGCACACGCTCATTCTTTTCTATTTCTACAGGTATTTAAATACACAAAAACTCGACAGCAACAAGAATCAAAGTTTCTGTGGACACATTTTGAAATTGTGATCAGTTGAGAAGCTCTTCAATGATACCAATGAAATAAACATGTAATTAAATGTTTAAACGTACAGATCTGGCCTTATTTACAATTAAAATATCTTACTATATCTATATCTATATATCTATATCTATATATATATATATATATATCTATAAAATATCTAACTTTCCAATTAGCAAACCTCTACTCACATAAGCCCCATTTATATATTCAGATATCACACTGTAAGAACAGGTTGTCTATAAATGTCATTAAAATATATTGTACAAATATCCCTATCTGAGTGATTTATATTTATGACAAATATAATTTATCTGCAATGTAATTCTAACAAAAAACATATGAACAGCACAAGTTGACCTTTTAAGAAATGTTTGGAAAACATTGAAATATGACCTTTAAAAAAAAACTTTCACTTTTGTGAAATTCTCAGTAAATGCGCTCAGATAAATACTGCATTTAAGCCTAAACTTTGTCTTCACTAACACTAACAAACACTAACACTCTGCTTCAGTTTAAGCTCCAGCAAAACATTTTGTTTTAGAAAGTGTAATAAAATAGTCCTGAGTGGAAAGAGGAAAGAAGCTATTATTGCACAATTTAAGTTCACACAGTTTTAAGAAAGCTTTCTGTATGAGCTGTCCATGCTCTGGCAACAAATCTATTACCAAATGTGATCACTGCTGATCTTCAGTGATTGACCAACATTTCTGATAAAAAAGTAAAGCTTCTGTCCGGACAGACAGAAGTCTTCTTTTAAGTCTCTTCAAGTAGCTTCCGAAGGCTTCTTTGAATCTAGGATTTAGAAACAAAAAAGAGTTAACGTGTTAACTAGAGAGCTTCAGAGGAGCTATTAGGCGGATTTGTTACCTTTGGACACAACCAGGCTAGCTTTTTATACCATGTTTCAAGTCTTTATGCTAAGCTAAGCTAACCATCTCCTGGCTCAAGCCACTGTGGTATAGACATGAGAGTGGTATCAATCTTCTAAATAAGCGTGAACTCTTTTTTACTGTAACAAAAAATATTGGCTTAAAGGTCCTATGACATGCTGCTTTTTGGATGTGTTTATATAGGCCTTAGTGATCCCCTAATACTGTATCTGAAGTCTCTTTTATATAGGCCTTAGTGGTCCCCTAATACTGTATCTGAAGTCTCTTTTATATAGACCTTAGTGATCCCCTAATACTGTATCTGAAGTCTCTTTTATATAGACCTTAGTGGTCCCCTAATACTGTATCTGAACTCTCTTTTATATAGACCTTAGTGATCCCCTAATACTGTATCTGAAGTCTCTTTTATATAGGCCTTAGTGATCCCCTAATACTGTATCTGAAGTCTCTTTTATATAGGCCTTAATGGTCCCCTAATACTGTATCTGAAGTCTCTTTTATATAGACCTTAGTGGTCCCCTCATACTGTATCTGAAGTCTCTTTTATATAGGCCTTAGTGGTCCCCTAATACTGTATCTGAAGTCTCTTTTATATAGACCTTAGTGGTCCCCTAATACTGTATCTGAAGTCTCTTTTATATAGGCCTCAGTGGTCCCCTAATACTGTATCTGAAGTCTCTTTTATATAGGCCTTAGTGGTCCCCTAATACTGTATCTGAAGTCTCTTTTATATAGGCCTCAGTGGTCCCCTAATACTGTATCTGAAGTCTCTTTTATATAGACCTTAGTGGTCCCCTAATACTGTATCTGAAGTCTCTTTCCCGAAATTCAGCCTTGTTTTGCAAGCCATGATGTCTCTCTCTTTCTCATGGGTTGGCCAAATTCTCTGGGCGGGCAAAGCAGAGAAAGGGGAGGTAACCTTTCCCCTTATGACATCATAAGGAGCAAGATTCCAGATCGGCCCATCTGAGCTTTCATTTTCTCAAAGGCAGAGCAGGATACCCAGGGCTCGGTTTACACCTATCACCATTTCTAGCCACTGGGGGGACCATAGGCAGGCTGGGGGAACTCATATTAATGTTAAAAAAACCTCATGAAGTGAAATTTTCATGCCATGGGACCTTTAACACTGTGAAACATTGTTGGTGTATGCAGAATCAATTCATAACATTTTAAACACACAAACGGAACACAACATGAGAGACACTTTAGTGACTGTATTTGCTGTGCAAGTGCACGAAAACTGGACATACCTTTTCTAGCTTGAACAAATTGGAAGACAGTTCTCCATAAATCTCAGAGTTTGATTCTTCCTGGGGCCTGTGGCTCAATGCGTTGCTGCAACAAGATGTGCAGTAAAACAGTTAATCAAATAACATGTGATGCTGCACTAAAAAAAGAACTGAAACAGTGTGAGTGCATTTGTTCATCGTTTGGTGACTCTGACACCAATAACACATCAATAACATGTGAATCCAGCTCTTACTCATTGCGAATGTGTTGCCCCACGGACACCAGCGAGTTCAAACGATGCTCAAGAGCCACGATCTTGAAAGCCATGTAACAGGAGGACAAGACGAGAACAGTGACTCTGTGAAGAGACACACAAACACAGAGAGTGATCAAATATTCAAACACTGAACACACAGAACAATTGCTAACATGCCCAAATAATGGAAACAAATTGTTTTCCGAGTCTCAAATTCCACATAATGACAGACATCTCCATGCTTACTCACAGAAACAAATAGATGAGGAGGATGGCGTGTAGAGACACGGGCTGTGAAGATTTGTCTTTGAGCTTTGTAGACCCTACAAGGAAAAACAATAATGTTGATTTGGAAACAATGTTTTTGGAAGCAAATAAAAAAAAAACTTTAAATTGCTAATATTATCCTCATTTTCAGGTTCATAATTATATTTAAAGGTTGTACCAGAATAGGTTTACATGGTTTAATTTTCAAAAAACACCATATATTTGTTGGTACTGCACATTGCTGCAGCTCCTCTTTTCACCCTGTGTGTTGAGCTCTCTGTTTTAGCTACAGAGTGAGGCATCTCACTTCTGTTCCATCTTTGTTGAGAATCGCACATGTGCAGTAGTTAGATAAGCACTACTAGCCAGTCAGAAGCAGAGTATGAGGGCGTGTCCTGACAGTACCTAGGTAAGGACTACTAGCCAGTCAGAAGCAGAGTATGAGGGCGTGCCATGCTAGCAGCTAGGCGAGCATTATAACGTGTGTTCCAAAGTGACCACGTGTGTCTCTGAAGTAAAGGCTGGACTACAACAGAGCTGTTTGGAGAAGTTGGTGAACAGTGTTTTCTGGTGGAGATGGTAAGTCCCTTTGGGGGGGACTTTGGGCTTTTTCACTTTGTAAACCTATAACATGCACAACAAGATATATAACACAATAAAGGAAAGGGGAAAAGCCCAAAACATAATATGATAATATGAGCACTTTAAAGGTGCACTATGAGTTCCTGCATGACGTCACGTCTGTTGTAATATATAATATATAAATACCAAACAAAACAGAACAAGCTCGCCCCTCCCCCCATGTTTCCGTAACTGTCATGACTAACTGACTGTCACTAACCCCACCCCCTCCCCCAACCATGTCGGTGATTGGCTGGAACATGGTTTGTTGTATTTTGGTGCCTCTAGTGTTTGTTTGACGTTTACGACCCCTGTGTTGTCTCCCTCAAGGAGAGATACCTACGAGTTGAGACAAAAATGAAATCACGCTGAAACCATGCAGGAACTCATAGTGCACCTTTGAGGGAATATATTCACATTTTGGAAAAATGCGCTTTTCTATTTGCATGCATTAGATGAGAAGATCGATACTCCTCAAAGAGTATTTGCCAAACTATTCCTTTAATTATTGACTACTTAGTTTATAAATGGTATTTCAGCTCTGACTTGCATGAAAGATTGTTTTAATGTTTATAGAAGTTTTTATCACTGAAACTCTGCTCACCTGGCTCCTCTGTAAACAGAAGACTGTTTTATGAAATGACATGGTGCATGCTAAATATTTGAAAATAGGCTGGATAGATGTCATGTGCTCTTCCTACATAATGTATATTCAATATTGAGCATTATTTAATGCTCGTTTGAGTTCTTTTCAGATCATTTCCATGACACACTGAAACCCAAAAGTGCTAACAAAGTTCCTTTCTAACTCAAAGAGATCCAGTATTGAAATACCGTTCTTCAGGGCAGCTCCGTGTTTTTGGCTTGGGCTCTGGAGGTGAATGTCTGCATGGACTGAAACCTCTCTGCTCTTCACTGCACTTAGAAGTTTGTCCGGGAGGCCGCTGAAGTCTGCTCAGATAAACAGAAAAAAACCCGTGACTCTGGCTGCCTACGACTTAATATTATTTATAGACTCACCAACATCTTTACAGATCAACAAGTGCTCTCTATTCGCTTGTAAGATTTAAAAAAGACAATAAATAATAAAGATGCTATTAATTCAAAAGGATCAGCACTGTTTTCATGTCAACTGTCTTCTCTGTAACGCAAAGCAAAGCCTCGATGGATCAAATTTCACTTGGCTTTCCTCCAGCCAAAGTCTGTCTGAGCCACAGTGACACCCGACACCCTAAGTACGTTTGGAGGTAAACACTGCAGATGTGGGTACGGTATATTAAAGTTAGTGTACAGTAGCTGTGTAAAGAGTAGAAGTACACACAGAGGGATGGGGATGGAGCACACACCAGTTATTTTGTCGTAATCTGGAGTTTGAGAGCCGGAGCTGCTGCTCTCCATCATCTCCTGACGTCTTTGTTGCACAACCCCGTCGAGGGTGGAGAAGTCCGCAGAAAAGTGCTGCAGTGCACATACAGGAAGTATAAAACACAATGGGTGCCACATACAGAGAGGGTATTGTATGACATGAGAAGGATGGAGAATATGAAAAGATAAAACGATAAATACATCCTGTACAAAAACATTCCATAAAACTGGAAGAACAGACTCCTGACTGACCAGGGGGAGCGACGATGGGCATTTCACTCTGAAGCTGTTTTCACAGGAGGAAATAACGGGGCTGCTCTCAGTCTTATCCACCTGGAATCACATGGGCAACACATTAGTATATGGAAGAAAATACTTTTCTTTCTTTAAAGCAGTATTCATAGTTTTTTTGCCACTTTTTAGCAGCAACAGAACAAGCTACAACCCCAAAATATTATCACCTTATGACGTTCTTTCTTTCTTTCTTTATTTGTGCATATGAAAGTAAAATAAAATTTGTATTGTTATTGTTTTTATTGAGCCGGAACAGGTACACAATTATTTTCACTGCACATTGCACTGTGTATGTGACAAATACATTAGAATTTGAATACAATAAGATAAAAAGAAGACATATACAATAACATCATAAAATGCACAGGTGGGATAACAAAAAACAAAACACCTGAGGGTTTGTAAAAGAAACCCACCTACAATTGAAATTAAAGACAGCTGTACATGCTTGACACAAATTTGCAAAGATAAATATTACACCTTATGAAGTTGTGTTAGCAAACAGTCGCCTATTAACACCTCCAGCAGACATGTAGCTGCATTAGCATTCATTTGGAGTCGTGTTTCTGGCCACGACCCAGGTGATCCCAATTCAAAGATGAGAAAGTTTAGATTCAGTTAAAATGAAGGAATCTACATTAAGTCCAGTTGTTTTAGCATCTTGTTCACACCACACTAAACATGTTTCAGAAAAATCAATAGATCAATAGAAAAAAACTGAATTCTATTAGGATGAAGCCATGTTTAATAGAAGATGTTATTTACCTCCAAATGGCCGCAGATGGACTTCAGAAGTTTAAAGGTGGTGTTTCGAGAGAGGAAGGACACAAACACATGCTGGAAAACATTTTCATTTAGAATCATCATCATGATCAAAAAGGGTTTAACAAAAAAAAAAAAACGGATTGTGTCAACAGTCTTCTTACCTGATCACTTGTTGTTTCGATCACAAGGGCGTTTGGCACTAATAGCGCAGTTTTAGTTTTTTTGATGAACGTCACAGACAGCACTGGGATTGAAATCTGTAGAAAACACCACCATGTTAGACATGAAGACTCAGCCATAGAACATGAACTTCATGACAGTGACGGTATCATACTGAACCTTGGTATCTCTGCCAAAGACTTTGGAGTGGAAACAGACCCAGTTATCAGAGACAAACATCTTGCCCTGATATAAAATGTCTCTCTGCAGGGCACAAGTGTAGCCTGTTGGCACAAAGAGTATTTAGTAACATTTCTTTGCATCACTATATGTTAAAAAGAGAATCTGAAACTTACTTTGCTTGAGGAGCTCATCTTTGCTGACCTCCTTGAATAACTTATGATAATGTGCATTTGTTTTTGATAACTGAAAGACAAACAAACAGAATAAAACATTTAAGAAACTGCAACAAAAAAAACGTGTACAATTTGTTTGGTGATTAGATAGGATGTGTCCATACATGGCTGGGCTGGGCTTTCTTCCTTTCAAACTTTGTTTCACAGTCACTTGGATTCAGCGCAGGTGAAAGCTGCTCCACAGGTTTCAATCTGACAAATAAAAGGTCAGCATTAATGTTAAGGTGACACCTGAGGAGGACATGTGAGCTCTATCAGCTATTGTAGGACAGTTACAGCGTTATAACTCGGCACACAAACATTGTGTCCTCAGGATCACAGAGTGAATTATCTGGCAAAAGAAAACGTCCTTCGTTAGGCGTGGTTACATGCACTTTGCTCATGCAGGTAAACAGTAGTTAGGTGCAATATCAGTGCCGTTTTGACTACTTTAGTGAAATAAATCCAGTTTAAGCTACAATATGATTTCATTTTCAAAAAGAAATATTCTTATATTATTTGGATTTCTTCAGAATGTTGCTAAGTTATAATTTTAGCTTTTAATTACCAGCAAATATGATTATATATTAGCATTTTTGCCATAAAGGCCACATTATTTATGTGTAAATTGACCCAGTTGATACCAATCCAATCATTGGTTTCAAAGTTTGGATTTAGTAGGAATCTACATGAATTCCAGTTATAGCACGTCTTTCAGCTATAGTGGTTATTTTAGGTTTATTATACTAGCAGCCACTCAGAGGATAATGTATAACCTTCTTCACCTCACGCTGGCTGCTTTCTTCCTGCTCTCCGAGGGCTCCGTCTCGGTGTCCAGACACAGCTGGAGGTCTGCAGGTGACCCTCCGTGCCTCCTCGGTCTCCACTCAGCCCCATGATCCACTTCAGACCTGGACACATCACACATCACACACTATTGTGTTTTCCAGCGCATCAATCAACTGGACAAGACTGTCAAACGTGTCTTAACGCAAGTATATGCACAAGTATGCAGGGTATCCGCAAGTCATGCAAAAGAAAAGCCAAAGCAGACCACCAGCTATAATTCAAAACTATAATATTTAATGCGTTCTCTTCTAGATGCAAATTAACCCCATCTGCTCTTATCCCGTGCCACGTACGCGCCACGTTCATCTATTTAAAGTGAGCACAGCAGCCCTTTCATTTAAAAAGCAGGATAGGAATGCAAATAACCACAATGCATTAGGCCTGGGAAGCGACTCGGGCCCTTCCTTTCCATCTTTATCCAGACTTACGTCGACCGATTCCCTCGGGATGAGTCCCTGTTGGAAAGTTTCTCCGGTGCGGATAACGGGGTCAGAGGTCTGTCCGCCTGCTCGGTCATCAGTACCATGTTTCTTTATATTTCATATCTTCATAGCGTCTCCTCTTCATCGGTTCTAACATATAACACAAAAGCTCCAGGAAGCCTGGGCACGGAAAGTTTTTTTTGTTTTGTTTTTTTGGAAGACCGGATCGTTGGAGCGAGAATCCCGGCAGAGGAGGAGTCGTGAAAGGGGGAGGGAGCAGCAGCTAGGGAACAACATCAGGAAGAAGCCAACTCCTGCTGGAGCCGTTTGAATCGTGTGGAAAACTTTGCACAGAAACATGATCCCTCTATGAGAAGGAACAAGGGAAATAATATAACGTTGACACAAAGTTGAACTTAAAACATTTGCGTTAGTCCCACAAACTTTGAGTAGCTGGTTCCAAACACTATTATTGTTATTCAGCTTCCAGTGAGTTTAACTGTTTTTCAAACTGTAGGCATTACTGCGTGGATGTATTAAGAGAACATAAATGTCATAACAGAGTGTATTAGAGAGCGAGTTCCAGCAGGGGACAGCAGAGTCTATGTGATGTAATGTCTCTACTTTCAGGTGTGTTTTACCCTCATGTGACCCTGCTGCCACAGGTGGAAGAAGTAGGCCTGACATGGTCAAGTACTCACCAGTACTTAGTACCCGGCCAGCACTGCTGATTTTTGTCCACATGAGTACCCTTACTTCTAATTGTTATTAACAGTATTGTTATTATTCTGATATTTATACTAAAACAGGCTATACATCATGATTTATGGGAGAAAAAAAACAAGCAATTCCATGCAAAATCAGATATTCAGCACCCCCATATAGCTCGAATGGAATGATCCTTTGTTTAGCAAATTTTCACACACTACAACAATTCGACTGAGATCGGCAGTCGATTCAGGCTCCTTAGATGGAATCTTCGAATAATCGATTATTTGGGCAAACAGTCATCACCCTACAAGATATACGTATGAATATACTGGTGAATCAGGGCACTGGCACCTTTTTTTTGTCCAATTCAGGCACTGATTAAGATCCTTTAGTTGCAAAGTACCACGGTGTCAACATGAAATTACAGGCGTATTGTCAGAAAAAAACAATGTTGGACATCTGCTAAAGTACTTAAGCATTATTTTGAAGTACGCCTAACATTGTGGAGCAAAACTAGAATACAAAGTGAAGGTATATTGTTGTAAAGATGACTTAAGTCAACTATATATGGTCTATATACAATTAGTTATTAACTATTAATAAAGCAAACAGTTACAACTCATAAACTCAGTAGTGGAATGTAACTAAATATATTAAGAACTGTACTGAAGTACCAATTTGAGGTACTTTACTTGAGTACTTACATTTGATACTTTTTCCTCCACTACATTTATTTGACAGCTAAAGCTACTTTTCAGATTAAGATTGTACATAAAAACATATAAGATTATAAAATAGTAGTAATAGTGTATTGTTGAAGATGGTTTCCAGTCCTTTGTTGCTTGTGACCTCTTACAGAAAAGCAGTGTCTGGTTGGGGCCCATTGAGAAAGTCGTTAAAGCGTTCATTTCTTAAGCTATTTCTTTATTACACATTTTGTTTTTTGTATAACATCTACAGCATATGTTGAGCATGGAGCTATGTGACTTTTACAGCCAAAAGAAAGGTTTGACTAAATCTAAAATAAGTTTTAAATGTCTAAAACATGTGCACCTGTATTGTTAGATTAAGGCAAGATACCTGCACCCTAAATAACAAAAACAAATGTCATGAGTCATTTCTAAATGCCATAAAACACTTATATATTATAGTAGATGTATTTCCCTTCATCGACCTCCAGGAGTTGCTGTTGCAGCATTTAATAAAAACATCAGTGCAGGGAGGAAAAGACTTGTCAGAGTTCATTTAGTATCCAGGAGACACCGCCGGCAATGCAAGCTAGCAGCTAGTTAGCTTGCCATTAATCATGGCTGACAAAGAACAAGGGTTAAAGGTTGGAAAGCTGCCAGAGACTCTGTTATAAACTGCCTGCTTATTCACAGCAAGGAGAGCTGCGAGACATGGAGTTTTTTTTTCACAACTACTGCACCTTACCAACTATAATTACAGTCAAAACAGTCATTTCAACCATTACCATGACTGTTTTAACAACATATGAATGTCCACTTGATCATGATATACTGACTGTCAAAATAAAAGTTTAAAAGCACTATAAACATGAACAAATGTTCCAGTCTTTATTCTAAGCTAAGCTAACACTCTCCTGGCTATAGCTTCATATTAAGCAAACCAAAATAAGAGAGGTATCGTTCTTCTAATCTAACTCTCTGCAAGGGAGCAAATATTTCTATGACTATTCCTCTAAAGCATGATTAAAAAAAGGGTCTGATTATTAGATTAAATGTGAAGGATGTGACTCTTTCGGCTGCCTTTGCCTTCTGAGAAACATCTCCTCCGGTAGGCAGTGCCTGTCAGATATTCCAGCACAGAAAGACAGAACAAGGCAGGCATAGAAAAAGGAGGGTACTGATGTGTAGAGAGAGAGAGAGAGAGAGAGAGAGAGAGAGAGAGAGAGAGAGAGAGAATGCAAAAATGGTACTAGTGACGGGGGAAGATTGAAGTCCTGTTAAGTGCTCTGCTTGAAAGCATGTCTGGCCTCATTAGCTGTCAGTTGTAACAATACTGAACTGGCAGTGAAGACAGGTTGGAGTCTAGTGGTCATAAATCACTCCTCGACAGCTGCCTGACAAGCTGGGAACCAGTACGCAGACACGGGCACCCTCTCAACCCGTCAGACATTGCACAGGCACACAAGAAATCATCGCCCTGAAATTACATAGAGCCTGCAAAATTGGTGTTTTGTAAAAGGGAAATTGCTTTCATTTCACATGTATGTGCACTCGTATGTAAGCCCTGCGCGGCTGTGTCCGTTAGCTAAATGAGCGGTGGCTGCAGGGACTTCTGTAGGGAGGGAGGAGGGGGGGGGGGGGGTAAAGAGCAAGGCCTGCAGGTCATTAATCACGGCCCCTGACATGCAGAGCAGGAGGCCAAGGCTCCCCTATTGCATACAGCTGCTGGGCCACACAGCACAGGCGATGTGTTGACCCTCGTATCCCCCCACTCCCAGCGCCTGTGGCTCTCATCTGTCCAACTCCCTCACTGTTTGTGTCAGTCATTTGTGCTGTCAGACACCTCCTCCTCCTGACCAACCGCAACGCTCCTCATGCAGGTTTTTACTTTTCATTTCAGCCAGTGAATACAACAAGTCGGATATTGATAACGTTTTGTTGCCTTGCTGGCAGCATGGCTCCCCCACTTTGGTCCAGATAATATCTCAACAACTATTGGATGGATTGCCATTAACATTTGCTTCAGACATTTACTGTATGTCCCCCTCAGCATGAATTTTAATAGCGTTGGTGATCTTTTTATGTTTCATCTAGCGCCAACATCAGGTCAACATTTTAATTTGTCAGAGTGTTTGATCTGAGTTTGTGATCTGAGTCTGATCTGGTCTGAGGGCTCTTGTCTCCCCTTTTGGCGTCATTTTTCAATGTGCAGAGCAGAGTTAGGTTTAGGCAACAAAACTACTTGGTTAGGTTTAGGAAAAGATGGTGGTTTGGGTTAAAATAACATTTGTTACTTAACTTACATACATGAGGTTAGTTAAGTATGTTATGTACGTAACTTAACTTATGTAGGTTGTGTCTGTAAAAATATAACATGTTTAATGTTTATTTGACCCATCCATCCAAAACCTTTTCATTTGTCCAATACATTGGTTTATGAATTAAAACAGGCAAAACTAATGACATTCCCATCAGCCTCAGTTGTACTTTGTGTTTAGCGCTAACGAGGAAACCTTGCTAACACGCTAAACTAAGATGGTAAACACGTCAATATTATACCTGCTAAACATCAGCTTGTTAGCGCTGGCGTTAGCATTTAGCTCAAAGCAGCCTCACAGGGCTGCGAACATGGCTGTAGACTTCCAGTCTTGTTAAAAAGTTAATAAGCCTCTCTCTCAAACCCAATACTTTCCATACAGTCTCTTTAGTTATTACCCATTCATGCAGCAAATACCTAAGATTTCTTTCTTTTCAATTATTCCCCTCTTTTGTTTCTGGTCGTTCACCCCCAAAACCTGCTCATCATTCATGCTGTTTTCCTTCAGTTATATTAGTTACACACCTCAGAGAGGCCCAGCAACCAATAAACTAACTGGGAGCCAAATGTCCTGCTCAAACGTGAGCTGTGAAGGGAGGGGGGCAGAGGTTACTTAATCACTATTCCCACCCACGTTTCCCCAGTTCATGCTTCAAAGAATCTCTGGGTTGCTCTTTTTTATTTAGCACTCTGAATTAAACCCAGAGTGTAAAAGATATTATCTATATAAAAAAAGAAAGTTTTGGGTATTGTTTGTTGGAGGTGAGAGCTGGGTCTGCCCAGTTGGTCTGAGTGAGTCTGGGTGAAGCTTGACAGCTCCAGTGATTAATGATGACAGACTGTGGAGCCGCTCCTTCATCACATCTCAAGCCTTTAACCTCTCAATCAGCCTAAACCAGTCCAAAAACAAAAGCCAAAAGAAACGATAGAGGAATCTCGGAGATAGTGAATATGTTTCTGGCTTTAAAACCATTAAGTCACAAATTACAAACATCTGCCTTTATACTTTGTCTGAACTGTCTGTGAGTTACAGATAGCGAGCTTCTGCTTGCCAGAACTAAACTCCTCTGCTTTCATTTTGTCTTCTCTCCAAATTTATCACTTCATCCATCATCCGACTATGAGTTTTTTTTTCAAGTGGTCCAAAAATAAAGAGGACACAGATGTCAGCCAATGCTATACCGATGTTCCTAAAAAAAACACTGGGAGAAAAATGTTGAAAATACACTTTTCTCACTTTCAGACTCAGCTGCACACAATATGTTGATCCACTACTATGTTAAATACTCACAACCAACAATAAATTAGTCTGCACTTGAGCATACTACAGTAAGATCTATCCCAGCACAATTTTTAGCATACTTCTACTTTACTTTTTGCTACTTTCAACTTCTATTTGTGAGGGAAATGTTGTACTTTTTACTCCACTACTTTTATCTAACAGCTACTTAGAAACTTTGCAGATTCAGATTAGTAAAACAAAATATTATATTTCAGCAAATAATTACGATGTATTATTATAGATTAAGCTACCCAGAAGTATAGAAAGTAATAAAAATTAGCTCCACATTAACAGCTGCAAAATTAAAGTAATTAACACATTAGTGCAACAATAATGATAATCAAATAATATATACATTATTTTGAAATTCTGCATGAGTATTTTTACTTTAAGTACATTTTGAAGCTAACGTTTTTGTGTTTTTACTTAAGTAAGTTAGTTGAATGCAGTACTTTTATTTGTAATTGAGTATTTCTACACTGTTGTATAACTAAAAGACCTGAGTAGGCTAATTCTTCCACCACCTCTTTTTCTTCATGTCAGTTTAAAAAAAGAATGTCGACAGAGGGAGTTTAGTGGTGTACAAGAGGGCAAACGCAATTATGGTTTCTTTGCTAATGTGCATGGCCCCAGCTGGTTTTGATCTGGCTGTGCTCTAAAGGGCTCCAAGCTCAGTTGTCAGCTCTCATGCATCACAGACCCGGTGCTTAACGGAAAAACGTGCTTTGGCAGCGACCAGCGGAGGCCTGGAGGCCAGCGGGTGCTGCTGGGTTAGCCACATGCGGCGGGAGGGGGGTGGTGACACCATCTTCTGCCTTCCGCATCTGGATCCTCACGGTCACATTCCCTCATTCCTTTTGGTTTTTCACCCTCTTCATGAATGTAATTGGCCAGCGTGACCCAGAGCAGATGCCACGCCACAGACTTGGGAGGTCAGAAGAAAAGAAAAAGACTCCAAAATACACACATGGATGGCAACTGAAAGAAAAGAAAGTACAAACCAGAATTAGAAAGAGACGCCTGCATGGAAATAAGCAGACATGATTACTCAAATACAGTCATTAAGGAGGAAGTGTTGTTTTTCAGGCTGTCAGGATGATTAATGAGGGACAGAAAATCCACTCAAATGCTGTTGTTTAGTCTAACCAGCAGACCTGATCTCTGTCACTAACGTAGAACAGACAGGGTGTGTGTGTGTGTGTGTGTGTGTGTGTGTGTGTGTGTGTGTGTGTGTGTGTGTGTGTGTGTTGAATCACTAAAAATTTACAAAGAAAATGTACAGAGGAGAGCAGGAGAATTAAGGTGATATAAAACACTATGTGTGTGACACAAACCTCAGTGTGAATTGCACTGTTTACTGTGTAACTCTAGTAATAATTATTAATAATAATAGTATTTGTCGAGACGAGGACATATTTCCATTCAGAAACCACAACTGACCGTTCACTAAAGCTTTTGAAACAGTGATTCTGCAATCATTGCTTAGCGTTCATATTTAGGCACAAGCGGTTCAAGTTTTGAAATTGTTTACATTTAATTTGTGTGTATGTGTTGCTGTAATAAGAGGGTCTTAATTCGTTTTATTTAGCCTTTCCAAAACCAAAAACACAAGATTTAAAGTGTAAAGAATGGAAAAACGTAAAATGTATGCCGCAACCATTAAATAGCTTACTACCTACAGTAACTGAGGTTTATTTCCAAGGCCAAGATACATACGTTTTGTGGGGGTTACATTCACTCTGTAGTGTTTCCCCACTTTGTGGAAGCCTGTCCCAGATGCTACCAGAGTTTAAGCTAACGTCAGCAGCTCTGTACTGCTTTTTGTTGGACTTGCACAGGACACAAAAGCCAAACTTCGCCAAACACACTAGTTAGCCCTTATCCTAAAATCTATTTTCTTTTGTAACAGTTAAATGTAAACATTGTGTGAAAATACAAACAATAAAGCATAAATCTAACCTCTGTATGTAATGGTGCGTTCTTATGACTCGGTAGTCGGAGGTCGCAACTGGGAATGACGTCACACACGAGTTGAATGCGTTCTTTTTGCAAGTCGGATTTTCATTGTTTTCAGGTTAGCCATCGTTAGCAATGCCAGTTTAAACAACGTATACGCTGTTTTTTTGTGCATACAAACCACGTGACAACACAGATAGAAGACACCGCTGCGTGTACGACTGATTTAGTGTGGCACAAATAACACAGAAGTGCTTATAACTATGTTACTACAGCTTTCACAACTGTCGATACAGTGGCAGCCATGTTGGATTTTCAGCTCGGGCTACTCGGTGGTTGTACGAGTTCCGAACTCAGGTCAGGGGGCGTGTTTACGACTTTGACCTCGTAAAATACGAGTTGCGAGGTAAAAAGAACCCACCATAAGCAGCCAAACAAGGCTCTGTTAAAATTAAATACTAGCACCAAAGCCCGTCTACGGATATATATATTAGAAATTCTTTGCTAGGACTAACTAGCTCTACACTGCAATACAAGAACAATAATGCTGTTTCATGATTCCCATGTAGTTTACACAGATCATTACCTGGTCAGGATGCTAACCTTTTGCCTGGTAAATGTTAGCTTTAGCCTCATCATTTTAACATGTATGTATACATTCAGTGCACATTTAAGACCCTTTTTTGTTTTAAAAAAAGGTTTGAAAAGTTGAAAAGTCAGCGATTTCAACCAACTCATGGAGCTAACGTTAGCTTCATTAGCTAGCTAGCTATATTCGCCAGGATGCTAACTTTTTGCCTGGGACATGTTAGCGTTTTTAGCATGATATCATGTTTCTATCCATTAAGTGTGAATATTTTAAGATTCTTGTTCTAAAACAAGTCAAAGTAATTTGAGGACAGCAATTTCAACCGACTCATGGAGCTAACGTTAGCTTCATTAGCTAGTTAGCTAAAGCTACATAAAATCTGCTAATGACAGTTGCGGACTTCTAGAAATAAAAAGCCTGTTTCTGTCTACCCCATTGTTTCAAATATTACTAAGAATTTCAGGTGGTAAACAATGTCACCATTATAATTGTAAACTGCATTATATCCTGTTCTTGACGAGGCGTAGCAACAGTAACTAATAGGGGTCATGATAATAATAATGAAAAATGTTTCCTGTAATTTTTTAATATGTCAGTTTCTGATGAAAAGCAATCAAATTCATATTTTCCTGGTTTCCTTAATGAGCACCACATTCATTAAAAAATACATTTTATGCTGCAATAGATCAACTGGTGTACAGTGAAAGTGTCTAGAAAATTAGCCTTCTTTGGGAGTCTTCCTGTGCCAGAAAGTGCTCAGAAACTCCAGATGTTTCCCAAAATCATGCTGGAAGGCTGATAAGGAATCAGCTTTCAACAGATGTCTTGTGCCACAGGACTCAGTGATTTAGTAGCTGTGAAGGATGAAACAGTGTTTCAGTGTCTCACAGCCTGACTGACTTTTATCATTATGCAAGCAGCTGCAAGTCTGGGTGACGTCATGTCAGCGGATGGGAGCAAGAAATTAGATGGTACATTTTGGATATTTAATGTATTTGGGCGTGTTTGCTAAAGCATGACATACAATCATTGGAATGTGGAAATGAAGCACAAATGAAGTTTGGCTGCAGCTAACTATTTATTTGAGGCTGAAAGTTCATGGAAATTATCTTAATTCTAGAATTATTTTGTAACTCTATTATTTTCATTATCTATTAATTTACAGATGATTTCAATAAATTAATTTGTAATTGTGTACAAAGTAATTTAAGTACACCTTGAGTAAGGTTTATTTTGTATTATTTATATTATTCATTAATATAAAGATGATTTCAATCAATTCATTTAAATTGCTAGATTTTTCTGGAGTATGAGATCCAGTTGTAAATTCTGGTAAAAAGCTAGTAAGTAGGATTATTTTGTAAAACTATTATTAATTACATTAATTACTACTAAAACTGTAAGCCAGTGTCTCTGTGAGGAAAAAAGCTCATCTTCATTTGCAGCACTTGGGCAGGTTGATGTTATACATTAGGAGACAAGACACACCGTAATTATTAAAATTAGATGACAAACAGGTTTCATTGGTCACCAATAGGTGGCATCCCAATCCAACAATATACTTCCCACTATACCTTTAGTACAGTAAATATACATTTTAAAAGCAAACTGAAGTGCAGCAAATTAACAAAACAATCTATAAAATTTCTTCTAAGATCGACTCCAAAACTAGCATTGACTGTCTTACTTTGTCGTATCAGCAGCCAACCAATTTCTTAGACTTAATAAACTTAAGTGTGTCTGTTTTCTGGGCCATATCTGGCAACGTTAAACCTCCGGAGTGGGCCTGCAGGAGGATCTCATGCCCTCCGGCCGAACTCAAGACATCCCACAACAGCATCTGAGACCACTGAAACAGGAGCGCTTTCTCTTGTTACAGCGGGGACTGGCTGTTTTGACCCCTGTGGGTCCCTTGTCAGAGTTGTGAGTGACCAGCGTGGGTCATCTATACTTTGCCAAGGGTGTCACAGTGTCATGCTGCTAGGAAATGGCATATTACTGCTGCCAATCATGTGGTAACTTGAGCAAACGTCAGGACTTTATCTTGGATCTGATGCTCTGATTCTTATCAGGATCCTACAGTACTGTATGTATATGTTACATCTCTATAGGTTGGACTTTTCCGTCCACAGATGTCACTATTTTTGTAAAACACACCATTAGATGTAATCCATGAGCTACAAATAAGGATGCTGTAGCTTTAAGGTGACCCTGCATTTACTGCAGAATAGAGGAATGTGAGCTGTATCCATGTGGTATGCTTATAAGCTGCACTTTCAACACAGAAGTAAAGCCTAGTCATTAATCATGGGATTCTTTCAAAGTAAAAATAGCCACTGTTACAAATGCACTTAGCATGAAAGCCAGGCTGACAAAAGTTTACATCTTCATTTCACTACTTCACCATTTTTTTGGAGGACTATATGCTGTATACTCGATCAGATGTAGTTTGTACGATGGAAATCAAAAGTGTTTATAGTTGTTCCAAATAGCCACACTTAAGGAAAGCGGCGCAGGGTGCGAACTATGGGGGAGCTAGGGGGGGCTTGGCTCCCCTTAATAAGACATGGGCTCCCCTGAAAACATGATTTACGAAATTTTGGGGGGGGGGGGGGTCTCTAAAAATATTGACAATGTGTCATTTTCACGTGCAATTTAAGTTTTGTATAATGTGATCATCGTGGATTATTATGTGTACTATTGCAAAATATTCATTCATGCATGTCGGCGATTTAAACCTAATTCACTTCAATAAAGATAATTATACATGCTATTCTTGTCATGAGCATCAAGGCGTGGTGGCGCTGCGGTGCAAATTCAACTAATGTTTAGTACATGTTAACGCAAAGATTCGTAGAAAAAATATAAACGTTGGAGGCCATTAATCGGTGCGCAAAGTCCTTGAAATCCTTTCTGCAGTTAGCATCATATAGCCATGGCAAAAAGAAACAAGGCAGTTTAATTAATTCTGGTTTGACTAAGAAATTGTGTAGCGATGACGTTAAAGGGGCACTATGCCGTTTTGGCCATTTCTTTGCGGTTTTCTGTCTTTTTGCTCGCAGGTTTCTCTATAGAGCCCCCCCCTACAGCTTCAGAAAAGATGCAGCTCCTATGTTTACTTGTGTCTGACTCCTCGCTCGGTCAGTCTGCCGTTTCCTCTTTCTCTGTTCCTCCGACAATGCTTTCCTAGCTTTCTGCTTCTTTTTTGCCGGCTCAGCCATGACGATAGTGTGAAAAACTTCATTGGTTCCTGAACGGGCCGTATGTGTGCAGTGCCGTGAAGCAATTTGTTACATCGCGATACGTGATATCACGCGATACTTCCTGACGCTGAGGCCAGCGGCTCCCCGGCCGAAAGTTGCAAGGGTGGTTTTTCTGCTCACAGGCGCTAGGGGGGAGCGAGATGACCACCATTCAACTAAAAAAAAGTCATATAACCATTCCAATGACTCCGAAGCTGTTCAGTTAAGGTAAATTAAGCTAAATAGCATGACCGATTCACCTGCTGCAAGCCCTGTTAGCACACCTGTGACAACGCAAGAAGAAGCTGAAGAAATAATGAAGACGGTGGTGGTAACAGCTCGTCAAAGGCCGGTCACGATCATAACCACTCTTACTCCTCTCTCCCGTTAAATAATAATAATAATAATAATAATAATAATAATAGAAAAAAGTGGGCTCCCCCAAAGGCCACGGTATAGTTCGAACACTGGGAAAGCTGGCCATCATAGAGAGGCGCGGATGAAATAAAGTCTTGAAAAGCCTCTTGGATCAGCTGGAAAACGCATCGTCACAAAGCTGAACTGTTTTTCTGACACCATGAAAACTTTTTAGAGATACGTGGTTTTCACAGGACAGCGTGTGGAGTATTTCCAACAGGAAACCACCATGTCCTCTCTACACTGTTTTTTAAGAAGGAAAGAACAAATTAAAGTGAACTGCAACAGATTGACCTCAACGGACCTGAGATAATCATCAAAATCGTATTATTAGATTTACAGAGAACTCATACGCTGTATAAACATTCTTGTCTTTTGAGCAGAGATATTTAGATTCCTTACTGTTGAAAAACTGAAAATATAAGACCAGAGGCATAGAAATGAAGACAACAAAATAAACATCTTCAGTGTGATTTATTTAACAAAATATGACCTCCCCTTTAATTGGATACCACCACAGGGTGTTCCAATTTTTACATAAAAATATCACATCTCCTTTTTATTGACTTAAAAATGGAAACAAAACTGAGGAGTTCAGAAAGAGAGAGAGATGTGATTCCAACATTCATTCTCGAAGAAGCGATAAGACATATTCAACATCTGTCATCATGTCTGCTTAGAGGATTGTAAAAGATTTATATGGTAAACATGAAAGCCAGATACCTGGTAAAAAATAAATAGAACTTCTCAGTAGGAGTAAACAAAACATAAGGAACCAAAACAAATCATCACAAACCATGGGGCTGAATAAACAGTTAAGAATGTATGCTGTGTCAAGCTTACATGCATCTCTTGCAAGGAGAAAGCGACTGTGGCCAGACTTGCATCAGCCCACGGCTGCAGCTTATTGCCATCCCTGCCACATTACATTTTTCCACACTAAATCATCATCATTTGCAGAGAGAACCCCGAACATCCAAGAGCTATTACACAGCGTCCAACCATCAATTTGCTGAGCCCAAGGGGTGGCAGAAGTCACCCAGGGGCAGTCATTTCTGTTGCACAAGTATCTGAGCAATGTGCAGACATGCAAGTGCCACATGTGTCCTGTGATCTGAGTGGAGCCTGATTAGAAACATCAAATCTCATATAAAATCATAATGTATAAAGAAAGTGGGGAGATGCACTCAATCAAAATCATGGACTTGCACTCCCACATTCTAGTTCCACTTGAATCCAGTCTTAAATCAGCGGAAGCAGCAACTTTCCGCAATTAAGTAAAAGGCTTAAAATAATAGTTGGACATTTTGCTAAATGCGCTAATTGGCTTTCTGGCGGCAAAGTTAGTCAAGAATAATAATACCACTCTTGTATGCTAGGTTAGCTTAGTACAAATACTTGAAACAGCTAGCCTGGCTCTGTCCAGCAGCACCTCTGAAGCTCGCTTATTAACTCGCTTTAACTTATTTGTTTAATACTTACCAAAACTGAAGTGTAAAAACATTAATTTGCCATTTAACAAGGGGTTATGTGGGATTATGTTTTTAAGAGAAAGATATGAGTGTGGTATCAGCTTTCTCATCCAACTCTCAACTAGAAAGCGAATAAGTGTATTTCCCACAATGTCAAACTATTCCTTTAAACACGTTAGTAGATGGTGTATCACTGGTAGCCCAGAGCAGATGCAGATCCAAGTCTTTGACTGTAGAGAGCGTAATGAGGGTAGTATGGGCCTGTGGTGGGCAGAGAGTGCAGGGAGATGGAGGAGGGTCCAGGGGGCAGATGGACCTTACTGTACGGGTGATAGCGAGCTAAACCCAGGCTGGGGGGCGCCCTGAGAGAGAAGGAGCTGGGCATGGAGCCTGGACTGCTCTGGTGGGGGAGGTGAAGGTGGCAGGAGGCAGGTCCAGAGGAGGAAACAGAGATCAGCTTACTGTCCATTCCCAGAGGCAGGGATGTGTGTGTGCGCAGGTGAGCCAGGAGCTCGTCGGACGTTGAGAAACGTTTGTCGCACGGGCCCCCGGCTGAGACCCAGTTACAGGCGTGAGGGAGGGGATCATTGTTGAGCATGAAGCCGTACGTGTAGAGGGGATGTGATAGGGAGGAGGACACGCTGGACGACATAGAGTTTTGGTGGAGGGAGTGCAGCGGGTGGGAGGGGTACACCAATGGGAAGTTTGATTTGAGGGTGGAGGAAGGGTCGTGGATGCAGGAGTTGCAGTTGCCTCCGCCGAGATGGGATACACCCGGATAGCTTAGACAGTAGGGGTCCCTGCATAAACTCTGCATGAAGGAAGGAGGGGAGGCACCTGTGAGAGGGCTGGAGCTTGGGTGCTTTCCCATGCTTCCCATGCCGAGACCCGACTTTGACGGGTCCAGCCCGGGAGCAAACTGAGATGGGTAGCCAGCGTAAGCCCCCACTACAGATCCGTGGTAACCCATATTAGAGGAGGGCAGGGGGTAGAGTGGTTGGCTTGTCTTATAAGGAGAAATGGGAGTTAGGCGTCCAGGGCGGAGGTTAGGCTGGGCAGACTCTGCTTTACCTCCCTCATGGTTGGAACCACCGTCAGAACTGCTGTTACTGCAGTTTGTGCTGGCTCGAACGTGGCTGGAGTTTGCGTCGTGTGGACTGTCTGAGTTGGTCTTGTTCACGTCAGCGTCTTTTTTGGGATTATTGCTGCTCGTGCTGGTGGGACTGCCCTGCTCATGTACCGTTTCTCCACTAGGAGTCCGGGAGTGTGACGTAGGCTGTCCACCAGGAGACTGACACTGCTTGTGAGGCTGCTGCTGCTGAGTGTGTCCTGGTGGGGTGCTGCTGCCTGCTCTAGAGCTGGGTGAAGCAGCGTGGGGCGGATAGGATTGCAGGCCGTTGATTGAATTTCCATTAGTGGTGACATTATTGCTGGGTACCCTGAACCCAACTTTATCACTGCTGCTGTGAGAGCTGCTGCTGGTAACTCCGTCTCTGCGACAGTCTCCACTGCCTTTGTTGTAGGGCTTGAAGCTACACTTGTCCTCCCCAGAGGGGCGGTGCTCCCCGAGCTTCAAGCTGGAGCCGGACGACCGACTGCTGGTCTCCTTGTCCCCCTGGCTGCAGGAGGAGCCCAGCTTGGAGGAGGATGGAGGGTCTGGTTTACCAATCTGAGAGCAGGTCTGTGCCAGCAGGGCCAGTGGACTCTTCTTGGCATCCAGCTACAAAAAATATAGATTCTGATTAGCTCTTTTATTGGACTCTGCACAGAGACATTTAGCTATGCAACAAAATAAGGCAAGGTCTCTGACAAAATAAACAAAACGCCTGTACACTGTTGCTATTAAACCAGTTAAATAGCAAATAATTATCAATTAATCTGACTATTGTTTTCTCGATTAATACTTTTATCTATAAAATGACATAAAATAGTGAAAAATGACCAATATGATTTCCCAGAATTACATGGGATGTCTTCAAATTGCTGTTTTTAGAGCTCAAACGATTAGTCGGTCAACAGAAAAATAATCGGCAACTTTTTTAATAATCAATTCATTGTTTCAGTCATTTTTCAAGCAAATACATAAAAAAGCTAATTTGCTGCTTTTCTTTCTCATATATCATAAACACATATAAACTGAATATCTGTGGGATTTTGGTGTTTGGTTCAACAAAAGAAGACATTTGAAGACATCAACTTGGGCTCTGTACGGTTGTAGAGGGAATTTATTTTTGTATAATTTCATACACTAAACCATAAATCGATAATGAAAATAACCGTTAACTGCAGATCTGCTGGTTTCTTTCTTCTAGAAGCAGTTAACTATCACATGACATACAGCAGCAAATCATTCACATTAAAGCAACGAACACCAGTGAAGCAATGAGTTGAAAAAAGTTGCTTATTATTGACCATTAATCGCTCCAGCTCTCATTTAAACATATAACTAAGTCACTTGTCATTACTTGAGTGTGTTAATATGATTAAAGATCAGTTATGTAATTTGTATGATAATAACACACTGAGGCAAATAATGTGACAAGCGTCAGCGTGTTTGTTGGATATTATTCTCTCTACTGAGGAATTTAAATTAAGATTTGTCTTTGCTGTCATAACGGATGACAATGCAAAACATTTTCGCCACTCTGCAGTGCAAAAGAACTGTCCTCCCTAAATGATAAATGTGTTTTTAAAAGACAAAGAAATACCTCAATGCTCACTGGTGCGGGCGTCAGAGGCTGTAAATATTCCGGGTGTAGCAAGTGTCCAGTGTGCGCTGTCAACATCTTGATAACTCGGATGGGAAGCCGCTTTGCCTGCCGGAGTGGGTCTAGAGGGGTCAACAAAGAGACCACAGCACCGGGACGAGACTTTGTACTGTCGCTGGTCTCACTGAGCTCGATCGGCTTACTTACTGATCCTAAAGGGCGATATTTCATTGGGGAGAGGGCGCTGCGCTTTAGGTGGACGTGTGTTACTTTTAGTCCAAAATAAGATTTACAGGTGATAAATGTAATCCATGCAGCCACGTCCCACAACAAGAAAAATAAACACAGCTGGACGTCCTTAAATGTCCCGAAGGACGGAGAAGCCTCTCAGTTCGTTTGAAGCATCTTGATCTTCCGACACGGCTCCTATACTCCAATTTTAAAACAAAAAAACAAAAAGAAGTCCACTGTGGGAATTGCAGTGCGCAAAGTGGACACAGTGCCCCTTCTGTAAACGCATAAAATACTTGATATACTTTATTTATTCCAAGCGTGGAGAGGAAACGTCCCAATGCGTGTTTTCGGTCCGGACTTCGGCAGCTCACTGATCACAACAGGCAGGACTTCAAAGTGTCCGCTGGGTGGCCGCATCAGTGATGACATGGGCGGGGAGGTACGCGCGTGAAGGCGGAGCGACGGCATCCTCAAAGTGACAATCCTTCCACCAGCTTTTGACATCGTGGCGGAGGAAGTATTCAGAGCTTTGACTTAACTAAAAGTAAAAGTACTACAGTGTAAAAAATACTCCGTTACAATTTAAAGTCCTGCATTCAAACTTAAGTAAAGGCATCAAAATGTAAAAGTACTCTTTATACAGAATGGCCCATTTCAGATAAATATATTATATTCCTGATGCATTACATCACTTTAATGTTGCAGTTGGTAAAGGGGGAGCTCATTTTAATTACTTTATGTACTGGTGGGTGCTATACAAATAAAGCTGCCTTGCCTTGCCTTGCCTTGCCTTTATTTATAATAATACATCATCATTTATTAGTTGATTTTTATTTTGTAATAATAATAATCAAAATCTGCAAATTAACTACAGTAAATATATCAAATGAATGTAGTGGAGTAAAAAGTACAGTATTTACCTCCATAATGTAGTGGAGTAGAAGTATAAAGGAGCAGAAAATGGAAATACTCAAGTACCTCACAACTTGAGTAAATTAAATGGTTACATTCCACCACTGTTACTAAAAAATATGATAAATGAAGTGCTCTGCACTCACTACTTTTCTTGATGACTTATTTGTTATTAGGAAGATAATATAATACTTTAATTTATCATATTTTAATTGTGGGAATTTTTGGCCTTTATTTACTGTCGCAAAAAATTACCCATTTAATTACATTTTACGCAAAAATTGGCAAAATAGTCAACATCCACCTTTTTGTGTATTTATAAACTGAACAATTATATGACTATAATGTATATGTAAGGCAAATGTTGTGGTTGATCAGGAGATGCATAAACAAAAGAGCACAATATTGGTGGGCACCATGACTAAGAGAAGAGCTCGGATCTCACACAAGGTTTCAGTAACAAAGACTAACAGACAAATCATGAGCATTGAATCATAAGGTTCAATCTCAGACTTCAGCTTTAACATCAAATGTTTGATATATAACCATTTAAACTCTAAGATTAGTCTAAATGGAAACTTTGCTCAATATGTCAGATGGTATAATTTCCAGCTCATGAAACGTAGATCTAAGGCATGAGCAGGGACGTCCCCCACTGACAACTTCACAGAGAGGGATACTATGAGTGTACTGGGATGCGGTGCATAAACCCCTTATTAAAACTAAAAATGCACTTTTGTGAGTGTAATGGTGCAGAGAACAAAGTCAGTGAGCGGTGGAAATAAGTCATATGGTCACATGAGTCATCCTTCACTCAGTTGTCAACGAGCAGATGAGTACACAGCAAAGCAAACACCAAAGGGTTTACAAGATCAGATGCTCGTTTTTCATAGCAAAGGGCAATTTGCATCTAAAGTTGTAGTTCAATCAAATCTGAACACATGATACACATATTTTTAGATTCAGTGTGAGGTTTCACTTCCCAAGGATATATTATCTCTGACTAAACATCCATAAATCTACTTCGTAATCATAGAAAAAAGACGCTCCTTATAACAGAACTTGCCAAACAAACTCACATTTTCAAGTTTGTTTTAGTATCAAAGTAATCAAGTAATAGTTGTCTATACATCACTGGGTACAAACAGGAACTGCAAATAGCTAATTCAGCATATTTGAATAGTGCCAATTTTGCAAAATGTAAACAAATTAAAAAAATGGGGCTAAAGAGATATTGTATCTCAATAGGACCTTTCTGGTTTAATAAAGGAAACGGCTAGCTAACTGTCTCCAAGGCAACATTACTTCTTGTAGTTCTGTAGTTCCAAAACTTAGAGCATGATTATCTACATTAATATACCACATTTGTCTGATTTCCTAAACCCTCAGAAGTTTGAAAGGTGCCTAAGAGCGTTGAGTGTTGTGCTGAATACTTTTACCATCATGAGATGAGATGTAGGACTTTTAAAAAACAAATGCTAAATGCAATTTTGAAAATATTTTGTTATTATATTAAGGTTTAAGACATGTACACCCATTTTCTTTTACTTTAAAAAGTCCAGGTATGTTTTTAATTTTGACACGTGGAGTGACAGATCATTCGTCTTCTGGCTTTTGCTCTGAGCATTAAACAAATCAATAAAGTATACAGAACATGTCACTATAGAGTCTATTTTCTTTTAATTTATGCCATTTATACCAGGGAAGAAAAATGTGAAAAAGACAGATCGCCTCTATATTAATGGTTTTATAAATCTGGAATGTTAATAACTTTATTGCATTACCGCCTGCTGACTGACTTTGCAATGAGCTAATTTTGTTAACCTAATTATACAATGAATTGGTTAAAGTACTTAAAAATTACGGCTGACAAGAACTATTAGCAGCAGCCCAAAATAGTCTCAGTGTGAGGGGCTTTGATTCTCTGAATCCCTTGCCACCTCAATTGAGTGCGAAATCATTCCTAATCCCTCATAACCGGTGGGCAAAAGGCTGCATAATGTGAATTAGCTGACGGATACTTGTACATATCCTGCAGGGTCCTCCTTAATCTTCAAAAGCAATGGTTCACATGTAAATATAAGAAAAGGGTAATAAATTAATACTTTAGCACATGCAGTTTATTTTGAAAATCACCTTATTTTTTTACAATTCTTGTTTACGATCTGAAATCAGTACTATGCGACTGTTTAAAAAAAAATACATTTGGCTAAAGTAACTGTCGCCTTGACCTCATGCCCTTAACAGCATAAACAGACAGTCTGAGCCATCCATCAATGTCCCATTTATGATAAGAAGCAGAGTGGGAGCACCATCTCATCAGGAAACAAGGTCACAGTCTGCACTACTGAAGAGGAGAGAGCACTGTGTGGTTTTAGGGGAGCTGGGGGGTTTACCTTATCAAGTGTTGGCACAGGAGTTGTTAGTATACAGGCACGGTATACATGAAACTGCAGATCTGCATCTAAAAGAATGAGTATTTATGTAAATGTTCAAAAGATTAAGGAGCTGGCTCAGGAGAAAGTCAGACACAAAGCCTGTATGCATCAATCTGTAAGATAAAGTCACAAAGAGAAAAAGGAGCCTGACAAGGTTGCTTACTTATTCAATTCTCCCCATATAAAAACATAATGAACAATATAACTGAAATTATCTAACAATGGTGCGGCCATTTGTTATTGGTAAATGCAGTGTGCAAAGTATACCAGCCTCATATGGAAACCAATCATTCTTGATACCAATCATTAGTGCTGGTTTTAGTCGCAATGGCCAGTCCAGTAACTGTAGCTCTTTAAACCTTTAGTAACAGATTTTTTTGGCCACTTGGGGGCAGCGCAACAATCTGTAAATACAACATTTACATATTATTTGAAGTTATATGGCAAACATGCTAGCAATCACAGGGTTTCCTGCAGCGTTTTATGATAGAGGCAACTCACCTGAATAAAGGAGCCCATCCGCTAACGTTATTACCTTTTTATGAAATACAATATTAGGCTTATTAAAATAATACTTTACTGATTTAGCATTGCACTCCTATAGCATTGTGGGCACTCATGATAGGCAGATAAGTTTAAGCGACAAAACCAGAGATATCATCTTCTTCTTTCTGCACAAGCCTAAATTACCCACAATGCAACTCAACATGGATTGATTTAGTTGCTAAATGCTCCACTATGTTCATAGTGTGCTGTAGCTAAATCGAACTGTAGGTTTGTCACTACGGGAGACTCCTTTAATATTGCACATAGTTATTTAATACATTTTTAATATAAAAGCATAGATGAGAAATTTCTTTAATTCACAGTCTTTAACTTTTGCGTTCCTCAATTTCTAGTCGTGCTGTGTTTATACAGGTCAAATTATATTTTCTCTCACCTATTTTACATACCAAGTTATGGTACAGATGGTGTGTTACCTCTTAACGCAGATTTTTTTTAAATCATGCTCGTTCTTTTATACCAGGGTGGACAAATGTTGGACACATGGAATTAGCTGTTTTAGCCCATTTTTACACTCAGTGCAAACACCATTTTCATGGCTTCTTGGTTTTGGTAACTCCTATCCAAAGTGATGCCTTCAGGATAATGGGTATTAGCAGGAGAAAGGGCTGTGGGAGAAGAGAAAGAAAGAAGGTCAAACACTGAGAAAAAGGCCACAATAAACAATAGGGCTCTTCTCTTCAACTTCTCGTGACTTGCCTTGAAGTTGGTCATTAACAAGCAGTGGCACTGTGTCTGTGAGTGATTACTGTTTCCTGTTGTTGCTTAATTTGAGACGGGTTTCCTCTTGTTCCCTTATCTTAAAAACATAATCAAAGTGGCAACACATGGAAAAACAATGGAACCAAATTTGAGACATGGACTAAAACCAGTCTTAAAGACTCCCACTACGACAAAAATGGTGTTTGTAATGTGCTAAAAGGCAAAGAGTATTTGAAGGTGTGTCAGTTTTTCTCTTTGAAGTGACATTTAATAAACCTCTGGAGATGGATAGTTAGACATTTATAAAGCACTAGATCGGATGTGTCTTTACTGCACCTTTTGGTATTTTATTCTAAAATGAGAACAAAACTTGTTTTTAGGGATGCACCGAATCCAGGATTTGGGTTTGAATTCGGCTGAATATTGGGCTTTTTGACGGGGTTCGGTTTCTGTCGAACCTTAGAATTGTTTTCCACCAAACCGAACCCTGTTCGGCTGCTGCTCGTTAGCTAACGTTAGCTTTCTAATTTCACCCACCCAGCATGCCTTCTGTAGTGGAATAGCTTCGAATGACAACCAAGTGTAGGCTACTTCAAAATCAAAGCACTTCCTAAATTACTGTTAAACAAATAAGGTTGTGTACCTTTTCACATATCAGCTGTAAATCAAGTACTGTAAATAATGTAAACAGTAAGTTTTAATCACACAATAATTTACCATTTCCTTTAGACTATTTTAAACTAAACAACATGAATTTCTTATATTAAGTGCTTTAAACAAACATTTCACAACACCTTCATCATACACTGGTTAGTGAAAATTTGCCAAACAAAATTGCCACTCATCTGGCGATAGCGATGTGCTTTCCTATGATGTGAAAAGAGAGTAGGAATTCAACATTAAGCTTTTTTTAATTTTAGCATGATGAATGTGCAGTTTATACTCATGATTTTACACAAAAGTAAACAAAAGCAAACTTCTTATTTCTAATTGACAACCATTGATTACGTTGGATGATAAGCTTTAAAGCTACATTGTGTAAGAATTTCTTCTATCTAGCGTTGAGATCATGTATCGCAATCAACTCTCTCGCCACGCAGTTGAAAGTACATATTGCAGCTACGGTAGCCGTCACGCTTCAAAAAGCGAAAGTGTACAAAAGGCCGTCAATCAGCCGTGGTTGTTGGGAGTGCATGTCGGACAGTGGTGCGGACGCGCTTCACACCACGAGCGGGCACGCGCGCCACCCGACGGAAAGGAGAGACTGCAGCGGTCCGGAGGATAATTAACTAGTTGGGATTTGGTGTGTGCGTCCAAAGCAGCTCCAATGTTCACTCTTTTTTCTGATGACGCCGGTCTCTTGCTCCTTTCAATATCCGTCTTCTTATTCTGGGCGAAGAAGAAGACTCCTGTTCCTGAAATTTGGATTTTGAATACGTGCGGCCCTCCGTGTTTCCTTCTTCAAACTTGCCGGGGCCGGGAAGCGACGAGCAGCTGTGAGTCGAAAACGCAAAAGGCAGAGCAGTATAGCTTGTATGTCCCTTACCGGCTAACGTATTTCAAGGTGGCGCATGAATATGGAGCGTCTACCCCAGTTCATGCAAGTGCAAATGTAAAATTCCAAGCCAATAGGAATACTTGAAATTGATGGTGGTGGTCAATATTCATAAAAAAGGGTTTGTGAAGGGCAATACAGATTTTGATAATAAATAACTACAAATGTTACATAATGGGGCTTTAAGATTTGGAAGCAAATACTTGGTTGAAATTGTAGGAAGTAAGCTAGTTAGCCGGACATGCTAACATTAGCATCTTACTGACGGTAATTAAATGCACTTCAATCCATTCCTCACAAATACAAGCAGACATCTAATGATCCTGCATTAAAAAACTAAATCTATGCATATACTTGCTCATATACAGAAACAAAAAAGAATTAAAGCTGAGTCATTAATTGATTGTTTAGTACATACTGCACTCATCAACTTGCTGAATGTCTAGAATTTGTCCAATGATTGTGTCTGTCCACCTGTCTAATCAACTTTCCCTTAAATATTTAAATAATTAAAGATTGTTTACAGCACACACACACACACACACACGCACACGCACACACACACACACACACACACACACACACACACACACACACACACACACACACACACACACACACTTTCTCACTTGCACAGATGCATTTTGCATGTCCTGTGGGTGGAACGATCCGGAGAGATCAGGCTGCCAGAGGACGCCAGCCTGCAATCAGATTGTACTGTGCTGTTCAGTGAAATTTCATTGGACATCAAAGATGTTTTTTCACACCCCTCTAGATTTGGCTTTTTGTAGAGGATCTTATTCCAAAAACTCTGAGCTGCCTGCTGGCTACTGTGTAAAAAAGGGTTGTTGTTTTTACTGCTTTAAAATGCAAAATGTTTTATTGCAGCTTTTTATTTATATATATATATATATATATATATTATTAGTAAGAGCAATACTCTACATACAAAGACTGAACAGGGGGTATCTTCTTTTTTATATTTTTTATACATGGGTAAAAGTGTATGTTTAGATTGTAATATCTGCTCTAACATAAGCTGAAAATGTTACCCATACCCAGCTAACCAGCTTACTAGGAGTACCTCAGCATTACTACCAAGGCTAAGGAGTTTAACTAGCATTACATAACATTATTTTGTGGGTTTACAGTTATGTTTTTAGGAGCCAAGATGCTATCTCAGAGTTTAGGGGAATGTTAGCATCTCTTCTCTGTAGCGTTAAGTTTGCCAAACTCATTAGTCCTGATTCTCAAAGCCTCTTTTCTTGTAAAGGTGAAACATAACCTAACCTCTGAGTTGCTTGTTGGAAGTATGTTTTTCTGTAGTTATCATCTGAACGGAACAATCTTTTAGCATTATATCATGTATGTAGCTATTGAGTGTGTTTTTATTTAATTAATGGGGTTTTCATTTTAAAACAAGGCAGCCAGAGAAGTTATCATCCAACTTACAGAGGTTACATTAGTTCGCAAGCTACAGGTGATGAATTGGCTAGTGACAGTTGCTGGTTAGAAATGGGAAGCCTGCTCTACGTGGGTCTGAAATGAAGGCCCATTATTTATATATAAACATGCAGTATATATTATCATTGTAAACTGCATATGTGCCATAGTAGAATGGAAAGCAATGTCCCTTTTTGATCAAATTCCCAAAACACTGTTTTTCACATACATAACTACAAACGCTTCCTTTACACATATACAGATTTGCATCTACTTTTACTTTTCAGGGTATTTTAAAGATCTAGTGGATCTGTGCTTGACTGCTGCAGGGAAATTGGTTGTGACTGCACAGCCCTGGAGGCGCTAAACAAACCTTTCTATTGCTCCCTGTAGCCTTCACTCCACACAGTAGCTAGGCAATAATTTACCATTGATCTCCCTTCTGTTTGTAACCCTTCGACAGATGCAAAGTGGCAGCCAGGCTTATCACATTTTACAGGGTTTATGCCACAGATTTATCTTATAACGCTGATGTCAAGAGTTAATGAAAGGGTTTTGATAAACTGCAAAAGATCTTTATTAAAGATCCCATATTATGCTCATTTTGAGGTTCATAATTGTATTTTAAGGTTGTACCAGAATAGGTTTAAATGGTTTAATTTTCAAAAAACACCATATTTTTGTTGTACTGCACATCTCTCTCTCACTGCTGCAGCTCCTCTTTTCACCTTGTGTTCAGGTCTCTGTTTTAGCTACAGAGTGAATCATCTTTTCTTCTGTACTATCTTTGGCTGCACTCGCACATGCGCAGTAGCTCAGATCATAGATCATGTCAGTTAGCTCCATAGACAGTAAAAGAAAGGTTGTTTCTCCAACTTTGGTCAGTTATTAGCCGGGAGACTTCATCTAAAGGAGGGCGCACATGGAAGTAGTTATTTTGGAGATTATGGTGAACTTGTGTGTGTTGTAGCAGTGTTTTGCCACTGAGAACAAGGTAGCATGCTAGTGCTAACGGTTGTGATTAGCCCGTCGT
The DNA here is from genome assembly GCA_023631565.1 of Gymnocephalus cernua. Classification (NCBI taxonomy): domain Eukaryota; kingdom Metazoa; phylum Chordata; class Actinopteri; order Perciformes; family Percidae; genus Gymnocephalus; species Gymnocephalus cernua. The sequence continues at coordinate 27,906,116 of CM042442.1, forward strand.
TTCGGCTAGTGACGTAAAAAGCAGTGCAGATTTTGAACAGCTCACCCAGAGACTGAAGGCAGGACACATTCAGAAACCCGTATCTCACTCAAAACAGCACAGATAGATTTTTCAAAGTTTGTATGCATGTGGAAGCACCAGAGACACAAAATAACACCCCAAATCCTAGAAAAAGTGATTTTTTCATAATATGGGCACTTTAAGAACATAAACCATTTAAATTAAAATGTTTTGCATTGCAGGTAAATAGGCTTTCCTAAGCTTTGGTTGGAGGTTTTGAGGCTAAAAGGTCAATGTTAACAGGCAAGGCAATTTGGTTTCTTTATTATGCATTGCTTCCCTAGCTAATGCGCTCATTGAGTCATTGGGGAAATTTTAAATGTTGGGAAATGGTTATTGATCCAATTGTGCGGTTTAGTTTTAGTTTTGCAGCTTGTAAATCACAAATGGCTTTTCTGTGTATGATACAGATGTAACAAAGATGACTTTACTGAGTTCTTGGTCAAAGCTAAACTGTTTGAAGGAAAACAACAAGTCTCTAAGAGCAGTAATTCAGTTGTAAAACCGTAAGTAGGGGAACTATATTGCCTTTAGGATGTGGCAAAGTGTTTCAAAGCATTTTATTAAGAGAGAACAATGGAAACTGTAAAAATGAGAGCGGAAGCTCTTTAAAAAACGGCACAAATTTGGCCTGTAAATATACTATATTCCGTCAGACTGCAAAAGCACACACACACGATATATCATAAGTGCAACCTTTTTTTACAACACTGATAAAAGATTACCAGCAATGTTACACAGTCTGTTGAGTTGTTCAACAGAGCCATTTTGTATTTCGTACAGATTCCATGTGTTTATAATGAGAAGACAAGGCTGACAAAGAAGTCAATTGCTCTCATAGTGGATCCCCATTAATCCTGAACCTGTCTATAAAATCAAAGAAGCAGTAAGCTATAACAGAGCGCTGGACCAGGAACTATGTCACACATTGATTCACCCTGTTCAATAACTTACATTGATAGATAACCCTCTGGGTTATTTAAACAAAGCAACAGAGAGGAAGCAGTGAAGGCGACTCTCCTCACATGCTCCCCACTTTGATGGCTTTATTTACTTAGCCCTCAGCACAACCCTCATTTATGTGAGGAATGAATCCACGCACCATTTAGAAACCCAAATGTGAGCTACACCAAACAGTCTGTGTTCCTGCGTGCATACAGCTGCACGATCACCGGTCAGTAGCCACCATTTCAACCCCAAAACACACAATTTGCAGAAGGATAAGATGCATTTCTGCGTTCGTCCCACATCTGTCATCGCTCAGCACACACCACATGCCTCCTCTTCTCTCCCTCAAGACACGCCAGCAAAGCAGGCAAAGTCTGTCATAACACTTGACTTGTGGTTTAACAGACTATGCCAACACTGGAAGGTGGTAAATGAGATTGCTTTCTTTATTTGTATTTCTGTCTTAGCAAATAAATCAAACCAAGAGCACGCATGTTGCGCTGAATAAAATCAAATTGACCTGCATTAACTCTGTGTTTTCTGAATGAAAAAACACTTTCAATTTCAAATTCTGTCAGACATACAAAACGTCCCTTAGGCAAAAGGTGTCCGGTTTCAATCTTGTGTGCAGTCGTGACAGTTGAAGGAAGCTGAGAGGGATGAGGGCAGCCATAATGTGCCTGTCAGTCACAGAAAGGGGAAGAAAAAAAAAAGCAAACCACTTGTCAGGCTTTGATGTTACAAAGGACAGAAGAGCTCAATTAAAAGGCCATTATTGTGTAAGTAAATCAACGCCTATGAGCCATGTCACTTTAAACAAATGATCCACATCCAGCGGCACCAGTCTAATTTATTTAATGCATGATATTTGACTGCAGAGATCAAGATAAAGGATGCAGTTACTGCTCGGCTACGATGTTCAGAGAGAAGGATGAGGAGGAGGATGATGAATTATTTCAAATTAAAGTATTTTCTCTTGTTGTTGTGTACGGTGGTTATTTACAGTATTTTTATGGCTAATACGAAGAACATGTGTGTCACCCTGTTTCTAAGACTCAAAAAGTCATGAATTATTCCGTTGATCACCCAACATGCCTCTCCTTTGGTTTGTGATCACAAAGTGCTCTATTTAGGAAGTTAGATTGAAATGTCTGGGGTCTAATTTATCGCTCCAGGATGAATACATGAATGTGAAGTAGTGCCATATTTCACACACACCACCCCCACCCTTGGACGGAATATTATTACCGCTGCCCTAGAAAGTTGAGGAGGGAACCGTTTCTCACCTGAACAAGCATTACGGTGTCATGTTGAACATTATTCACCATGTGCAGAGCGGTCTGACATGCCGTGAAATATTTTCTGCACTGACCTCAGATTTCTGCTGAAGTAGGACAGTTTCCCCTCCAGCATCAAATGTACAACGGACTTTAGAGGGTGAGATAATGTCATGATTTTCCACAGAATCATAAATACAGATATACTCCTGATATCTTTGAAGCATGGATTACTCTTTTTCCATTTGTTCACCTCCTGCTATTTCACTCCCACTTGCTCTCTGTAACTCATATCCATATGGGATGTTGACTCAGAGGCTTTGATGACTTCTGCTCAGAAACACATCTGGTAAAAAGATTACACTTTAATGTGTTATTCAGTGGGTAAATAACATAAATCGATTCAGCTCATTTAAAAAGGAGCAGAGTTGGTTTGTTTCTGATTTCCTGCAAAGGCCAGGGAGCATAACTATCTTTACATAACATTATTTTGTGGGGTTACGGGTTACATTAGAACAATAACCTGTTCTGGACTGGCACATTACTGTGTGGGAGCTGCTATATCAGAGTTTAGAGGAATGTTATCATCTCAACATTAGCAACATTAGCCCCACTGTTTTAGCATTATAGCATTTAGTGTGTTTCTAAGTTTATTTCATGAAGTGAAAAAACAGTCAGCCAGAGACGTTATCAACTGTCAGAGGTAACGTTATTTAGCTCCCTAGCTGCATCTGATGACATTTCCTAGCAACATAAACGTTAGCATGCCTGGCAAATTAGCTTGCTAGAAGTTAGTCTTACTGCCAGGGCCAAGGAGCATAACTAGCTCTGCATACAAATATTCTGTGGTATTTTATGGGGCCAACTAGCACGTATTCCACTGTGTAGTATTCCCCCACTGTGTAGGAGCCAAGATACTAGCCTATATCACAGTTTAGAGGAACATTAGCATCTCTCCTTTGTATTGGATTCAGAAGCAGTTTTTAGCTACACTCCTTACCCAAGATATAATTCAGTTTGCCAAACTCATTTGTCCTCATCCTTAAAGCTTTTTCACTTTGTAAAAGTGAAACCTAACTCACTATATACTATCTCAGTTGCTGTGTAGCTTCAGCCTTAGTCTTTTAAATATGCACTTCATGGCTATATACATGATATAATGCTAAGTGTCTTTCATGGGGTTCTCATTTTGAAAAGAAAAAGACAGCCAGAGATATTAACCAACTCACGAGGTTACATTAATTAACTACAGGTGATGGAATCTGATAGCAAAAGTCGATTTTATAGTTCGACGACGAAGTTGTCAATTTACTAGCTGAAAAAAAGCTCCAAGCAACCTTTCAGCAGAAAAAAATGTAAAGTTGCTAGAAATGAGAAGCATGACAAAAGTTTTTTTGGGGGATACATATTTGTCCTCTCTTGCCAATGATAGGTAGCTTTAGCCTCAATCTTTTAGCATTATATCATGTATGTAACCATGTGAATTAGCTAAAAAAAATCCTAGTGGCATTTCACCAGAAAGTAATCAAAGGTCTCAAAATGAAAAGCCTGACACGTGCTAAAAACACTTACACTAAGGTGTTATTTGTAGGTAAAAGTGCAAGTTTTCTCCTCACTTCCCGCCAAATGGTACTGTAAATTACTCACAGCACGGCCACATCCAGCCTCAGTTTTCAGTGTCCCGTGTATCTATGTGCATTTCTGAATACATGTGGGTGGTGTTGGCGAGAGGTTACCGCAGATTGTCACGACGATAACAGAACTAAAAGCACTTTCCTCTGCTGACATCCATGATAAATGGGTTTCAGAACAGGACAGCATATATTATATCACCTGTAAGGTATACACACTGCTGAGACCATAACTCTCCTTCTTTACCAGAAAAATAGAAAGAATGGCATTGTATATTTCCCCACTCGACACATTTACAAGCTCTCCCTGTTGTATAAACTCAGTGATTGGTATTTCAAAGCACCTTGTCAGGCCGAGTACTGAGCACTGCCAGCTGCCTCAGCTACCTCAGCAGACAGTGGGAGGCATTTCAGAGAAAGAAAGTAGGACTGAGAGAGTTATTGCCTTTGCAAAGTCGAGTGCCTATTAAAAAACTCTCTCTTGTGACTGTAAATTTATAGTGTTTGTGCTTGCTGCTGTTAAAATCAAAACCGTTGCCTAGCCAGTGCTGTTCATTCCACATGAACCAGTTGGGAAAGATTTCTGCCTTATTACAGGAAAGCCCCAAACATTGGAAAACAGTGGCCCAACAGAAAAAAAAACTATATTTTGTTAGATAAATGGCTTTTTTCTGTATTAACATGGACAGATGAGATTAATCATCAAGTCAGAATGTCATAACTGAGGCTCTGAGAGGATTTTTGGCCATATGTTTGGCTGTTTTCTTCTGTTATGTCGTCTCTTGCTGTAAGCTTTGTCACAGTCTGTTACAGTCTATCTGGACACTTGCATATATTTTTATTACAGCTTGAGCAAGGACAATTATTGTTGTGTAAATCTTTTGCCCATTTCAAAGGATTACAGTAGTGCGACATAAGTCATACGTTCACGGTTCTTCACACACTGACATGTGCTCAACAACATTATATAGACAACATGAAGGAAAGGAATGTTTCATCAAAGAGTCCAACTGTAATATTTCTCATATGTTACTTATGGAAGCCCATATCCGCCAGGAAAAGAAAAGAAAATAGTTGATGCATTCTAAAAATATAAAATACACATGGTCAAGTCAGCCTATGGTCCCCCAGTGGCTAGAAATGGTGATAGGTGTAAACCGAGCCCTGGATATCCTGTTCTGCCTTGAAAAATGAAAGCTCAGATGGGCCGATCTGGAATCTTGCTCCTTATGATGTCATAAGGGGAAAGGTTACCTCCCCTTTCTCTGCTTTGCCCGCCCAGAGAATTTGGCCAACCCATGAGAAAGAGAGAGACATCATGGCTTTCAAACGAGCAAAGTGGCAGGTGGTCAAGGCCACACCCTCCACCTTGCCCCCCCCTCTCTCCTCCTCAGTAGCTACAGACACAGAAATGGCACATTCTAAGGAAAGCTCATTGTGGGACTGGCTCTAGTGGCTGTAATTCTGCACTAAGACTGAAATTCGGGAAAGACACTTCAGATACAGTATTAGGGGACCACTTAGGCCTATATAAAAGAGACTTCAGATACAGTATTAGGGGACCACTTAGGCCTGCATTTACTCACCAATTAGATATCAATTAACAGATGTTTCATACCTTTTGCATGACACCTCTGGTCCTCCATACAACACAATCATTTTAAGTCAAAATCATGTAATTTGTTATTTAATAATTAAATCCTCTTTCCTCTTCAGTTTTTCTTTTGACATTATTTTCTTCATTTTCTTATAATTTGCATTTCCTTATTTGTTTTTGCAAAATATCTACACCATCCTGCTTGTGCTTTTGAGCTGCTGTGTTTCACTGTGAAACAAACCTTTATCTTTTATTATATACTATCTTTTTTATAATGTAGTAAATCGGAATAGGAGGGGGATCCAGACATTACCTTCATCCTAGAACAACATGTAAATGGCTACAATCATGAAATGAAGTTTTTAAATTAGGCTGCCACCCAGAGCACACACAGAGGAATATTATTTTGACACTTTGTCACCCTCCGGGGGTGAAAACGGACCCTTTTTGATGTGTGATCCGCCAAGACTCGCATCGGCAGGCAGATTTTATCAGCAAACAAGACAGGCAAGCAGAGAGAGCGCAAACTAAATAAAAGGGGGGATGCATGATAAAAATGTCAAGGATTATCTTCACTTTGTGGGGCGCTGTGATGTTGTATCAAAATGGATTTGGTGGAAATTATTTGGCAGGAAGAGAAGCGATGATGGGAGGAGGCGGGAGGCAAGATACAACAAGAGAGGGTTGTAAGTATGTGTGTGTGTGTGTGTGTTTGTGTGTGTTTGTGTGTGTGTTCCTATTTAAATTGTTCCTTCCTGATTACTTTCTGTCCTGACAATAATTTTATGACTGAAATTGAAACATTGTGCTGTCAACATGAAGTAGAAATACATGATGCTACTTCCATTTTTGCATAATTGAGGGGAAAAAAAAGAAATGATTGTAAGCGAGTAGGAAACTTATTGTTGATCCTTCAAACTGAAACTTCCAACCATGTATGCCTGTTTTGACCTTTGATCTTGTGGATTTAAATGCTGCCAAAGTTATGAGCTATATGTTTGTCCCTTGAACCGAGGCACCATTTGTTCCATCCAGGGATCTAGCCTTCTTTTATATACAAATATCCTCACCAGCACCAGCATCAGAGTGGCAGCCATCTTCCAAACAGAGTAACAGATGGAGAGTACAGAAGTTATTAGGGAGCTGTGACGCCCAGCACTGGTGCTTTACTGGAATCGTTGAAGGTTTTATCTTTCCCAATTGGCTACTGGTTCTAGGAAATGACTCACAGTAGGATGAAGACAACAGTCACCCCCCAAATACGTTTTTGAGGTGTACATAAGAGCCCGTTTCTGCCAGTAAAGGGAATAAATAGACAAAAAGTTAAACATTAAAAATACTCATATTGAAGAGATGTTTTCCCAATTTAAATCCAGCTCTGTGTCATGGCAGTGTGGGCAGTGTGTGCAGAAGAACGGCATGTGGCTTCCCTCCGTTCCCGCAGCGCACAGAGCTCCCAGCTGAGTGGAGCAGTGGAGGTCTGCTGAGATCGGCAGAACTCGGCAGACCGCTGCTCTGCTCCTCTGTGCTCTGGCGCCAAAGATGATGCAGAGCTGGATTAAGATCAACCAAAGTATCCATTTAAGTCAATATTTTGACTTACTAAATTAAAGAGATAAATCAAAATGTTGATTTACCAAGTCAGGATTATGAGCTACCAAGTTAAAACCGTCACATAATTTTGACTACGTAAGTCAGAAGTTTGTCTTACTGGGGCGACCTCTAGCTCACCCAGTAGTGCGCCCCATGTAGGCTGAGTCCTTGGCAGAGGCCCGGGTTCAAATCCGACCCACGGCCCTTTGCTGCATGTCGTCCCGCCTCTCTCTCCCCTTTCCTCTCTTCAAGCTGTCCTGTTGACTAAAGGCCGTAAAAGCCCCAAAAATATAAAGAATTTATGAAAAAACTTACTATTTCTTCATGTTGAATTTGTATTTCATAATTATGACATACTATCTAAACATTTAGACAACCTCATAATTCATAATTTTGTACCTCTTAATTTTGATTTAGTGAGCCAATATTATGACTTACTATCTCTTCATTCTGATTTCTCATCATTTTGGCTAAGTACGTCAAAAGCTTGACTTTTCCTCTAATAATTTTGATTTACCGTGTATATCTTTTCTTAAACCTTTCTACCACCGATGTGTTGCCCTTTTGATGTATACCCTCGTGTTTTTACCTCTTATGAGTTTCTCCTATTGTCAGCAGAAATTAATTTTAAAAAGGGCTCTTCGGTGTAACTTACAAAAAATATTTATTTAATTTACATAAGAATCAACTATGAATTACTGGTATGTTGTGATTTTTTTTCTTCATTTCTGTAAGTCAGTGTACTCTGATGAGGTGCTACCAGGAAAGGGTGTGTAGCGTTGACAGGATTGTGTGATTATTGTTACCACTGCTGTGTGTGTGTGTGTGTGTGTGTGTGTTGCCTAAGGACTGTCATTTTGCTGTCACCCTGCCACTTAACATTGAACGCTACTCCCCCCCTCCTCCCTCTATCTGTCCATCATGTTGTCACAAGTCTGACAGGGAGGATTAGAGCTTTAGACGTGTGCACACGTGTGTGTGTGTGTGTGTGTGTGTGTGTGTGTGCGTGTGTCTTTGTAGTCTTCACCCATGACCCACATTTTTTCCAACACAGGGCCTGAAGGCGAATGGGAGGGTTTCAGGTAATGTGTGTGTCAGTGTGTCACTCCAACCTTATCATCTATGCTCGGCTGAATCCAGACTGCCTGTGGATTATCGCTGTCATCACCTGAGAGGAATGCAACCCAGTCTGTCATGTTCGCAGTTTTGATCTTTGAAGAGCGGCAGGTACACAAACACACACACAAATAGTAGCATCAGCAGAGCAGGACTGGTGAAAGATGACATTTTGGATCTTTTTAAAGAAAAGAGAACGATATAATAAGAAGTGGAATGTGTTTGTTTCACACTTTTTCTTCCTTGTTTATGAGCTTCAGATCCTTTACTACTAAAGTACTGAGTACTACTTTTGCTTATTTTTACTCCGTTATATACTGTTGGGTAGTTCAATCTACAGCGATGCGTAATATTCTATAATATCATATTTTTGAAGTGGCGCTGTCTTATGAGAACCATGTATCTCACAAAACTTTGTGGCGATGCCTTTTTCAGCTGATCCAAGAGGCTTTTTGAGACTTTATTTAGCTTAAAAAGTAGGCGAAAGCTGTCAGACAAATGTAGTGGTGTGAACAGTACAATATTTGCCTCTGACATGTAGTGGAATAGAAGTATAAAGCTGCATAAAATGGAAAAACTCAAGTAAAGTACAAGTACCTTGAATGTGGACTCAAGTATAGGACTCGAGTGTACTTCCACTACTGTCCTCTTCCTCAACCACTCATCCCGAGGCAAAACAAAGACACGGAGCAAGCCCTGACAAAAGAAGGAAACACAAGGGAAGAGGAGGAGGTGAAGAAATGAAAACAAACCTGAGAGCAGAAACCTGTTGACACACCGAGCAGAGGTATTGCTCAAAACTGGAAAGCACATTTCTGAATAACACCTTTGATGTTAAGAGAGGAAGAAGAGTATAAGTCAAGTCACACCTTTCACTCACAGGGGTGGTGAAATGAAGCACAGACCTTTGTGCTGTTTACACTTATCGAAGAGACATCTGGAAAAGACGTCTCTCTGCTCTCTTTTGACAAGAAGACATTGTATTTCTCGCTGTGGAGACCATCGGCAGGCCTGACAGCAAATATTTACCCCCAAATCTCTCAGGTCTTTTGGACGTGTTGCTTGCAAAGAGGCAACATTAAAGAAGATTGATAGTTCAGATAGCAAAGGACAAAAATGGCAGGAAGAGATGAGGAAGCACACACATCTGTTGAATCTGTAGACATTAAGGGGCACAACATTGACACATCGTCACCTTTTAAGTTTTTATATGGTGAACTTGTTAAACAGTTACGTATTTACACATCCAGCAGTTGCGGATATCAGTCTCTCTTTTAGCTGTTTTGAGGTAAATATGTCTCTAGCTACTAAATGCTCCACTACCTTCACCAGATAGTCTCTAACTGTGTCTGCTGCTGAGCAGGTAGTGTACAGGGGGTTTTAAGAGCTTTTTCTCTCTGAAAACGACACCATGAGAGCGGTGAGAGTGAACCAAACAGTAAAGCTGTGGCCTGTACAGCTAAACAATCACCTTCTTAATTCCTGTGCTCTCTCTCTCTCTCTCTCTCTCTCTCTCTCTCTCTCTCTCTCTCTCTCTCTCTATTGACTCTGTCCCCCTTCATGCTGCCCTGCTGTCCAGGCAGCACTTCAATAAACAAAGCCGGGGAAGCAAAATGCTTTTCAATGGGTGCATCCTGCTGGCAGGATCTGAGCAGGCTGTTTATGGAGGGGCTTGTCAGCTGTTACCACTGGGATGTTGCAGCATGTGGAAACAGTGGGAAGAATCGGCCTTTGATGCCTCCCCCCCACTCAGTTCTCCCTCCCTGCTCTTCTGTTCTTCCGTTTTCTCTTTGATGGAGTTCTGTGAAGTGTTCTTCAGCGACAGGAGGCCGATGTATCAACGCCCACACAGGAGAGGCTAACGCACACAGTGCTCAACTAGCCACACACATTTCAAGGCACACCTGCTTAATAGTAGCGGAATGTAACTTTTACTCAAGTTAAGTACAATATTGAGGTTTTTTTATATCCATTAGAGCTGCACTATATATATATATATATATATATATATATATATATATAGGCTGCAACATATGGCGAAAGACACTCAAGAGATTTTTCGTGTTAGTTAAAAGAAAATAATAGAAAATGTCACTTTTTTTAGTGGTGCCTTTTGTTATCAATTCAATGTTCAATTTGTTTAATGAAACAATGTTGGAAATTATTTCCTTTCGTTTGTTTTAAATTCAACAAGCAATTTGTTGTATTTTAGCAGAACACTGAAAGCAGCAGAAATGCAGAACTGAGTACACTTTAATATCTGTTTATCGCAAGTAACATCGTTATTGCGATATTCAACGTTATCGCATATTTTCCTCATACCGTGCAGCCCTAATATCCATTTAATGCTACTTTATACTTCTCCACTACATGTATCTGACAACTGAAGTTGCTCTTACCAGTTTATCGCCGCCAGTACTTCGTCCACAGCAATCCCACCAATTGGCCCCAAAACGTCCCAGTTAGATAGTAAATGCCGTAAACATTCTTTGTAAATCTTTACAATCATTCACCGAAAGAACCAAGCAGGCCTGCCTTATTGCACGATCCAAATTCTTGTCAAAACTTGCCATTATTAGCGTGTAACGTTCGCTTGCTAGCAAGGATGTTGTTGTTGTCGTGAAGGGGCAAAGCCGCTCTACAGGCTTATCCTGGCAATGTACTTCTGTTGATCCAGACTAGTAATACAGATAAAGATCCCATATTATGCTCATTTTGAGGTTCATAATTGTATTTTAAGGTTGTACCAGAATAGGTTTACATGGTTCAATTTTCAAAAATCACCATATTTTTGTTGTACTGCACATCTCTCTCTCTCTTTTCACCTTGTGTTCAGGTCTCTGTTTTAGCTACAGAGTGAATCATCTTTTCTTCTGTACTATCTTTGGCTGCACTCGCACATCGCAGTAGCTCAGATGGTAGATCATGTCAGTTAGCTCCATAGACAGTAAAAGAAAGGTTGTTTCTCCAACTTTGGTCAGTTACAAGGCAGGATTAGCCGGGAGACTTCATCTAAAGGAGGGCGCACATGGAAGTAGTTTTTTTGTAGATTATGGTGAACTTGTGTGTGTTGTAGCAGTGCTTTGCCATTGAGAACGAGGTAGCATGCTAGCGCTAACGGTTGCGATTAGCCCGTCGCTTCGGCTAGTGACGTAAAAAGCCCTGCAGATTTTGAACAGCTCACCCGGATACTGAAGGCAGGACACATTCAGAAACCCGTATCTCACTCAAAACAGCACGGATAGATTTTTTTCAGTTTGTGTGCGTGTGGAAGCACCAAAATAGAGACACAAAATAACACCCCAAATCCCAGAAAAAGTGATTTTTTCATAATATGGGCACTTTAATGCAGAACTACCTTACAAAGTATTAATCTACATGACTGACTGAGCTGCTGCAGCCATTCGACAAAGTGCAGTGCAGAACATTAATAGTTCTCACATGACATTAAGTGATACAGACAAGAATATGGTTTCTGTTTGAGCCGACTGACTTCTCCTCATGAACCCTCCATTATCTGGTCACGAAATGTTGAAATTCTGCACATTTTCGATGCCAAGTTAAAGAAAATTGTCAGGAAGGAAAATCATGTCATAAAAATGCAATAAAGGTAGGTTAAAAATGGCCTCAGTTGGGTGGTACAAGAGGGTCAATGCTGTCCTGTCGACAGCACTTTTGGTTTAATTTGACATATTAAAGCTGATGCCAACAGCTTGGGTCAAACACAGAGCAGCTCCACATCCTGCCACATGTTCTCAGTTTCTGCAGAAGTCCATAACTTCAACTCCTCTCGTAAAACATTTAATTCAGCTTTGAACGGAGAAACACTGAGAGTGTTTATAAATTCATCTCCTTGTAAAGTTGTGAAATGTCATTCAGGGGAAAGAATACACTGATACGACATTTCTGCATTTCAAATCTGATGTTAAAATGCTTCTTCATGTGCAAATATTCTGCATTAAAGGAGTAGTTTGACGCTTTAGAAAATACCTCTCGATCCCACTGTCATAACAAGTATTGGAAAGTAATTACCAGTAAGTAGATTTACTCAAGTATTGTACTCAAGTACAATTTTGAGGTACTTGTACTTTACTATAGTATTTCCATTTCCTGCTACGTTATACTTTTACTCCACTACATGTGTTTGAAGACTTTAGTTCCTTTAGCGATTCAGATTAATAATACAAAATATAATCAACAATATACATATACATTAATACATTAATATAGAAGATAAATCTTTGATATTTGATATTGATTCCCAGGGGGTGAATTCACAAGCTATCCAGAAGTATATAAAGTGAGTTCCTCCTTTACAGCTGCGTAACTAAAGTGATGTTTTCAAGAGTGCATCAATACGTATAATCTAGTAATATATGATTCTGAATGGGCCGTTCTGCCCAGCGAGTACTTTTGATACTTTATGTATATTTATTATGTATTATGTATATTTTGATGCTAATACTTTTGTACTTTTGCTTAAGTAACATTCTGAATACAGAACTTTCACTAGAGTATGTCTACACTGTGGTATTGCTACATTTACTCAAGTACAATTCAAAAGTACTGTTTCCACCACTGCTCAAGCTGTAGCCAGTTAGCTTAGCATAGAGACAGACTGGAAACAAGGGGAAATGCTAGCCTGGCTCTGTCCAGATGTAACTAAATCTACCAGCATCTCTAAAGATCACTAATAAACTCATTATACATATTTTTTATTTGTGTACACCAAATCTAAACACAACATGGGATTATGTGTGGGACTATTTCTTGGCTGGGAGCAGTTTTTGTATGAATAAAACATTATACTTGTGAGCTTGTAGTGAATTATTCTTTTTCCTTTTTATTTATAGTCATTATGCTAAGCTATGCTAACTGGCTGTAGCTTCACAATTAAGGTACAGTTAGAGAGTGGTAATAATCTTCTAATCTATTTCTCGGCAAGAAAGCAAACAAACATATTTCCCAAAATGTTAAATCCCAATCTAATCTAAAACAGACTTCAGCTGCTCATTTGGTAACATACTGGATGCAGCAATAGCACCGGGGAAATATGTCCATGTGCTCTGGTTCACAACTGTTTGCCCAGTCATTAATCACACTCATGCAAACTCAATTTGACTGCGTAAAGAAAAGTTTATGAGCTCGTAACTTCCCATTCTTGCTTACACATTATTACTCTATTTTCTTTTAAACTTATAATTGGGAGAAAATCTTTTGATAAAACATCTAGATGTTTCAGAAATACAGGCTAATGAACTTCAGGTAACCACATGTATTTTTGGCACTTGAACTTTTCACCCAGAGAAGAAGTGCAGTGAAACTCAGCAGCACCCAGAGCAGCTGTTCCATCTGGCAGATGGAAACACAAAGCGAGCTCAGGGTTTGCGTTCGGGGGAACTGATTATCTGAAACAAAAACCTAAATCTGAACATGTTTGACTCATGATCTTCCAAGGACACAAATCAAAATGAGAAGTTTGGCAGTTGAGAAATGGACGTTGTCATGAATGTTTTCTCCACAGGAAACGTCAAAGTTGATTAGACTTCAAATACCAGCTGAAAATCACCATAATCATCAACTTAACAAGCGTGACACTGAGAAATCTTGAGCTTCAGATGATCTCATGAAATCAAGCAAAGCAGACACAGACAACCAGTGGTGGGAAGTAACAAGAACATTTCATCAAGTACTGCAATAAAGAACACATTTGATGTACTCTACTAGAGTATTTTCATTTGCTGCTACTTTATACTTCTACTCCACTACATGTCAGAGGCAACTTTTACTTTTGAATGCAGGACGTTTATATGTAACAGATTATATTTACACTGTGGTATTTTTTTACTTAAGTAAAAGATCTGAATAGTTCTTTGCTGCTGAAAAGGAAGATGAGATGAAGGCAGAGACCTGACTAAATCATTAGGACAGCACTGTACCGGGCAAACCCTTGAAGCATTGTGTGATGAGAGCCGAGCTCAACACCTGACAGAGAGAGAGACAGATGATTTACTCCAGATTAAAGAACAACAGACACATTGTTCTCTCATCTTTCTCTCACCCCATTTATCCCCCTCAGCGAATCATTGATGCCATTCATGCCCCTGAAATGCTACGCCGTTGTGATTTTCCTCTCCTCCTTCTTCTTTTGTTTCTCCGCTCCCTTTTTTCTCTACCCCAACCCCAAGCGTTCCCGGGGCACTGGCGGCTCTCCTCTTTAAGTTTTTTCTTTCCGCTCAGATTAAGTGTGACAGATTGGCAAAAGGAGCACATGACAGGAGTTCAGATGGCAGACAAGAATAAGATCAGACATGGGATGCGATATTAAGAGGTCACAAGGGCTGACGCACACACACACAAACAGACAAACCGAAGGCCTTTCTTTTACACACACACACACACACACACACACACACACACACACACACACACACACACACACACACACACACACACACACACACACACACACACACACTTTCACTTTAACCATATGATCCATAACTAATGTGGTGGAATGTAACTAAGTACATTAACACAAGTGCTGTACTCAGTCTACATCTACATAACTACATCTCAGAGGCAAATCTTGTACTTTATTTATTTGTCTGACAGCTTTAGTTACTTTTCAGACAAGTGTTTTTCATCCCCTTCCTGTCCAGTGAAAACCCCGTATCTCCAGATGTGTTGATGTTGAATGTTTACGATAAACTGAAGGATGAAGTGTTCCTTTATGTGTTGAGAAAATTCCACTACTTCTTAAGCCAAATAAAATCTTTAAAAAGCCTCTTGGATCAGCTGGAAAACGCATCGTCACAAAGCTGAAAACAGGGCTGTTTTTCTGACACCATGAAAAGTTGACTTTCTAGAGATACGTGGTTCTCACAGGACAGAGACGCTACAACCATATGATGATCTAGAATATGATGCATTGCTGTAGAGGAGGTGACATGAGGACAACCTTAAACATCTACAGCAGTCAAATGCAACATACACTGACAGGGAACATTTTACTACACTATGAGTACTTTTACTTTCCATACTTTACAGTAAGTAGATTTTGCTAATACACATTTTTACTGAAGTAAGGTTTTGAATGGAGGACTTAGTGGAGTATTTTCACAGTGAGGTATTTGAACTTTTACTTCAGTAAAGGATCTGAATACTTCTTCCACCACTGAACGTTATCAAAGAGCTCCCATACATGCTTTCATTGAGATCTTATCTCTGCTTTATCACAACAAAAAAGGGAACAAAAAAGTGCACGAACCATCAGCAGAGGGGCTGAAATTTAAAGTGAAGGTTTGACATTTGCTATAACAGCCATAATTTGATTAGACTTGGGTGACATTCTCTCACAGAACTCAGAAGGGAGGACGGCATCTGCTACTGCCAAACGCATTAACTTCTGTGAACTCGGAGACAGGAAGAGTGAAGTATTGTTTGAATCTACTCTCTTTCCATTTGGTCAAACAACAGGCATTTTAATGCTTTCAAGACACTCATGACAGCACGGCAAGAAGATTTATAATGCTTAAGAATTGTGAACACATGTAGCTGAGGAGGGTTAGATGATATTACCCAGAGGAGATAGATGAGTAACAAGAACCCTTAATAGTAAATATGCAGGGGATTTTCTGCATGCTGGGTGCTGGTTTTTAGTTTCTGATGAAATTATGCTCTAATAACCTACTTTAATGTCTTTAAATAGACGGAAAAGAGCAAAGCAATGAAAGAACAATAGGAAATGCAATGAGAGAGACCTGTAATGCTGGGAAGATTTGCCCATGCATTTCTTTTCATTGTGGCTATAAATGAAAGTACAGGATTTAATGTTTCAACGTTCAACAGTAAATTGGCAGGGGATTTCCTCCATTTAATTTATCACATTCATGGTGGTGACAATGAAACACTGTACTTAGTGTATTATGGAATTAGGCCCTAATTTTCTACTTTAATGCCTTTAAATAGACCAAAAAGAGAAATACAATGAAAGAAAAAGACAAATGCAAAGAGAGAAACCTGTTTCCCTCCAATGCTGCATTCCTTTTCATTCTAGAGATGTTGGCTTGAATTGGCTATCAAAAGGGTTATAAATATATAATTTAAAGAACCTTTAATAGTACATTTGCGGGAGATTTACTGTATGCTAGGCACTGGTCTATAATTTATTACATTCACTGTGGAGACAGTGAAACACTGTACTTAATGTATGATGAAATGATGCTCTAATAATCTATTGTATTGTCTTTAAATAGAAAGATGGGGAAAAAAAGAAATGCCAAGAGAGGATGGTTTCACAGAGAAAGCCTGGTGACAGTGAAAAGAAATGGCCCCGGCAGCAGCGTCCAGCAGGAAATTCAATAAAAACTCCTCAAAAAGCCCGGCCCTGACATTGACAAATAGTGAAATTACAACATAATACAGCAGGGTAACAAAAGAGTGGAGTTATTGTATTTGGCACCGAATCGGGAGAAGAGAGAAGCCCAGGGCCGGCATGTCAAATGAGCCGTCACTGACATAGGGAGTTAAGCCTTGTGGTGATTAAATATAGGCCTCAAACCTGCCGGTTGCCAGGCATGCAGGCAGACATGTTTGTGCACAGGCAGCAAAATGAACAGAAAACAAAAAGAGAGAGAGAGAGAGAGAGAGAGAGAGAGAGAGAGAGAGAGAGAGAGAGGGAGGGAGGGAAAGAGAGAGAGAGAGAGAGAGAGAGAGAGAGAGAGAGAGAGAGAGGGAGGGAAAGAGACTCATTTCAGATTGCAGCAAAGAACAGACAGCTAATATCTCGACTGAGATCGAGGAAAAACTGTTCTGTGTATCAGGAGGGTTAGTGTTCGCAGAAAAGAGTAAGAAGAGGATGTCATGGGGGTAGATGGATGAATTCAGCCCGAGGTGTCCACCATTAAGAGATCAAGAGTGATTTAATGTTTAGAAATCTGTCACGGGAGAACAAGTCCTTTCTTTATCTAGCAACATTCAGTTTTATCTTTGCTAAAGTTAAAGTTTTCCTGTTATTCTTAAAGCAACAGTCAACCAAAACAGACAGAAGACACAATCGAAAATGTTTCAACAAGAGCAAAAAATCATGCCTATGCACCCAGCTTATCTGTTTATTCTGTCTCCCTATTGCCATTACTTGTACTTATACATGTACTGGATATCTTTTTGTTTATACCGTATATATCTTAGCATATTCCCTTACTGTTTATTCTATACATATGTACAGTATATTATTCTGCACTTCTGGTTAGATGTATCTGTACTTGACAATAAAGTTGAATCTAATCTAATGATTAGATTACAACAACGTTCATCTAGGTTTATGTTCTGACTGTCAGTTTCAATTATCTTAACTTTGTTTCTGAGAAATCACGTTTTGGCTGTCAGTTTGGCATCAAAATACTACAGTACCCATGAGCCTCAGCCACCGTTGCCATAGAGGAGAAGACAGTCAGAAGCACGAAACAGAGCAGTAGTGAATTCAAAATGCTTTTGTCATTACAGTTGAGAACAAAACATGGCGCCATTGTTGCTGAATTACAATTAACCCAGACCCAGAAAGAGCCCCATCACAATCATAACTAATAGAAATGAAGGTAAATAACGCAAATGTGTGAGATATTAGTGGTGGGAGATGGGGTGTCTACTTTTTGATATTTAGACTAATAACTAGGGTTGCAAAGGGGCGGAAACTTTCCGGTAAATTTCTGGAAACTTTCCAGAAACTTTCCATGGAAAGGGGAATTTTGGAAACATACCAATTTGGAAACTTTCATGGGAATTAATGGGAAATTATGGGAATTAATTAGCCTGGATGCCAGCCGAACTTAGCCCCGCCCACAACATTCGAGAGGTCGGGAAGTTCACATTCTGACTAGAATCTGAGTATTACCACGTCAGGCTAGGAATTAATGGGAATTCACGAGAATTAACTGGAAAATGTTGGGTAATTCATACAAACTCCACCTTATACAAACATAAATATAAACATTTTGTTTTGTAATAAGCAGACAGGCATATACTGTGAATACAAATGTTAAGTTATTAGTCAGTAGAACTTTAATAGATTATTTCATTGAACAGCAATAAGCAGATAGGCATGCACGTGAATATTTATGATATTCATGATTGAATTATTCGTCAGTAGAACTTTGATATTCTGTCACTGAACTATCAAGAACAAGTGGGCTATACAATTAACACACATAGGTTAATAGCAGCCGCTTCACACTCGGCTGCAAACCGATCCAGTGAGTGCTGAAGGTCACAGGCCGATGATGCCATCAGGACCACATCATCTGCAAAGAGCAGCGATGAGATCCCGAGCCCACCGAACTGCAACCCCTCCCTACCACGACTACGCCTCGATATCCTGTCCATAAATACTACGAACAGGATTGGTGACAAAGCGCAGCCCTGGCGGAGGCCAACCCTCACCTGGAACGTGTCCGACTTACTGCCGAGAACCCGGACACAGCTCTCGCTTTGGTCATACAGAGATTGGATGGCCCTGAGAAGGGACCCCCTCAGCCCCCTCAGCCGAGTGTGAAGCGGCTGGGATGTGGATCAGCACCTCTAAATCTGAGGCCATGGTTCTCAGCAGGAAACCGATGGAGTGCCTTCTCCAGGTAGGGAATGAGTCCTTACCCCAAGTGAAGGAGTTTAAGTACCTTGGGGTCTTGTTCGCGAGTGAGGGGACAATGGAGCGGGAGATTGGTCGGAGAATCGGCGCAGCGTGGGCGGTATTACATTCAGTTTATCGCACCGTTGTGACGAAAAGAGAGCTGAGCCGGAAGGCAAAGCTCTCGATCTACCGGTCAGTTTTCGTTCCTACCCTCACCTATGGTCATGAAGGTTGGGTCATGACCGAAAGAACGAGATCCAGGGTACAAGCGGCCGAAATGGGTTTCCTCAGGAGGGTGGCTGGCGTCTCCCTTAGAGATAGGGTGAGAAGCTCAGTCATCCGTGAGGAGCTCGGAGTAGAGCCGCTGCTCCTTCACGTCGAAAGGAGCCAGTTGAGGTGGTTCGGGCATCTGGTAAGGATGCCCCCTGGGCGCCTCCCTAGGGAGGTGTTCCAGGCACGTCCAGCTGGGAGGAGGCCTCGGGGAAGACCCAGGACTAGGTGGAGGGATTACATCTCCAACCTGGCCTGGGAACGCCTCGGGATCCCCCAGTCAGAGCTGGTTAATGTGGCTCGGGAAAGGGAAGTTTGGGGTCCCCTGCTGGAGCTGCTCCCCCCGCGACCCGACCACGGATAAGCGGACGACGATGGATGGATGGAGGTTAATAGCAATGGGTTATGTATTACCCCCCCCAAAAAAGAAGAAAAAAAACTCCTGTATTTTAAAAACTAAATGTTGGCAAGTATGTAGTAGCCTATGCTGCGTGTGTGCATGTCACTGACGAATATTGGGAGGACATTCAACTGAAGTTGCATTAAGTCAGGCTGTTTTAACCAAGATTATGCTGCAAAATGTTTTTCTTCAACTACATTTAAGTTCTGTGTTATAGACTAACAGCATTATAACAAACAATATTAAAAATATCCAGTTTATTCCCATTAATTACCATTTATTCCCATTAATTACCATTTATTCCCATTAATTACCATTTATTCCCATGGAAAGTTTCCAACTTTGAAGATTCACAGAATTTTGCAACCCTACTAATAACAGAGGAAGTCCTTGCAGTGTCTTTAACATTACAGTAGGAAATATTCTATCTATACTTCACTGAGTGTGTCATTGTGTTGTCTGATTCCTCTTTGACATTTTGCTCTCCCGTCACCCTTCTCCTTGAAGGTGTGAGAGGGGCCTCGGCTCATCGTGTCAAGCCTCCCCTTTGAGTTGAGAGACAGGCCACAGTCTTTAAATTGCTCCCTTCACCCTCGGGGCACGTTCATGTGAGGATTCAGTTTAGGGTGTGACAATGAGGATCATCTGGCTCAAATCAGCCCAAATAATCCCAGTTCAGTACCCTCAGACAGACGGTGAGACAAGTCGGCCCAGACAGACACTGACACAGTGTCCCCGTCTGCGTTATCCGTCTTTATATTCCAGCAGATAAGGAGACTCTGAATTAATTACGCAGGAATCTCTTAAAAAAACGCCCGATAGCTTAAAGCCTTTCAATCACGGCGGTGTTGACAGGAAGATGTTCCTCCTTGTTGTCCTCACCGCGGAGCTCCTCTTCAAAGGTTATCAACCGAAATTCCAAGACAGGAATCGGAGAAATAGATTTGAATAGCTTTGATGAGAGAGGCTTGCGATGAAAGACGCTTTCAAAGCACAAAAGGCTTCTCCACTCCTGTTCTTTTTGCTTTCTGTCACTCTCCAAGCAGCTGCCAGTGTCATACTTTTGCTCTGAGCTATGAACCCAAACTGGTGTTGAAGCACATTTCATGTACAATGCTGCAAGCTTGTCTCTTTCTATCTTGCTGTCTCTAAGTTTTTTCTTGAAACATCTGCCACTGTGGACAAACACCAGCTTCAGCAACGGATACCCCATCAGCCTAGATGTGAGAAGTGATGAAAGGAGAAAGAAAACAAGTAAGATGTCATCTTTAATGTCAAACATTATATTTCCCCTCCTTGTCTGGCTCCTCAGCAGTGCTGTAACATTAGCCGTGTTGCTTGGAGCGACACCCTGTCAGGTGGAGTTTACAGACTCTGACACAGTATCCAGTAACCCACTGGTCCAGGGTGTGAGCCAGAGAGACAGACAGCACCGGTGAAGGCAGACAAGTTGAAAGAAGAGAGGCGATTGATCGTGACAATCTGGAGCAGCTTTTGTCTCATGTGACCGGCTGCAGCTGCCAAGGAGGCCGGATTTGAAATGTTTTGAATGTCGTTCCGTTGTTGCTTTCACAATCCAGTCAACCAGAATCTGACGTTATCCTCTACAACAGAACATACAACTGCTTTTAAACATTTTAAATGTTTCTTACAACATACTTTATGTGTTGTTGCCTCCGTTTTTTTTTTTACTTTGACATGACACATGTTCAGTTGGTTAAATTCTTTAGCTCCTTCAGCCACTAGGGCTGGGTACCGAATTCAATACTTGCCTCTAAAGTATAGAGTATCTAAAAATGCCTTGTCATTCAATACCCAATTTCAATACCTAAGGAGTAAATCTCATTAACCTCAGTAAGCCAATAAGCACGCAACATGCACTACCAAGATCTAATGTTTTTGATTGGCTGTCTAACGTTACACGTCGTAGGGACGTCCAGGAAAAACTTTACGTTACGCACAGAGATGGGCTCATGTAGTAGGAGCTGAGAAATAAATAAAATATTTGAGCCGTAACATTTTACGTAGCTGTTTTATAAAATTGGTATAGAAAAAAGTATAGTTT
Source organism: Gymnocephalus cernua (assembly GCA_023631565.1). Lineage (NCBI taxonomy): Eukaryota > Metazoa > Chordata > Actinopteri > Perciformes > Percidae > Gymnocephalus > Gymnocephalus cernua. The sequence goes on from CM042442.1 coordinate 27,927,700, forward strand.
AGGAACAGGTATCAAAGTCACGGTATTGGTATCGGTTTCGAACATTTTTAACGATACCCAGCCCCATCAGCCACTGACTGAACATTTTGAACACTTGTTTTGTGAAGCGTGCAGGTGTAGCCATCTGCCCAAACTGTTGATCTGCAACTCCGTACGCAAAGTGCACCTGCAGCCAATTGTTGGCCGATGACGTCAGCTCTCTATAATACACAAAGTAAGGGCATCCGTTTCTGGCTAGCTTACAGCTAACTATCTGTTCAGTCTTTACATTGGCTACCTGGGGAGAATAAGCGCTAATGACACAAACGATCCAGCGGTCAAATTTGTGCAAATAATAAAATTTGCTTAATTTTCTGTCTGAACATAACTTAAATCACAACACACTCATTACATCGCATTATGCTGTAGCTGAATGAGGCATTTAGCTCAAAGTTGTTTGATTGTGTTCCTACCACAAACGAAGCACACTTAATGAAAACACTTTTTCAAAAGGGTCTCAGTATGGTGGCACGAGGTTACAACTGATGTGCTCCACATCTGCTCAAAGGTACCACAAAAGAAAACAAACCCGAGTCTGACCGACTAAACGCAGGGTTGTAAACGCCCTTATATTCCTTTTCTGTATTTTTACCTCAATCTTTGGTGTCAGGTGGGAAATCAAAACCTAACAGTAAAACACATAACTTGTTCTTTGGTAGTAGCAAGTAAGTACATGCTCAAAGGAATGAGTATCACATTAAATAATTCCTGAATAATTAGGTTTTCAAAATTCAGTTGGCCTTATTTTCGGGCTCTCTCAGCATCACAATCAATCCATTGTGCTGCTTTTCTTTAATCAGCTTATGCTTTTCAACCAGATCGCAATAAATGACAGTTTATAACAGCTGTGCGTTGGCCGTAAATCAGTCACGAGTGCACAGGACGCTTCGACAAAAGGAGCAGTTAACACAGTTTACTATGGTGCTTAGATTTGGTCAAAGGTGGGACGAAATCCAACAGACCTCACAGTCAGTCAGCAGGTGTTGCTTTAGTGCAAATTAAGCAGATGTGGATGTTTATTTTTTTACCATGTCCACACTTATACATTTGAAAGGCAGCTACTGGTCTAAGATGACCAGTGGTGGAAAGTAACTAAGTACATAAGTACAACTCTGAGGTACTTGTGCTTTACTTGCGTATTTCCATTTTCTGCTCCTTGATATTACTTCACTACATTTCAGGGGGAAATATTGTACTTTTTATCTCCACTACATTTATTTGATAACTTTAGTTACTTTAGTTTACTTTAACTATCAAATTATGATATATTATTAGACATTAAGCAACCCAGTAGTATACAGTAATTCAAATGAGCTCCACCTTTACCAGCTGCAACATGAAAGTTATGAACACATTAATGCATCAACAATTATATTCTAGCTCTAATATATATATATATATATATATATATATATATATGGATCTGAAATTGAACATCCTTCATAAAAACTATTTTTACTTTTGTAATACCACACACTGTCAAGATGCCTTTGACTCTACCAAGTCTTTATTGTGTTCTGCCCCTGTCCTAGCAGCCCCACAGATGGACCAGCCTTTCTCGCTGTATGTGGATGCTAGTAAGGTGGGAGCTGGTGCTGTACTCATGCAGGCTGACGAAAATGGTGTTGGCTGCCCAGTGAGTTTCTTTTCTAAAAAGTTCAGCTGAATTATTCGATCACTGGAAAAGAGGCACTGGCAGTCGTCTGGGCATTGCAACACTTTGAAGTTTATGTCGGGGGGTGGAGTAAGTCCTCTAGATCATAATCCTCTAACCATTTCCTCAACCACTCCAAAATCCAAATCAGCGGCTTATGCGTTGGTGTCTTTTCCTCCAACCCTTTCATTTAGACATACGACATGTAAAGGGAGCTGAAAATATGGTGGCCGATGCCATGTCCAGAGCTATGACTGTATGACTGAGTTTTTTCCTCCTTGCAGTGTATTTTTCTACCCGTTCTGGTTTTCTTAAATTGCTTCATAGGTACCAAGGTTGCTGAGAAGGTGACCTTGATGGTTAAGCTATGAGATGGTCTACAGGTGAATTAGACATACACAGGTTATATTCCAGTGTAATTGTTTAAGATCCTAAGTTTTGACTCACCTTTTTGAAAAGTACTTGTAAAATGTAGAGTTACATGTTGAAATAGTGAGGACAACCCATCTTAAAGGAGAATTCTGGCCAATTTTTACGTTAATCTTGATCGCTATAATTATGTGTGTACTTTCGATTGAAAAAACCCCGACCCGAATCGGTGCAGGCAACACGGAGTAGCTGCAGCTACGTGTACAAGCTTCCACTGAGCTAAAACGGCAGTTGTCAGGGCAGATTTTAGAGTGCCTTTGTGCCTCTTAACGGACACAAAATGCAATTAACATGTCTGTGCAACATGAACAGGGCCCTTAAGTGACAACAAGATGCGTTTTCAACTCAGACATTGTTTTAAGTCACCTACCCTGTCTCGATCTTGCTGGTGGGTAGCTCGCTCGTTAGCTGTTAGCTACCGTCCGTTCAAGTATGTTGAGCCAAAATATCACGCAGTAGTTCCGTGTGTATTTGTAGCTCATCCATTTTGTGTGTGATCGATCTGGTGTTGGGGAGTAGGAGGGTTGGCAGTGTCGATCGGTGTAGTAGTTCCCTTAGCCGCGCTAGCAGGCCCGACCGGTGATGCTTGCTTCTGATGTCTCCCCGCCTTCGTCGCCTCCCGCTCCCGCTCCCGCAAACAATCCAGTGAGCGTCCGGTGGTCTGGCTATGTCCTCCAGAGGCCAGGTCGTGCCTTTGCGACGAAAACTTGAAGTTTATTGCGCCTCGCCTGTAAAGTGGATGAGAGATGGTGGCAGAAGCCAGGGAGCGGTGCCAAAAAGCTGCGGTCAAGTCGGACAGTTTACAGTCGTTTTCAGCAGGCTTCAGACTTAATACAATGTTATCAGACCCATATATCAGCTTGTACACAGTCTCCAGTTGTTTTTATTATGACAGAGTAGCTGTCAACATGCTCTACATGTGATCTGTTGCTGAGATTAATAAACAACAGACTGTATATGATCTGTAATCTGATCGGATTTAGTCTCTCTGACTTCTAAACGTCAATATTGGCCACACTACATGTATTCTGTACAGAATAAGCCTTTATAAAATAGTAATTAAAATCCCTCCAATCCAGAAACAATAAAAAGTTTATGTTTATCATGTTGAGTCGATTCTGAACCAATCAGCTGTTAGATCAGCTGAGAGCCATGCGTTTCCCAGCATGCCCTGGGTCCGCCTGGGTCTTGCAGACGGTGGAAAGCAACTGCGCCGCCTGCCTCTCAAACCTGCGGCCGCCTTGATCTTGTAAGGTTATCGTTGCCTGCGTGTGCCTGACGTCAGAGCAAGTCGGGATCAAGTTGGACACAAATCTAACCGGCAGGCATTGGGCGGCGGTCGCCGGTGTTCGATTCTGCGCAGGCCTGGCTCATCTTGAACAAGCCTACTCTGTTCCTTTGTTCTGCAGGTACTGGAAGTGGGCAGGTAACATGTTGTCCTTTGTTTGGTTTGCTGCACCATCCAACACACATCACACCATATATTCACCCATCCACACACTTACACACTCCATAATAAAGCGTATGTTTAGGAAGGTTGTGTTCATATGTCTAGTTAGTTTAAATAAACTACTTTTTGGCTGATCTACCTGTGTGTGACCTCCCTTTTGTTGCCGGCCTTGAGCCAGGTGGTAATAAATAAGTGTGCCAGGCGGTAATTAAAAAGTACAGTTCAGGAATTAGCCTTGGTAAACTGTAATCTAAACACTACTTTAAAACCTGTGCAGCCTAAAATAACAAAAACAGATATACTTCTAGAAGAGAAAGTTGAACATAGATTCACAGGCAACAGCTGTGGAAAAGAGGTCGCCTACAACCAGGCATATTTGTCAAAGGGTCTTTCTATTCAACCAAACTCCTCACCAGATGATGATGATGATGATGATGGCAGTGCCATATCTTGTTTGCAACTAAAAAGAAGACATTTAAGTGTTTTTCTCTTCCTCTGGCATTTCAGACCAGCCTGTAATCTAATTGCAAAGTGTGGAAGAAAAACCTTTAAGACATAAACAGCTAGTTAATCTGTATCGCTCTGATCTTACCGCCTGTCTGTCAATCGAAAAGAGAGGAGAACGCAAAACAAAGTAGGTATAATTTAGCATGACGGCCTTCTGGTGGCAGCTGGGGTGAAGAGTTCACTGAGAGAAACAAACGCTCTGTGTGTGTGTGTGTGTGTGTGTGTGTGTGTGTGTGTGTGTGTGTGTGTGTGTGTGTGTGTGTGGGGAAAAGGCAAAGCTACAGCAGTAGTTAGATTTATAATGTATGTGGTACATTTATGTATAGTGGTAGAAGGCTTAACTACAGTAAAAGGAAGCATCTGAGAGTTTGCAAAACACAGCAGCGATTGTTCAGACTTGGGCACAGAGAGGTCAAGTCACTGTAGCACAAGCACATCTATTCAAAGCCTTGAAAAACCAAGTGTGGCTCTCCAACAAAACTTCTTTTATTTAGATCCCAAACCATTACATTGAACCTACTGTCTCTTATTCTGTGTACGGACACTAAGAGAATGTCTTTTGACAACGGTGAACAGGACTAAAGCAGGAGGATGACCCCGGGGCAGCACAGACCAGACGGGGTGCTGGGGGGCCCCTTGGAGGCATACGCAGCGGATCCGTGATGAAGGCCGAAGAAAGAACAGAGTGAAGCCGCAAATAGTACTGGTGTGATAATGGATTCCCACATTAGGTCCATCAAGGTCTGATGATAAATGGGATACGGCAGCAGATTGGCACGGGAAGTAGAAAATCTGGTTTGAAGCGAGGCGGGCCGGTGACTCTATGCTTGGTGGCAGGCGCTTGGGGCTTGTGTTGGGGATTTTGGAGACTTCCCCAGGTCACAATGTAGTGTGGAAACACATGGTTTCAATGTCTCTCTCATCTCCTACACTCAACAGTGTGGCGAGGTCCAAAATTGTGCATTTGTAACTCTGGAAATATGGTTAGTGAGGAAACAGAAACACAGAAAGAGTTGAAAGTCCCAAGATTTCAACATTTGTCCCTTTACACAACCTCCTCATGGTTGTGTGTGCACTGAACTCCTGTAGAGTTCATGGGTAACGCTGGCTGAGAGCCTGCAGGTTTGAAAACCATTATTTACCTGACAGGAACATGAAGACACCAGCAACCACAAAAGCTTCAAACCAGCAGGGAGCAGCTTCATGGAGGGTCCCTCTCAGTCATTCAGAGTAACAGTAGATGAGACCATTTTACATGCACATATTGACACGTGACACAATTTATAAGTCAGTTTGTACTGAGGCTGACCTTAATTATTTGTAATTTATTCCATAATAAAAAATAAAAAAACATTAAATGTTATCAATCAATCAAAATGCAATCACGATTCAAGCTCTATCGATTAAAAAAAAAAATTCAAATTCATATTATTTTTTTTTTTAATTGTATACTGTCTACTGCAATCACATGATAGATACTTTATTGACCCCAAGGGGAAATTCAAGGTCCCAGTAGCTTGCAGACATCACACACAACATCATACAACAACACATACATCATAACAGGATGTTAAAATAACAAATAACAAACAAATCCACAATAAAAGATACTGAATAAACTAAATAAAAAATCCACATGAATGTACTAAGGGATATATATATATATATATATATATATATATATATATATATATATATATATATATATATATATATATATATATATATATATATATATATATATATATATATATACACATACACGGGAAAAGTAACTACATTTACATACTTTGAATCGGGGTTGCCACGTCTTCGCAGTACAGGCCCGGTACTAGTATACAGTATAGAACAGCAAATGTCTTGCATTAAGTTTGTTAGCTGTTACGTAGTTCGCAGGCTGCGAGGAGTCACTACGTCATAAAAAATAGAAATAATGCACATAAAAATGACAAATATCAGAATTTTGCTTTAAAATAAACAGAGCAATTTCCATGATGTTCAGAAGTTGGAGCTTCTTCGCATTAGGACCCTTATTTGCAGCAAGTTTGTTGGATAATTTACAACACAAGCAACTGCATAAAAACACACACCCATACAAACACAAACACATGTTCAAATGCACAAAAGTAGAAAATTAGATCCAGGTGGATGCAGGAGTTGTCTTTTGCTCCCAGCAGGGTGTTTGGAGAGTTGAAAAGGTGAAAACAAGCACAGACGTGAAGACAAGAGCAAAGAAAGGAAAGGTTGACCTTTGACTGTGTTTGTTGGTCTAGACCTAGGCGTAAACCTCAAGCCCCAGGGCATGCTGGGAGTGTAACCAGCGGCCAGAGGTCACTGAGATGGTCAGCAGAGCAATAGAGGTATAAAATATCTCATGAACCGTTCATTAAATCTACTTCACACTTGGTTTACTGGGTACCCAATGCACTCGAGGTTTGGAATTTGGAGCAGTTTGGACAGCGTTGGGTATTAAACTGTGAATAAAACTAAAAGGCCGCGGATAAAAGGTTGAGGAAAAAAAGTGCTGCCATAACGCTGGCTTTCCCGTGTCTACTCTTCACAATAAAAGCCCAGCTTAAATTCACTCAGATCATTTCGCTTCGAGGAAACTCAATCAAAAGGCATTTTTGCTGACACTAGATCGTATAGACACTATATTGCATTAAGTTGCTGTGAGCTGTAAATTCACCACTTCTTCCTTCTCACTCAGACTCACCCTTTATGCTCACCCTGGGTCCGGTTGTTCAAATGTGCTGCTAACTTAACACTAATACATCGGCGAATACACTGTCAGCAAATACCCCCGCAAATCAAATCCATACTTCAACGTTAACCGTCAAGCCAGTAGCCTGTTTGGAAATTAACACCTCTGCTGAAGTGTTACATTTGTCAACGATAGGTAGAGCGGGCGGCCATATATAGAGGTTTACTCCTGGACGCAGCGGGTCAGGGTTTGACTCCGACCCTTTGCTGCATGATTGGGTGTTGCACCGCCATGAGTCCATGAGGCCTATGGCTGTGATTACTCCACATTTTATTGTGATACTTTGTGAGTAAATTCTGAATCTGCAACGTTCTCTCTCAGGTAAATGTGGTAGTACAATGTATTTCTCTGAAGTAAGAGTAGGCTACAGAGTAAGTCAGTAGTAGGCCATATGGCCTACAGTGTGGTTGCATATGAAGTGCCTTGGAGTCCTTCTGCAAGTCATTTCCGGGTACAATGGTTCTGGAGAAAGCTTCAAGCAGCAATACCACAGGCCACGCAATCGACCCGTTCCAAACACATTTTGAACGGGCACTGTACTAGTAGAGGTTAAAGGGGGGGTAATAGCTCTTTTATTTGCCCCGTGACACAATTATTTTCCTCTTTAAAACAAACTAGCACCTATGGATGGCAACGTCCAACACTATCTGTAACTTACTCAAGGTACTTGCACTTTACTTGACTATTTACGTACATTTTATGCTACTTTATACTTCTACTCCACTATATCATAGAGACAAATATTATACTTTTTACTCCACTACACTTATTTAACAGCTTTAGTTAATTTTCAGATTACACATTTTCATTTACTTCCTGTCCAGTAAAAACCACGTATCGCCAGACATGTTGATGTTGAACGTTTGTGATGAACTGAAGGATGAAGTGTTCCTTTATGTGTTGAAAAAGATTCTGAGCATCGTCACAAAGCTGAAAACGGGGCTGCTGGGGAGATACGTGGTTCTCACAGGACAGAGACGCTACAAACATAGTAAAACACTGAAAGGGAACTTTTTACTGCACAATCAATACTTTTACTTTTGATACTTTAGTATCAAAGTAGTTTTGTGGTAATACTTACACACTTTTACTTCAGTAAGGTTTTGAATGCAGGACTTGTACTTGTAGTGGAGTATTTTCACAGTGTGGTGTTAGCACTTTTACTTAAGTAAAGAATCTGAGTACTTCTCCCACCCCTGCTGGTCTCCCGTCAGCTTTACTGATATCTGAAGTCTTCACTTTGAAAAAGACGAATTTTCAGTTTCCACTCTGCCTTTTTCTGTCCATTTTTATTCTCCTGTTTGAAATGGGAGGGTATGAGCTGAGTAAGTTATGGGTGAGGAGAGAGAAAGAGGGAGGGGAGTTGATGGGTGAACCTTCTGCGGGCAGATCCACCTTAAGAGAAAGCCAGAACACGCTGACAGCTTGCCATGACTGACGTGTGATCTGTACAAATTTCAGGACTAATAAATCTACCTGTCAGAGGAAGGAGACTTGAAAGGGCCGCTGCCCCGCGGCGCAGCTTAAATGCAACTGCTGTTGATGAAATTCTGTAGTCTGGAGAATTACAGCTGTCAGGAAAAAACGCCTACATCAGATCTGACGCCTCGCCTGGCTCCTTCTCTAACCTGTTCTCTGTCTCACACGTCCTCCCTCCCTTTTTCACTTACTTCCTCCCTTTTATTTCTAATCCAAAATATGTGTGACATGAACTTAAAAAAAATAAATAAATAAATAAATGAAAAGAAAACTGGCGTGGGAAATCTCTCTCCAGCAGGAAATATTTCTCTACATTTTCGTGTTTGTTCTTTCTCACAACAAAACCGACTCTGCAAGCAACGAAGCTAAATCACATCGCACACAGCTGTTTTGCTTTTCCATTACAGAGCGGCTCTATTTTCTTATTGCTTTGAAGTTCAGGCTGGACTTTAGCCAGTAAGAGACATATTCACTGCTGGTCCATGAAAGCTATAAACATTGTCTGAGCAGAGAGGCATAAACCAGCTAAGTGTGTTGCTGTATTTATGGGTAAACGAGTGGAAAAGCCATTGCTCTCTCTAATCTGTCATAAAGGGGATTTATGGGTGTGTGTGATGTGAGGACCTTGTTGTATTGACTCATCTCATGCAGACAGACTCCATGAGGCGTGAAGCTAGCCAGATTCCACATCAATGGACACATGATTCAATATAGCCAAAACTTAACATTGTTATTTAAATTTAGATAATTACTGACTCTTTCCTCTTTATTGACCCAAACAGCCATGCTAGTGTCTCTGTGAGGCTGTATTTATGAACAGTGGTGCTTTGAGCTAAATGCTAGCATCACCTTGCTAACATGCAGTATTTACAGTATATACAGTATTTTAGAACATTTGGTATTTATTTGAACTCAATAGATTGCAGCCTGCCATATGATATGCATAGAAATAACCCTGACACCAACAAACCCATCATCAGTGTTTCCACGACAACAGCTTTATTGTGGTCAAAGTTCACATTCATACAAATGTGATTCCTGTGCCATTGTAATCTCTTTTCATCAGCTCGCAGAACAAGTCGTGAGCGCAATCACAATGGATTCACACCTGTTGCTGACCCGAAAAATGCTAGCTGCATTTGGGCTTGGGGTTATTATGGGGTTGGGTTAGCAGCAGCAACAAGTGTCGTGTTAGCATGTGTTGATGTGAGATGCTTCATAAGATTTGAGTTGCTTGAGGCAGACGTGGATAAAGTCTTTTTTCCTCGGCATAGCGTTGTGTGTTACATAAACATTCTTGTCTTTAATTTCAATGAGCGAGTAGTGCCGGTATTTCCAGTTCGAGAACGCTACCTTTGAATTTCCCTGGCTTGTCGCCATTGTCGCTGTCTTGGGTTTAGTGGTAGTCGGAGCGTGCAGTGAGACGTGAGCAGGTCATCCGCCCACCCAGCCAATCATCATCACATTTGCAAGTGTCATCATCCCCCCCCCCCCCGCTCTCTCCAGGCAGCTGTTGAGCCAAAGCCGACATCTCGCGCTTCATTCAACCAAATTGTAGTAACGCGCCACTTTACATTCTCAGTAACGATAACGGCGTTGCAACGATGGGAAAAGTAATTAATTAGATTACTCCGTTACTGAAAAAATAACGGCGTTAGTAATGCCGTTATACTTAAACGCCGTTACTCCCAACACTGCTTAAAATGAAGTGAAACACATTTGTTTGTGGTTCTCAGGCAAGTTGATGGATGTTTGCATAAACAGTTTGGGTTTTTTGTTTGCCTTAAATTTGCACCAAATAAGTGGCTGCAATAATGCATTGAAGTGAAACTGGGGATTTATTTAAGGCCTGAGTGATTACTTGTGTGGTCGCCTGGTGCATGTTACTGAAAAGCTATTTGTAGCAGAGTTGTTGTCACAAACCCATGTTGTAAAAGGGAAAAGACATTTATTTAGCAGCCAAATCAAAACGACTGTACCAACGGTGTCGATTTGTTGTTTCAGTCAGGACAACATTTACATTCCCCTCAAACACCCTGTCACATTATCGACAATATTACGGCTGAATGTTGAGAGGGGACAAAGAAAGGAAGAAGAAAAATCACAAGCAACAGTTATAAAAATGAAAGAGCAAGATGGAGAAGGAGAGAAAGCACTCTGGGGTCCGTCTTTCAGTTCCACATCTGGCCCTGATATTTCAGAGTTAATTAGTCATGCAGGGGTTGTGTGTAGATAAATCTATCATCCCGCAGTGCACAAACCATTTGAGAAATGAAAGGAAGTGAGGAGATATACACAGTTCGAGCTCCTTCATAAATCACTGGCCCAGATTAAAAACAGGCACTGCAGTGATGAGAGGGAGGGATCAGGGCCAGGCTGGCCCTGGACTTCCCACACAAAAGCACACTTTCATGCACGTACACATACTTCCAGACTTTACTGCAGCGATTCTCACCAAAGAGATTATAGAGCTACTCAATTAAATTGAAACAATAGAAATGTGTATCCATATATTGAACAGAAAAACACCACCTGTTGCAGTTGTAACCGTGAAAACTAGCAAGCAGAGAAGTTACTCAGCTAAAAGTAATAGGTAAACAGTTGAAATAGTAAGCTAAATTATTGGATACATTAACGGTTGAAACAGTTATGTAAAAGTTATCAGTTATAGTATAAACAGTTGAGATTTAGCCCAAACTATTGGATAAATGGTTAAATAAGTAAGCCAAACGTGTTAAAGCTACAGTGCGTAGTTTCTAAGTAATGACAACAAAACTGTCGGCGCATCCCAGTGATACAAGCCTTCTGTGATGCCCCCCCCCCCACACACACACACACAGTTGCTAGTAGCCAAGGAGGACACGGAGGATTTAAAAAACATGATTGACTCTTCAGAAGAGGTAATTATCTTCGCTCAAGTTTCTGCATGCGAATGTCCCCGGACGACACCAGTTTCTGAACATAGCAGTACTGAGAAGTACAGAGAGAGTTGTGTGGAGCTGATAGTCTTAATTAGCTTTGTAGCAACTCATTTGGCAATGGCTTGAATGTAACGGACGTTAATTAATATCCAAAAGTTACGCACTAAAGCTTTAAATAAATGGTCGAAAAGGGTAAAAATAATAGAAAATGGGTTGAAATTTAAAACATCCATTACTTTAGCCAACTATTACTATTAAGATGAATATGGATAGTTGCAATAGTAGTAGTAAGAGAAAAAACATGAATAAATAGTTAAAATAGTAAGCTAATGGATAAATGGTTGAAGCAGTTAAGAATACTGGATAACTAGTTAAATAGTAATGGATACACACAGCAGTACCATGATATTCAGAAATATTAAGAATTATTATACTCTCTTCTTGCAGCTATTCTTAAGGGGGATTTCTACTCCACTGACTCCATCATTAGTTAGAGAAGTTGTCGAATGTTGACACAGTAAAACAAACTTACTCATAAACGTATGCCGGTCGTCACCATCTGCTCTTTTTCTCTCTCTCTCTCTGTCCCCACAGTATCTCACTCAGCGGAGGAAGGAGTGGGAGGAGGAGAGGAGTGTTAAGAGGGAAGGACGAGGAGCTGAGAGAATGACAAGGACATGTATAAAGGAGGAGGTCAGGAGGAAAAGGAAGGGGATTTGGAGTGAAAAGAAAAGCCACTTTGACAGTGTCTGCTAGTCTTTGGGAGACAGAAGCCCGAGGGCACACTTTGGTGTTTGGCGTCATCAAGAGCTGTCCGCCCAAGCCTTAGTACAAGGCGTGTGTATCTCTGTACACGGCTGAGCAATATAGCCAAAACAAAAAAAAATATTTTTTGACTAAAACATGAATGAGACATCATAGCTTTTTAGTTCTTTATATGGAAGACAGTTGAGCAAGAATAACAAAAGACCTGCAAGGCTATTACTGTTTTGCATATTTGGAAAATACAAGTTATCCTATACAGCTATGGACTGTCTGAATGCATCAAGTATACCATTGACATCCAGCCAGTGGTGGAAAGTACAATGACGTACGTACATAATACTTGTAATTTACTTAAGTATAACCATTTTCTGTTACTTTATCTGCTCCACAACAACTTAAATGCAAATATTGTAAATGTATTACTTTACAGATTAGGATTAATAATAACAAAATATAACCAACGAATACATGTACTATTATAAGTTAAGACAATACTTTACTTTTTACTCTGTATTTCAGGAAAGCTGACATAAAGAGGAATTTGCAATCCACAGTATGATACAATTACACACACAGGCTGAAATGTTAAAAGCTGTATTTTTTATGAGGAGAAAAACTTTCATGGGCTTTTTATTTGCATTATTTATTTTCTTTGTTGTGCTTGAGTTCAGTGTTTACACTGCTTATTGTCAATCATCTGACACAGAGAGAGAAATGGGAGTCTGTCTCGTACAGGAAATTATCGCTCAACAGCAACGTTGCCTTACAGATGTTACTGTCAGTGAATTTACATCTTAATCAAGGCTTTGTTTTGCTGTCAAGGTAATTTCAAGATAAAACACAAGCAACTATAAAAAAATGCCATCTTAATTGGATTAAAAGACCAAATTAAGCAAAAACAGAAACCACATGACAGTTGATGAGCTGAACTTTAAATCACCTCAACCTTTCATTTAAGGTTGAGGATTTATGGGTTTAGAGAATTTACGATGAGGTTCTGGTTAGGGTAAGGGTGAAGGTTAGGAGAGGGGCGAGGTCAGAGGTTAAGGCAGGGAAAGTGCTGAGTATTAACAGGATCGCGTGTGTTCAAGAGAAGGGGTCAGGAGGCAGGCAAACGATGGTAAGGTATACAAAAAGTATGGAAATATTGAGACATGAAAGAAAAAAAAGTTAAACAAAAAATAAGAAGGAATAGTCAGATGGCTTAAATGAAAGATTTGAGATGTATATGTGACCAAACCCCCAAAAACAGAAAAAGAGTTTTCTCTTGGAAGTATCTATCACACACCAATCCCCATTCATACATTTCAATATTTAAGGGAAATAAGCCTTGAACAATATGTTACATGATGCCGTTCCTATGATTCTTTACAGATTATCTTCGATTGCTGAGTGAAAAACAAAAGAAGCAACACTTTTTATCATCCTGATAGAACCTAACTGGATTTGACAGCAAATAGGAAATGTTTTGGAAATTGTGTTGTGTGTTTTATGATTTGTATCTGATGATTCAAATAATCTTAGAAAACAAATCCAGCTTCCAAATCATAGTAGAGCCTTTGTCTGGTCTAGAGAGTTGTTTGTAATGCAAACATAACTTGAGACAATTTTATTACCAGTACTTCTTCCACCACTCATGATTACCCTATATGAACTATATGAATGAAGAGCGGACACGTAAGGCAGCCAATAGCCATCTGACCAGGAAACACTAAATCACAGATGAAACAGCAGAGGGGGGGAAGCTGTAAATCACACATTACAAAGAGCCTGGTGAAAGAGCAGGAACATTGCTCTGCCATGACATCGTGCCTCGCAGCCTGTCTTCAAAGCTGGCTCGGGCAGGAAGCAGTCATTCCCATTTCCTGTCTGCGTCACCCAGGGGACGACGGCACAACTGAGGTGCGAAGGAAAATCATGTTTGGATATATTCTTTCTTCCCAAGGACGTGTGAATCCATTGTGATTGCGCTCACGACTTGTTCTGCGAGCTGATGAAAAGAGATTACAACGGCACAGGAATCACATTTGTATGAATGTGAACTTTGACCACAATAAAGCTGTTGTCGTGGAAACACTGATGATGGGTTTGTTGGTGTCAGGGTTGGTTTGGTTGAAAGTTAAACAAAGGGAGACAAAGGAATTTTTTCCAAACTTTGAACACCTCTCTTATTATCAGGGTGTGTACTTGTTTGTGTGTGTGTGTGTGTGTGTGTGTACACTTACATATAGTGTGTAGACTCAGTATTTAAAGAGGCTACAATCAACATTTTTATAATAACTTTATACATAGCTTTTCAATGGACTCAAAGAGGCTTCACAAGATAAAAACAAAACAGGACTAAGAACCCAAAGCCAAGCAAGCAGCTCTCTTAAAGGACAATTTCGGCGCAAAATGAACCTAGGGGTTAATAACACATGGGTACCGAGTCGACCGTTCTCTGGGATTTGTTTTCATGCTAATTGAATGTGACCAGTTTTAGCGCAAACCGCTAATTAGTTAATAACGCTAGTTGTCGGGGCCACGCGAAAGTAAAAAGAAATCGCTATTGCTATACCACTAACAAGGCTCAAACGCTGTGCAACCAGTAACCAGTAACATAGCTCTAGCACAGCGTTCGTCGTTCGACTGATCGTTTCCAGCCAATTTTATGCAAATGAGGACGGGCCAGCTCGGCTCGCCACCTCTCAAAATCTGATAAAAAATCTTTTAAACTGACCTTTGTCGATCTGAAATACAGATTCAGATTCAGCAACTGCATGGCCTATTTCTCGCTTAAAATCTTAAAAAACACGTTTCGGTGAACTATTTTCGTAAAATATGAGATTGCATTTTGAAATTCGGGAGCAGCCAGACCCACGTGACACATTCGTCCAATCAGCTGCAGCCATCGCGGTTGTAGGAGGGTGTAGCCTGTTTTTTTTGCTCGTCAGTGGTCAGTGAAGAGAAACTGGTGGCAAGCCCACTAGCGTGCAATCCTGGGAAGCGGGGCGATCCCATCCGTGAAAAAAATTTGTATATGGACACGTACTATCACTCACTCGCTCTATTACACTCTCCACACACACACACACACACACACACACACACACACACACACACACACACACACACACACACACAGAGAGAGAGAGAGAGAAACACACTACGAACTGGCCCTGCTATTCTCTTAAAGAGATATGCTAGAATAATGCAGACACACAAGTGCACAAGTATAAATCCTCACAACGGCGTAGGCCACTACGTAGGCTACAGAGCATGCTTTGAGTAGAACCTTCATACTCCTATAAACCAGCCTTTAGGCAGTACGTATGCACAGTGGTGCTTTTAGCTAAATGCTAACACATAGTTTGTTTAGTGTGTTGCTAATATTTGCTAATAAACACTAAAGATTAAATGGTCGGTCTGTCCACCACTTTGGTCCAGACTGAAATATATCAACAACTGTCAAAAGTATCGCCATGAAACTTTCTACAGGCATTCATGGTCCACAGAGGATGATATATAATAACTTTGTTGATAGGGCAGAATCCAAATTAGGCTGTTGTTTAAGTCCTGGTGTGCAGTTATTTTTCTGGCAATGACTCGCTCAACTATTTAAAAAAGTGTGTGTATACGCATATGTGAGTGTTGTGAGAGTGAGGAGCTGGCATGGTTGCTTCAGCTCAGTCTCACCTGCTATGCCTGTCACTCAGCAGTTGCCATGGTGAATCAGCCAGCCGACACATCCTGACACAGCGATGTACTGTTGACGACGTGCTGCCAAGTTCACCAGTCACCCAAAGGCCCACTGTGATTTGTCCTGTCAATCATTCACTTCTTCTTCCTCAGAAGGACAAAGGAAGGTGGACCCTGTAAAATAAAATAAAAAAACAAAGCACATGTTCATTTTTATGTGGTATTATTTTCATTTAATTCAATTATGTTGTAATTTCAGGTTAGTAGGGATTACTGTAGATCTAAGGTGATGATGATGCTCATTTGGGTGCATTTGATTTGTCACATTGCTGGGATGCATTAAGTGAATGTGAACCCCATTAGCTCCGGATCACCAGACTTGTTAGCAGCAGCTCCTTCTGCAATAATTTACAACCCTTTCATCTCAACAGAATGTGTTTCTTGTAGAGCGTAATGGAAGTAATCCATTCTCCCTGTCAGCGCAGGAAAACACTTTGTTTTCTGTACAAATTGTGTTTGGGTGGAAGATGTTGGTTAGGGGTGGAGGTAGAAATGGTGGAGGGGGGAGCAGGAGATTTTGCCTGATGTATGCAGCTTTTGAGGACGGGAGTGTTTCTATTTTTGTGCACAGAGGAGGTATATACAGTACAGTAAGTCTGCTCTATGCTGTACTGTGTTTATGTGAACATGAATCATATAGTGTGACTTATTTGGAGAAACCAAGTGGATACTCAAAGAGGTACATTTACTCAAGTAATGTATGTACTCTGGCAGGGTACTTATAATGTAACAGTAGAACTTATGATTTTTGTGCACAATGTAGTTTTTACATTGGATACTTTAAGAACAGTGGACTCCAGCAATGTACTGCATCTCCACAAAGTTGAAAGCACAAGAAACTGATTCTAAAAATGATACAAACCGAAGCAGCAGAGGCTGAGCTATATCTCACTTTTAGTCCCTGAGTCAAGCTCCAATAAAACTGGATCAAACTAATTTCCATATTTTATATATTTATTGGAGGAACTGTATAACTGTAAAGTTGTGGGATGTAACAACCAAAACAACTGGCTAAAATACGCTAAAACGCTGCATAAAGCTGAGGGAGTCTGTTGATAGTTCTCTGTGGGCTCGTCACTATCAGCGACACCTTTCACATTACACTAAAAATATTGATTAGTGCAGCTTTTAACTACATAGTACTTATGAACTTTTACTTACATAATCTTACATAATACAGATTAGAGCCAGACCGATATATCGGCGGGCCGATGTTATCGGCCAGCATTTTCCAAACTATCGGTATTGGCATTTATAATGGCCGATAAATGAATATTTAAAAGATAAAATAAAAATGGACGAAACACCCTTCAACCATGTTATGAGTGTTGGCGTTGCATAGTTTGTCCACCAGAAGGCGCTCTACAACGTCCCTGTTGGCAACACTCCTGTTTAACCCTTTAAGTTTCATATCTTAAGTTTGTATTTTTATACTTTTATTTATCAGTACTTATATATATATATATATATAGAATATATTTTGTAGTGCTGTCAGTTTAACGCGTTATTAACGGCGTTAACGCAAAATCATTTTAACGCCGACAATTTTTTTATCGCACGATTAACGTTCTTTTGGATCAGCTAGACTGGAAACAAAACAGACACGGCCGGCAAAATCAACGAATCCCACTATGGCCACGCCATGTCCCGCCCTACGAAGCAGCTCGATTGGTTGGGGTTAGGCATTTCACCTCGAGTGGTTAATGTTAGTATAGTGGATTGGTCAGGGGATAGGACCTGAACAAATGGGGTTACGTTACCTTGGACGCCTGGCCAATAGCAGTGATTGAAGGGCCGGCACCCGGGCACGCCGTGGCCGCACACACTTGTTTGGGCTTGCGAGCCACTAGCTAGTAGGCTCGTCACGGCGATTAGCTTCGGAGCGAGTAGCGACGCTAGAGTCATAGTGAGAGAAACAAAGTGTCTCCCCTGTTCTTTCTGACCACGGTGGGAAACCTGGAGCAGGAAACGTTAACCCTCTCCTTGATTTTACGTTGTTTATGGAGAAGGACAACCAGGAAATGAGTCGGGGGAAACCATAGTCGCTATGACAATGAGCCACGCTCACCTCAGGCATGAGGCAGTACTATCTGCAATGGAAAATGGAGGTAACAGTGTTACATTGTGTGACAGATTATTAGCTCCAAGTGTGAATGTTAGTGTGAAATTGAACACTACGTATATATGCCAATGTTGTTTTCAATAAAAAAAACATTTGCACAAAGCAAGACGATCCACTTTTCCATGTTGATAAGAGCATTAAAATGAGAAAATATAATGGGACAAAAAGAAATCAAGGGACATTTAGAATAGATAAAAATGTGCGATTAATTGCGATTAATCGTGAGTTAACTATGACAATGCGATTAATCGCGATTAAATATTTTAGTCATTGGACAGCACTAATATTTTGATGTTCCTCTGTGTTGTGACAATACAACAAACAAGTTTATGTTTAAACTGCATTATCATATTATTTTTTAGAGAAATCTGTTTTGTTACGCGTTTCTGGATTTTTTTTTAAAAAGAAGAATATCGGATTTTTAAATCACCAAATATTTGTATCGATATTGGCCTTCAAAATCCTTTATCGGTCGGGCTCTAATACAGATCATACAAAAGTACATATTGGAGCAGCTTTTTTTCATATTTATTAATTTTTTTATTCATTTACTTCTCCCATCCCTATATAATTTTTTGGAGGCTAGACTCTTCCTACTCTATTAACCTGCCCACAGACAGAGTTTTATGGCTATGTTTATTGATATCTCTGAACATATTCATTTAGCTCAAGCAGTAACTGTAAGGATGTTAATTCCCACAGTAGCCAGTGTCCTCCTCAATAGCTCTTTTAAAAAAGATCCTTCTTTTCTGACCATGTTAGAGCTGTGAGTGTGGAGACTAGCCTGGGTTTGTACAATAAATGATGCATTACCTTCTGGAAATTAAAGTGTTAGCAAAGATTATATTTCAGCCTTGAATATGATTCATAATCTCACAATTAAACAATATTTGTTTACAAGAAGAACAGCATTTGATTTGCAGTCTCTGCGGCTGTTGCTTTTATTTAAAGCGTTTTTCAGCCAACTTTATTTTTATCCCAACTTCAACTTCAAGCTAAAGCAAAACCAACAAAAAACTATCCATCTTTCATCCTCTCCCATATATTTCCTCCTCTTACTATTCATCACATCTACCCACTCTCCCTCTCATTCCTCTCCCACAGCCCCAACAGCCCCCTCCATAAATCCTGGGACAGAAGCGCTTTAATGGATAATTAATTGAAGCCGCTGCAGCACTGTAATAAGACAATAAATTACGACACAGGCCGGTGTGCTGTGTCAGTGTGTGTTGCTAATGGCCCTTCAGGGCTGGGGCAGGAGGCTAATAAATTAGACAGGTATTAACTGCTGTGTGCTAAGTAGCCCTCCACTGCTGACTGCCATGAGAGGAGAGGAAGAAGGAGAAAGTGAAATTAAAAACTATGTCCAATGAAATCAGTATAAATATCCTCAATGCTGGTTTTTGCTTGTGCAATTTTGATAACCAAAAAGAAGAAATTTATGTTTTCATTATTTTTCTCAAGCAATAGGGCCCTCTTATTTGTAATTTACAATTTGTGCGTGGGCCTAAAAATCATTCGCACTAGCAATTTAATTAAAAAAGTAACATCTATTTGGCGACAGGGCCAACGTTGGAAGATTCTGCTTCCTAAGTGGTATTAAACTTTGTAAAGGGACAGAAAGTCTTAAATAGCTAACAGTAAGTAAACAATGTGGGCTTGTTAAAAAAAGTGAAGACAAGAGTAGGGCTGGGCAATATATCAATATTATATTGATATCGTGATATGAGATTAGATATCGTCTTAGGTTTTGGATATCGTAATTTCGTAATATGGCATAAGTGTTGTCTGGCATGTACTCTTCTTTCGAACTACAGATTACTAAAGTTGGTCGTTCAAATACATTTTATTGTATTTTTGTTTACCGGCCACCTGAGCCAGTGGCCTCTTTTCTTACAGTTTTTTCTGATTTCTTATCATCCATCATTAAGCTGGACAGAGTGATCATTGTTGGCGATTTTAATATCCATGTGGATGATGATACTTGTAAAAACACTTTTGAATTTGTAAATATCACTGAATCTTTTAATTTTACTCAGCATGTCTCTGGTCCTACGCACAGCAAGGGACATACGCTTGATCTTGTTTTTCAATCAAAAATGCATCTTATTTGATCTTGTTTGTAATGAGGATCCCCTGCCTGCTAAACGAGCGTCCTGCTCACGTTTGATTAACCAGCTTACTGTTGAGAAATTTTCAGCCGCATTTGACTCAAGTAGTGATAGACAGATTTTATCGGCCGGCCGATAAATTAGGCCGATATTTGCGTTTTTACGTGCATCGCATCGGCAGATATGCAGCTGCTGCATTCGCCAATAGTTTTTTCCCGGCATTATTTACAGACCGGCGCCCACAGGCAGCTCTGTGTTGCTGGAGATGCTGCAGTTTACGTGCAGACCATGCACTGCCCCTCCACCACTAGCACCATGGCAGTCTTAAATTACAAATCAAGCACTTTATTTCAATGGCTACTTTTCAGGTTTATTGTTTTCTTAAATTATTTAAATGTGTTGACAAAGGACATTTTGTGATGACCTGATTATATCGGTCTTATAATATGTCAGCAAGCAATGCATCATCAAGGCTGTGTTGTAGATGTTGACGATTACCCTTGCACAGTTAACCATATGCAGTGCACACATAATTTGGGTGATATGAATGTAAGATGTTTGCAGAAGTGATCTGTGTTTTTGTTTATTATTTTCAAAGAAATGGCAGAGCAGATTCCGAAAACAAATCCAATGTGGCAGGGTTTCCATTTTTATGATGTAAATTGAGGGAGAAAAAGCAGTATCGGCTCCAAATATCGGCTCAAGAAAATCGGCAGCCCGTATCGGTCATCGGCTAAGGCTCATGAAAAAAAAAAAGAAAAATCCATATCGGTCGATCCCTAGACTCAAGCTCGGTTTTTATTGCAAATGACGTGGACGCTTGTGCAGAGGCGTTTAATGATCATTGCACCCTGCTAATGAACAAAGTGGCGCCTCTTAAAATTAGAGAATTTCCCTCTGTTAATACATTCCCGTGGATGAATGACGCCATTCGCAGCTTGAGGCGTGTCTGTCGGAGAACTGAGTGTTCATGGAAAGCAACTCAGCTCCAAGTCCATCGCCTGCATCTTAAAGAGCTCTTAATAGCCCTAAATTAAATGATCAAGGATACTAGAGCCTCTTATTTTACTAATTTGATATCTGCCTGTAAAAACAATCCTAAAGCTCTGTTTGAGACTATTAACAACATTGTTTGAATGTATTGTCCCTGTGTTCTCAAATGTTGACTGCAACCACTTTTTGTCTCATTTTGTGGACAAGGTTAGAGCTGTTAGAGCAGGCATTGTACCATCAGCAAACCCCCATATAGTTACACATCAGAGTCTTTCAATACTGGACTCGTTCTGCCCCATTGCCCTGAATGACATCATTAAACTCAGAAACCTGGCCTGTTTGACCAGGCCATGTCTTTGGAGACACACTCAAAACAGCTCGTCCGAAATTGCTTTTATCATCTTAGGAACATCTCTAAAATTCGCAAATTGTTGTCAAAGAATGACCTGGAAATAATAATTCACGCTTTCATATCAACAAGACTTGACTACTGTAACTCTCTGTTTACTTGTCTGAATATGTCTGCTTTGAACAAACTGCAAATTGTTCAAAATTCTGCTGCTAGACTTTTAACAGGTGCCCCTCGAAGGTCTCATATCACTCCAGTCTTGTCAGCTCTCCATTGGCTCCCTGTAAAATTCAGGATCGACTTTAAGATTTTAGTGCTGACTTTCAGGGCCTTAAACGGTCAGGCCCCACAGTATATCCGAGACCTTTTGAAGCCGTATTTCCCTAGCCGGACTCTTCGGTCCTCTGACCAAAATTTGCTTGCAGTCCCTAAGACTCGTTATAAGACCCGCGGGGACCGGTCTTTTCAGTCTGTTGCTCCTAGACTGTGGAACACCCTGCCCCTGTCCGTGCGTCTGGCTGACTCTGTTGTCTCTTTTAAAAAGGATCTGAAAACTTGCTTATTTAGGAAAGCTTTTGGTTGATGGGTTCTCACTAGCGTCCCTTTCTTTTGATATATGTATATGCATTTTATACTGTTTGTTCTATCTATTCTGTTGTACAGCACTTTGTGATTTTATCTGTGAAAAGTGCTTTATAAATAAATTTTACTTACTTACTTACTTAAGCTAGTGGGCTTGATGAAACCTTCCCAAAGCCCTGGTGATATTTTACCCACATCTTTGCTTTTAAAATCCATACATCTACTTGGGCCACCTAATTTTAAACGTATCTCTTCAGCTGGGCCAGTTCCCTAGCTGTTTTAAACAAGCCTTTATTCAGCCTATTCGGCCTGTTCAGCCTATATTAAAAACGAACAATCTAGATGCAGCTTCGTTTACAAACTATAGGCCTATTTCTAAATTTCTTCTTCTTAAATTCTTTTATTTTGAAAATTTTAGAAAGGGTTGTCGCAAACCAGCTAAATAATGTTTTGGATTCTCATAATATACTTGATAAGTTTCAGTCCGGCTTTTGTAAAAACCATTCAACTGAGACTACTCTCCTTAAGGTCTCTAACGATATTTTGATGGCTGCTGATGGGGGGAAATGTTCTGTGCTGGTCCTACTAGATCTCGGTGCAGCGTTTGATACTGTTGATCATTGCACTCAGATTGATAAACTGAAAACAACTGTGGGCATTACTGGATTAGCTCTGGATTGGTATTCTTCTTATCTTTCAGACAGGAGTTTTTCTGTGTCCATAGGAACATATATGTCAGACTCTGCTCCTCTGTCTTGTGGTGTGCCCCAAGGTTATGTGTTCGGCTCTGGAACTCTCTCCCTTTAGCCTTGAAAACCTTGGATTCTGTGGAAACATTAAGAAAACAACTAAAGACACATCTTTTTAGACAAGCATTTAATTTATTTATTTTGTTTTACTGTGAAGCACTTTGTGACCCATCTTGTCTGTGAAAGGTGCTATATAAATAAAGTTGACTTACTAACAAAAATGTCAGATAAACTGATTGATCCTCTTTTGAAAAATAGAAAATATTAAGTTATAATAACTCAACAAGAGCAGTGATTTTGTTTGCATAAAAGAAAGCTTCGGCAGTTCAGACTTTATAATACGGTACCTACAATCTCCAGATTTAGACAGTTCAGTGGTAAAACAATGTGGTGTCAATGGCCTAAAGCTCTCATCATGTCAAGTGTAAAGAATTGTGTCGCTTTCCAAAGAGGAAAATCACAGCTTAGTAAACAAGGAAAACATCTCCCGCTTGGAAATGTGGAATTTCGGCAGATAGTCTCTAATCCCATTTGAATGGTTGTCTTATTAAGAGGTGAGACGGACTATAGTGTGAGCGTACGTGTGTGGTGTGTTGCATGGTAAAATACACCATATATGTGCCTATTAGGAAGAAGCTGGTGGAAAATTTCTAAAACAGGGGAAACAAAGAAAAAGCGAATATTTTCAGAGATTAGGAGTGAGCAGAAGAGGAAGAAAAATGGCGTCTCAGTTATGTCGTTCCAATTAAAAATGCTGCAAATCTCTCGTCTCCTACTGTGAGCCCTAACGACCGGAGCTTAGTGGCAGTTATGTAGATAAAAACTCTTTCTGATTGATTCCAATGGCCCATTGGAATTTGTTTCACTCCACCTTATTGATCACAACCCGCTGGTTGAAAACTGTCAATTAATAATGATAATAAAAGTGCCACGGCTCATTAAAATCAACCACACAAGGATGAACTCTATCTATCTATTATCCTCCATCCGCTGCTGTCACTTTATCTGGCCTTTTTCCCCCCTTTGTTTACTGTTTAACTTTACACACACAATCTTTATCCATAATAATAATGTTTTTGCTATTTTCTGCCCACAATCCTTCCATTGATTGTCATATTCATCCTTTTTTCTTTTGATTGACATAACCTGCTCTCTACTTTGAAAGGTTGGTTCACCTAAATTACAATTTGTTTTACTTGCCTTTTAGTGGTATCTAACCATGAAGATTATGGTTTTATTTGCCCCGAGTCTGATAGACAACTCTGAGATTGCTGCAATAGTCCTATAGAAATGGTCCTTATGAAATCTGTTTCCAGTGTGTTTTGCAGAGAAAAGAAACATGAAGAATGCCATTTTTTATTGCTGTGAGCACTACAAACTATATTCCATTGCAGAAATGGCTCAATACAACTAGATTTAAATGACAATTTAATGTGATATTTTATGTGGGTGGAAGCCATGTTGATTTGTGAACCAAAACAATTAAGTTGTGGGCCATAAAACCAAAACAATAAGCAAAAAGATGCTAAGACCTTTATAAGTCACTGTTAAAAATGAAACTGTTCAATGATGTGACAAAACTAGGATCTGGTTTGGTTAGGTTTAGACACAAAACTAACTTGGTTAGGTTTAAAGGTGCTCAAAGCGATGTTGGTTGGTGTCACTTCTTGTTGACGTTTGAAGTATTGTCAAACAAAACGAGGCTAGCTTGCCCCTCCCTCCTCCTCATCCCGCCCCCTCTCCCTCCCTTCCACGCACTAACCCCCCAACCCCCACCCCCAAATCCTTCCTGTCAGTTATTGGCTGGTACGCTGGAAGACTGTTTGTTATGTTTGGTGGTGCAGGTTGGCGTAGTTTGTTTTTGTTGGCGTTTGTGGAGCCTGGGCTGTCTACAGAGACCACGCTCTTTTACAGTGTGTTCTGGGGACAGGCAGCTCGTGGCTAGTGAGGAGATGTTTGCTGTATGTGACAACAAATGTTGTAGCCTAAAATCGCTTAGAGCACCTTTAAGGAAACATTGTGGTTTGGGTAAAAATTAATTTGTTTAGGTTAGGGGAGCTTCGTTGTTATGGAACGATTGTGGTGAGGCATAAAAAACAACAATGTTGAATGTCGTTTGGAAATAAATGGCTGCCACCTATTCCCCGATCTCCTCCCTCTGCTGACTTTGTCGCTCTAGTCAGTACCTGACTCCGTCCTTTGCTCCTGTCATAATTACTATGGCCACTAAAGAACAAGAAGTGAACATATGTCGTTTTGGGGCAATACTGTTCTGCCTGGGAGGACAGTCTCATGGTAACGTTAACTGAATGTCTGTGACGGGAGACAAACTCTTGTCTCCTAAAGTCTCTCCATTACCATGACCTCCACAACCTAACTCGATACATAACGGCACATTACAACCTGCATTAGCACTGAACGTTGGCATTGGATAGTTTAACCAATTATTAGCCTGGCCGATAATTAGGGCTGATATTTGGCAATTGGCAGATTATCTGTATCGGGGGGTTTTATTTTACTGATAAAGTTAATTAACTAAAAAGTGTGCTAGTTTGCATACAAACACCTGCAAACAAACTGTTAGCACTTTAAAACTTCAGGAAGCTATTTTTGTTTTTATTAATTTAGTCATCTTTTTGACTGTGTATTATGTTAAAAGTTTCATTTTAGTTAAAAACAAGTTTGGTGTCTCCAATGGTGACTTTCTTAAATATCTGCAGATTCGGAATTTTATCCTGTCCAAGTTAAAAGTGTTCTCTGGGGGACTTGCCATCTCTCCTGTGGAGTCTCTGTTGGTGGGTAATTCACAGCTTAAATCCTTTACCAAACGGCTTTACGGGATACTGTGCGGCTCCAAGGAGGACAACTCTGATAAAGTTAAAGGCAAATGGGAATCTGACCTAGGCTCTACAATAAAACCAGAGGACTGGGCTGCCCTGTGCAACCAGCCATCCAATGTCTTAGCTTCTAATTCAGCCTGGGAGAGACAATTTAAGATCTTACATCGTCTCTATATTACTCCCGAGGTCAGACACAGAAGGAATCCTGCCATATCAGAACTTTGTACTAAATGTCAATCTGCTGTTGGCTCACTTTTTCATTGTTTGTGGAGCTGCCCCCATATCCAGCAGTTTTGGATCACAATTGCTCAGCAGCTTGATAAGATCTTTAAGCGCCCTTTACATCTGGGCGCCAGGACTTGTGTGATGGGTCTGCCTGATGAGTTACCTGCTGATCTTTGTAACACAAGACTGTTGCATAGTCTGCTGCACTGTGCCAGGAAGTGTATTCTATTCATGTGGATCTCTGATAAAACCCCAACCCTGAATCAATGGTTGTGTACTGTGACAAACATTATCCCTTTTGAAGCCTTTTCCACGGCCCTAAAAGACAAACCCTTCACATTCTACAGGATTTGGGACTCTTTCTTTGACTACCTGGGATCTGCTAAGGCCCAGAGGTTGAAATCAGGACTGATGGATTTGGCCTGGAGGGGGGCAGGGGAATAGTATCACCCGTCATGGTAAAAATGCCTAGATACGGCATTCCGGATGCAGAGTTCACTTTCCAATACATGCTCCCAAAAACTCCTGTTTCATATATTCATTTTTTTTTTTTTTTTTTTTGTTTGCTTGTTAGTCTGTCTGTCATCTAATTTTTAATGGTGGTCTCATTACGTATTGTTTTTAGCTGCCTGTCTTCACCCTGTGATGCTTCAGTGCTGTACCTGTTTTTTTTATCATTTCCGTCCTTTTGATGCTTTGCAAAACTTGTTCAATAAAAAAATATGTTTGAAAAGTTTAATTTTATTAATTAATTGCTTAAAGTATTTAAACAAAATTTTGTGTTGGAGTTTGTAACATTCCAAAATGTTAATTTTGTCTAAAAGATTTTTATTTTGACTGTAAATGCATATTGGTTCCTAATATCGGTTATTGGTGTCATTAACGACTAAATCGGTATCAGTAACAGCCCTGGAAAATCAGTATCGGTCCTACAAAAACTCCAAAACAGCGACTCAAAGTATCCCTCTGAAGGGGGAGATGTGTGGGAAGAGGTGGAGGAAGCAGCAGCCGCAGCGCTAACTAGGGCTGGGTTTGAATGATCGGATATATAGATTAATTCAATCCTTAAATCAATTTTCATTTTCTGAGAATCTCTTTCATATCCAAGTAAAATTGGTATTGTAACTGAATTTTCCCTAACCTAAGTGATATTGAAGCAGAAATGTAATCGGGATATTATTGGTGATACCCAGCCCTAGTGCTAACAGTGACTGTGGATGATGATAAAGCTGTTTGACTGTGTCGTAGCCACAGCCCTTGCTACTACCCCGCTCTGCAGAGAAGTGGAGCGCTTAATATATTATCAGTGGACACGACTGACACCAGCAAAAGACAGAGTGCCTTGTGCAGTGCTCTCGCAGCCCGGGACTTGAAACATTCCTCCATATTTTTCGCCGGCTGTCAGGTCGTCTAATAAAGCGGGCCAAAATGGAGGGACGGTGCAGGAGCTGAGGGTGGATGAAGTATCTAGCACTGATGTAATATGGCTTATAAATCTAATTTAATTACCCAGTGTGGGGACAGGCTGTAGAAGCCATGACTGGATTTATTGTGTCTTAACTTGGCATCTAAACGACTTTGTGCTTTTAATATCATTACCCTGTAATTTATTCTTTTTTGCACACACACGCACACACACACACACACACACACACACACACACACACACACACACACACACACACAATAGTCACTGTAGCCCAACACCCACAGTCATAATCTTTTAAAGCAGGCAGCTTTACGGATCATAGGACTCCTGAGCTGTGACAGCTATTGACCCATAAACTCCCGCTTTGACTCATCTCTTGCCGTCCCTGTACTGTACTGTATGTCATCTAGGTGATATCACTGTCACCAGCTTCATTAAGGACTTAGTTTCATTACAACACTGATAAGTCCAATAAGCTCTATATGTAGAGGGCAAGTTAAACTGCATGTTAGTCTACCATCCCTGTTACCACCAGTGTACAGCATGACCTGATATTGTTGGAGGTTATTACTGTTGGTGAGTTTGTTAGTTTGTTATGTTGTCTAACCAAGTCTCGCTCAAGGAGAAGTCTCGTTCTGAAATCGTGCGAGAGGTGACTTGTTGCCGTAAGACAGCGACGGAAACCGTGAGAGAGTTGGACATGTTGGAAAGAGTTTGTTATGTTGGAGTATAGAAAGCGTAGCTTTGCGTAATGTTACATTATTACGGATTTTGACAATGTGGATGAGACAAGTCACCTCTCAGAAGATTTTAGAGACTTCTCTGTGAGTGAGACTTGATTAGACACACACGGCTGCAGGGCTTCTACGGTGCTAAAACAGTCTCATAAGTATTTGCAACTTGTAAAACACAATTCACAAATGAATAGAGAGCGATTTGTATCCGCAATTGCGCATTTGTGTCTGTGCGTCTAATTTGTAACTTGTATTTCATCATTTGTAAATGAACTGAGTATTTTTCAATGTAAATATAATTGTAAATCTCCTTCTATTTGTGTCTCAGAGTAGCAGATGTTAACTGTCCAGATCATGTCCTCAGTCTAAAGGGTTTATTTTCTACTGAAGACATGTCAGCTGGTAATGTAGGCTCTCAGGTCGCAGAAGTCACTTAGGCACAAATATATCTTAACTCTGCTTGAGGCTAGTGGCTTAAGGCTTACATTAGCCGCTACTAGCATAACACACCGGAATCTCCAAACTAAACTGAAATGAACTGTTGCATTATGGGTAACGTAAGCATCAGGTTTTAACAAGGAAAAATAATGTATGGAGTTAAAAAGATGGTATCTCTTGTTCAGACGCATCAATTTATATCAATATCCTTTTAATGTTCATCACAAAAAACTACTTTCATACACTCTAGCAATAAAGTTCAGCGTGCATGAGACAAACCTTTTTATCCCTCCAGCTTTGTTTTTTACTCAACACTGGATCACTCTTTGTTTCCTCTGCTCGACCAACCATTCTACATTCTTGTTTTTTTCATTGCAACTCACCCTGCTGCTCGTCTTTATCTCATTTCATCTGTCTCCTCCCTTCTTACACCATTCTCTCTTCCTTATTCCCCCACTGGCCATCCCACGCCCTCCAGTTCAGCTTGTCGGCTTAAATAAAAAAAGACAAAAAGGTGGATAAATAGACAGAAGGAATTAATAAGAGATAGAAAATGAGGGATGGGAGAATGACGGTAGCTTCATTCCTCCACTCTCTTCTCCTTCGCCTCCCACCATGTCAAGCAAATAGTTTCCAGAGGCCCCTGTTCCACATTTGCTTAGCTCGCTATTCAGCTGAGCCATCGACTTAATGCAATCCCCTAAATGCCTGCTGTATGGCCTCACTAACAGTGACATATTTGTTTTGCAGCCCTCTGCAATCTGATGTCTGCCACCGTACTCAAGATTTGATTAATGCCTCTCCTTTTTGAGTCCTGTAATTGGATGTGACTGCGCTGGCAAACAATCACAAAGTCTTTCCTGCCTGCCATTGGTTGGCAAGGTGTTGGGAAACTAATGAGCCAAAAGTTTAATTTAACTGTACTCACCAAAGGTGACATTTCACGACAAACAACCAGTCGGTCAAAGACTATTTGTTGCACATTTAATTGGCTGTTTAAAGTGATTGTACAAACCTAGCTTAGTAACTGTAACTAGGCAATCTTCAAATTTGTCAACATGCTGATACGTGCGCTAAGAGTTTGGAGGGTGGCATCATCTTTTTTAGCCCTTGTCCAAAACCAAAAACACAACAGCAAACGTATAAGTAAGGGTCAATGCCCGCCGCGCAGCGTGTTGCCTCCACCAAAGTGCTTTTTTGCACAGATAAATGTTGTTGTTGATGTCAAGGGTTCATTGTGAAGATATTGGTTTGAAAAAGACCCAGAGCTCAACGCTAACTTTTTAAAGTGGTTGCCGGATTGGCAACCAGGCATCAGCTTTTGGTTGCCGAAAATGACAATACGGTTGCCATGTTTTAAACTGCCTATATTTGGAATAATTAATTTCTTATGTAACTATACCACACATTTCTTTTTTTTAAGATAATTTTTTGGGCATTTTAGGCCTTTATTTGATAGGACAGCTGAAGACATGAAAGGGGAGAGAGAAGGGGATTGACATGCAGCAAAGGGAACCCAGGCCCGCTGCGTCGAGTGAACCTCTATGTATGGGCGCATGCTCTACAAACTGAGATATCTGGGCTTCCCATTACACACATTTTAATAATGAAACAATGAGATAATGGCTTGCAATATAATTTTCCATCCCTCTCAAATACTCACAAAGGAGAGGGAAGGTGAAGTTGGAAAACTCGACTCTAATAAGATTTGACCTCCCCGCCCCTGACCTGACCTCAATGGTTCACATATGGTCGGTGGCGTTGGACGACAGGTCAAGAAGGGAATCATTGACCCATATTAAAGACAGACAAGAAAGACAAAGAAGAAGCAAGAAAGAGGAAATTGAATAAGTGGAAATGAACATGACGTCTGGTTCAAAATGATTTAATTTGTGCTCATTTTAAAGCTTTTTATGCACTGGATTAATTCTCTCTCCCCATAATTGTGCACATATTTCCTTTAGTGCATTTAAAAAAATACTCCCCCCCATGTACACATGTTAAAGAGATAGGATGGATCACATGCAGCACAATTTATGAGGCTCTATCTTAAGACCCTGAGGCCGTAATAGGATTTATGTACAATTATGTTGTATGTTTTTTGGTCTCTTGAGATGCTATTTGTTTGTTTGTTTTTAATTGGGGGGGGGGGGGGGGGGATTAGTTTTACAGCTTTTCTAACTTCTAGTCCTTTGCTTTTTGCCAGTATCATCATCACTCACATATACATGTGATACTTGTACAAAACACTTACAGCACAATGCCCTCTCCTGTTTTGCAGCATTGCTAATGTGAGTCACATTCACTCTCCTCACTGCTGCTGCCTATAGCGCTATATTAGGGTTATATATGACCTGGGTCACACTAATGATTTGTATGCTGTAAACACAATGAGTGAGAACCATCATACTGCGCGCGCACACACACACACACACACACACACACACACACACACACACACACACACACATTTTACGCCATTAAAACACCAGCTGTTACAGCTCTGTCTACATTCATTAAACATAATAGGACTATTCAGTGTGTGTGTGTGTGTGTGTGTGTGTGTGTGTGTGTGTGTGTGTGTGTGTGTGTGTGTGTGTGTGTGTGTGTGTGTGTGTGTGAGACACACACACACACACTAAAGTAGCCAGTGATTAGACACGTGATTCCATAGAATATAAATATGGTCTTATGGCGCAGAATTAACAAATTCATAATTTCATTCGATATCCTATTTTGTTATCCATTTAGTGGAAATTCCAGTTTCTTACAACCAGGTTTAACTTTTTAAAGGTCGAGTTTTGGCCATCATTTCTATCTATAATATGAGGTTAACACTGTATTCAATATTTTTTATACCGAGATCTGGGAATGCAGTGACATTGTGCAGAAAATCAAGTGTAATGGGACAAGCAGTCAGGCGACCATACAGATGGAGAAAGAAGAATATGTCTTGGCAAAGGCAGACATGGAACTATACGATATGCAGTTACAGGTATATTAAAGTTGTTTACATGATCATTTGTGGTCATATTTAGATTTTTCTTAGATAATGTATGTTGATGGTGAAGTATGCCCAATAATTTGGAGTGGATTATGGGTAATATGAGAACTAAATACATTTTTTAAAACATAGTTTTTTCACCCTCTTTTTGGATGGTTGGACATAGAAATAGCTCAAACTATTTTCTGCGCCAGTATTCAGTGTGGTAAATTTGCCCACATCTCACATGATTCATTATTTCTCCCACAATTTAATTCTTGGCAGGGTTG
>CM042442.1:27966790-28214290 GCA_023631565.1 Gymnocephalus cernua
CATCCCAGAACCCCTTGGACGTGTTGCCAGCGGTCCCCTCGCTGCCTCTGAGCGCCACGCTCGTAAAAACCTGACTTGACAGTGGTCTCGTAAAGCAGACATAATGCTGTCGTAAACATGTCACGACACCTGCCATAAACATTAATGACTGTTTATGAATGAGGATGATGAATTGAAGGCTATTTTTTATTGGGAGGCTGTTCAGCAGGTTTGTGGCTGGAGAAACACAAAGCTGTGTTATGATCCCAACTTTTGACAGGAGACTCAAAACAACCTTGTGCTTAGCAGGATGCAGTCTAACAAAAGGTCAAAGCAAAGTCAAAGTTCACTGAGCAGTTATCTGATTTATATTCCAATCTGTAATTAATAATAATAAAGCTCATTCTCGCTAATCTCACCATCTCTCCTGTCACTAAATATTAAAAAACACTAAAGTGAACATGCCAAACATTTCATCTCCATCTTCACATGACCAGCTGTGTTGCCAGGTCAAACACCTTTGCATAACAAAGCGGCAGACACCATGTGTGCTGCTGATAGAAACATGTAACTGCAAAAATCACAGGCTCGGCGCTCAGCACGGCGCAGAGGAACAGATAGCTGTAATCCCATTTTCCCACCAGGCGGTCCAGCATGCCTGTCTGTGGTACTTAGAGATAAACATCGCTATGCACTCTGCGTGACCCGGCACACACCTGCTGAGACAAGCTCTATCATACACACACACACACACACATACATGCAGGTGCAAAGACAGCAAAAGACTGCTTTATGTGAATGTCAAAGTATGAGTTATGGCACATGGCTTGACAGTTTGTATTTAAGTGATGTCAGCAGATCCAATAAGGCTATGTGGAACAGATGTATGTGAGCTTTATATACTTTGTGTGCTGTGCTGTCAGACATCCCTAAGGGGACAGTCTAAGACAAATGTGTTGGTAATTTACAAGTGTGCTTAAATACCCATTATTCTTTCCTCTGCAAGCTCTCTCAGGATCTGCTGAGCTCATTTATCATCAGCTACACATGAGGCACATACACACACAAACGCAGGAAGAAAAATGAGGGGTAGTGCCAGAGTTGTCGCTGTTGGAATTGGAAGTGCGGAAGCTTTAAAGGGATAATTTTAATTTAGCATGATGTTTTTGTTAGTTTCAGCTATCGCTGCTATCTGTAATGATAAGATCGTAATCAACAAACTGCAATCTGGCAACATGGCGACTTTGCTACAACAAAGTTGCAAGAAACTGGGAGTGGGATAGAACTAAGTACATTTACTCATACTGTACTTAAAGGTGTAGTATGTAGGATATCCTAAAGAAAACAATGTATAGACTAATACAAAAGTAACCCCTCTCAATCATGACTTATGACCCACGAGAAATGTGTGGTGGTGTCCGTATCTGCAGAGACCCTGCCCTCTGCCTGAACTTTCTCTAATTTTTTTATGTGCCGTCTCCGGGGCGTTTTGAGCGTGAGCGCTTTGGGCCCAGCCACAGTAAGTAGTAGCCCAAGTAGTGCCAGATCATAAGCACACATCCACGAGTAAGCTACAAAAATGACAAACGGAGCCCCAAAAACATGCAAATATAGTGAGGCGAAATGCCAAAGCGGACAAAACGAGAGAGAATCTGGGGTTGGCTTATTGGGATGAAGAGCCACCGCGGCCAACTATAAATGTGTTTACAAACTGCAACGGACAAATCCTACTTACAGTATTTTGCCATTATGTTTGATTTTGAGATACTTGTACTAACCTACTTAAGGATGTTACCTTAAAAACATATAAGATTTTGAATACAATAAACTATTAAAGAATGAACCAGTGGTTTCCAATCTGTTTGAGGCTCAAAAAGGTAAAACTATCTAATATGTCACACAAAAAGGAAAGTAAAAATTGTAGTTAGCTAATGATATGCTCCTCGGTTACTAGCATACTACAGAAGGTAGTGAAGCTACTTAGCTGGAGAACGTTTGCTTGCGCTAAGCTATTATTGAACAATCACTATTTGGGGGTGGGGTTAAGAGAACGTTTAATTGCCCTTTAAATGAGACAGTGTGTCTTTTACTTCAATCCTGAAAACATTTATGCAACTCTCACTACTGTAAAGCAAACATCCTCCACTGTATCTAGTGTCAATGTCATTGTGCACTAAGCAAAATTAAATATATGATGGCGTGACAATGTGGCAACATGAAACGCTTGCTGGCCGCATCAAGCAGGAGGGATGACGCTGTTTTATCAAGGTTATAGTAAATCACACGGTGACGGTTTAATCCCAGGGAGTCTTACAGGAAGAGGGTGGAATTCAATTTCCTAGCATGCCTGAGCAAAGGTATGCTAATACAATACAGCCTGCACAGACCAGACGTGGGCTGGGGGTGGAGGGAGGGTGGTGTTTTCTCTGGGGTCTCACACCTATCATGCTGTTCAGAGAGATTACATTTCAAAAATGCCACAGACAAGACAGACAGGATAATCAATCACGTGAGTACAAAACACACACGAGCCTGTGCAGTGATGTCTGCTGGCTGTGTCTCTTTGCAGGAGTCATAAATCAATGCTGTGTTGTCAGAGG
The DNA here is from genome assembly GCA_023631565.1 of Gymnocephalus cernua. Classification (NCBI taxonomy): domain Eukaryota; kingdom Metazoa; phylum Chordata; class Actinopteri; order Perciformes; family Percidae; genus Gymnocephalus; species Gymnocephalus cernua. The sequence goes on from CM042442.1 coordinate 27,969,370, forward strand.
GGTCTAACATGAGCTGGATACAGAAACAGAGACTGCACAGTCTGATCCACGCTCTGCTACACTCTCTCTTTGCCTCTGAATGGATGCCAGGCCCAAGTGACACAAGGACAGATAATGCTGGGCGATCTAGTGTGTGTCCTTGTAGCTGGCCACAGAGGCAGACAGCAACCTCATTAATGTAACACAGTGGCTCACAGGTGACCTCATTATTCTCCTCCACAATCTCACTGATAACAAACTGCATTTGCCCTCTATTCAAAGTGTGTGTGTCTCATGTTTTCACAGTCATGAATCAGCACTGTTAACCAACGTCACACTGTTTTGATAGCAGCCCTCCTGTTTAGCTCTGTAATTATAGCACTCGGGGCTTGTGTTGCTCCAGTAAATCTCTCATAAAGATTCCAGGGAATGAGCGTCACAGCTCCGAGGAAAACACAAGCAAACAATGAGTAACTGGGAGTGCGATGCTGTGAAACAACATGAGATTATAACAGTAATTTCTCTCAGTTGTTTCGTCCACTAATAGTATCTAGCATGCAGATTGTTTTCGGTTTTGTTGGCCCAGGTTTTGAGATACAGAACATGCTGTTAAAAGCTTTGGTTGGGACTATTTCTTCAGTAGAAATTAGTTCCAGTAAAAGACTGAAGGCCCATCACAGTCAGCAATTATAAATACAATACTTAGCAGCAAAATCAGTTCATTGAACTTGCAGTGCAACTTTTGTTTTGTTACTTCAGGTATATTTTTATGATAATACTTTTGTACTTTAGAAGTAAAACTTTGAAAGCAGGGTTTTTACTTGTAACAGAGTATTTCTACATTGTGGTATTGATACTTTTACTTAAGTAAATTATATGAATAACTCCACTGCCACTTGCAGTAAGTGAGAAGTTTTTTGTCATTTGGGTGACCAGGCCCTTTAAGAACATACAGTGAAACAGCCGTGTTTTTTAATGAGAGACATTCAAGTGCTCTCTGGGTAAGTGCATGTTTTGGCTGTCAGGGTTGTGACTGGGACAGCTGAGAGCCGTTGTAAGGGGATCTGCTGCTGATGACGGTGATGATAGTGTGGCTTATTGGCCTGTAACTCCGCTGTCTGCTGTAATAGCAGCACTGACAGATACAGACCACCCACTCTCCTCTGGCCAGAACACATTCATCATACTTTGACTGGAAACCTTTTTTTTCCACCACAGCATCTGAGCCCGAGGCAAGACAAATATACTAGAACATGCAATCCGCACGTTCCACTTTTTGAACATAGGGATGTTATAGATTTACAGGACGGCCAGAATAATAAAGTATCGTGATTTCAAGTATCTGGTTTATATTGAGGAGTCGACCGCAGCGCAGCGGGCCAGAGTCGTGGTATGAAATGTGGGCAAGAAAAAGGAGTTACCATCATTCCCTTTCCTCTATTTTTATGAACTTATTTTTTCTTTATACTGCAATATAGAGTCCAACTGAAATTAAATTACATGCTTTTTTTGCTCTGTAAATCACTTGGCCTGTGTTCTCCTTTGTGAGAAAATCAGAAACCAAAAAGGGAGAAATATATTTTTTGTTTCAAGATGGTGACTTCTACTTTTTCATTTATTACAAGGGTATACCCATAATTATCCGCTTATGTAGATGGTAGGGGTGGAACGGTACACAGAAGTCACGGTTTGGTTCATACCTCGGTTCAGACATCACGGTTCGGTTCAATGGAGGGAAAAGCAAAACAAAAATGCAGAAGGCAATTTTTTTTTATTGTGCATGTCTCAGGCTGTATCACCTAGTGTCATACAGTCTCTCCCCTGAGCTAGCTGCAACAGCCTGAAGTGTATAAAGTAAGATGTAAACAGTAAACAATAAGTACCCACATCACCTCCAGACTCTATCTGGAACTTGTAAATAAAATAAGATCAGCTATAAAACTGAAAATACATTATCTCTTATTTATGAAAGTGCAAATTACATAAAATAATAACAAAAAACAAATACGTGGACGGGATGGCATGTTGTAACGAGGTTCGAGTACATACAGCAACTATGAGTGAATACGGGCGCATTGAAGATGACATGTAAATTCCGAATGCTTCAGTGATTTTTTTTGGCTCTATTTGTATTTTATCTAGAAGCTGATTAAGCACTGTAAGTAGGAGAAGTTGGACAGATTTTTTTGTCTCGTTCCAGTGATTGGAACATCTGGGTGATGGCGTCAGACATGCGTTAGCATGTTAGATGTATTTCCACTCACATACCCGACAACTGCTGAACAACACCGACACAGTCCTCGTCTTATCCACCACTCTCTCGTCTGTACTACTGTAACTGACCCAAAGACCAAACGGGGACGGCACCAGGCGGGAGGGTATGAGACGAGAGGGCATGACACGGGAGGCTCCAGGCTTGCGATCTTAAGAGGCCGGCGGGAAACTCTTGTGTGTCGTCACCCCTCGCCATACTCATCCTTTAGTGCTGCTATCTCTGACTCGCTCACTGGACCGTCGACCTGACAAAAAACTGCATATGTTGGAGCTTGGCTAGCTTCAGAGCTAAGGCGGGGCAACAGATTAGGTGTCCCCAGAAACGGCGTATCTAACAGTAGTTCTGCATTACATTAGTTCCGCATTACATTAATTCATTTGCAAGTTTTATTTATTTTTATACCGTGTATTCTCCATGTAAATTCATGCATCACTTTGGTTCAATATGAATACATGTACCGTTCCACCCCTAGTAGATAGAGAACGTACTTCGATACAGCCAATCAAATCACTTTTTGTTGTTGTTGCATAAAACAGTCAAATCAGCGCTGTTGCCAACTTAGCAACGTTTTCGCTACATAAGTCAACTTTAAAAGACCCAGCAGGAATTACTTGCTATCTTTTTTTTTTCAAATCATGAAACTCCTTACATCATTTAACAAATATTCAAAACACACAATACTGTAAATGTGGAATTTCTGGCTAGAAAAAGTAGAAACAAGAGGTCAGTAGGATTGCAGCTCACAGTCAGCCCCCGTCTAGGAAGATCACTCAGTCTTTAGCGGCCCCTTGTCGGTCCTTTGTTGGCTAGCCACTCATAATAGATAGAAACGTGAGGATATAATATGAATGGAGATTTAGGAAAGTAAAACTGATTTATTGTGGCTTTCATCTCAGTTTTGGTGTTAGAGCAGCCGCTAACAGCCTGAAAGGACATCTAGCTGTTCAGTCTGTTAAAACTGAACTAAATATCATTGAAAAGTTTTGTAGATTATAACCTTTATTTTATGGCATTTGAGATGGCATGATATTGGCATTTTCAACATATAACCAGTTCTACAGGATGTGCTCAGATAGGTACTGTAGAGATAGTGTTATACAAAGCTGTGACAGAGGTGCATTTTTTTCATTTGTTAAGTGGGCGTGTTAAAGCTTTTTGACCTTTCTGGTCTGTGATTTTTGTATCTGTATACGTCAACGTTGGGTTTGATAAACTGAATTTTGCACTGGAATCTGAACATTTTCGTGATACATAACTCAGTTGTCTTCATGAGACATTCGGAGGCCATGGGAGCTGCGAGACTGACAGTGTTTCAATGCACAATCCATATGTCGGTTAAGAGCGTGATGCATTCCCTTCACCTCCATTTTGACCGGGTCGCTGCTGCTTCACTGACTCGGAGCTCAAGGAGGATGTGATGTCACAGCCGAATATCGACAACAAAGCGGAGGCCCGCTGAATAGGTTGATTAATCTCATCTCAGGAGAGAGATTCCTGCCATAACTGCTGCTGCTACATCTTGCATGTCTTTCATCGTCCGCCGTGACAGTGATTAATGACCCTCAGCTGCCATGTGCTTACTTGCTGATGCTCCCATCTTTCTTTTTCTTTTTCTCTGCACTCTGTCTCACAAGAAGACAGATTAAAGTGGGAGAATCTAGCCACAAAAAAAAACGATTGATGCCACATGTTCTTAGTGGGGGGAAAACAAAAATGGAAAAACCCTGATGTTGGTCAATACTGAGAAAGAACAAAATACAGGTTATTCCCAGGCATAAATGTGTTCAAACCTGCCAGGAAAACCAGAGGAATGTCCCGGGCTGTGTTCAGACTGTGAGAGCATCAACAGGTCGGCCTGAGCAGTTCATCACTACTACCTGATACTCTACTTCACACAGTATCAGGAGTCATTTGGGGAGGAATGACATGTCAATCACTCGACTAGCACCATGCAAGACAATTAGAAAACACTAAATCCACATTTACATATTAAAACTTTAGTGCGTAACTTCTTTATACTAGTGTACGTCTGTTACATTCAATCCATTGCCAAATGAGTTGCTACAAAGCTAATTCATCTGCTCCACACAATATTTCTCAGTACTGCTATGTTCAGAAACTGGTGTCTTCCGGCGACTTTCGCGCGCAGAAGCTCGAGTGAAGATAATTACCTCTTCTGAAGAGTCCATCATGTTTTTTATTCCTCGGTGTCCTCCTTGGCTATGTAGCAACTGCGTAGAGGAGGGATGGGAGTAAAGTGCGATCACAGAAGGCAGTATCATGTGGATGCGCTGACAGTGTTGTTGTCATTACTTAGAATTCCTCATAAGAGACAGAAACTACGCACAATAGCTTTAAGCAGACTGTAGCAGTAGCTTATGATCTTTGTTTCACTATCCACATTTATTATACAGTATCTCACAAAAGTTTTAGTAAATATTTCATTATATCTTTTAATGGGAACAACATTGAAGAAATTACACTTTGCTACAATGTAAAGTATTAAGTGTACAGCTTGTATAACAGTGTAAATGTGCTGTCCCCTCAAAATAACTCAACACACAGCCATTAATGTCTAAACCGCTGGCAACAAAAGTGAGTACACCTCTATGTTAAACTCCCATAGAGGCAGCAGGCAGATTTTTGTTATTAAAGGCCAGTTATTTCATGGATCCAGGACACTATGCATCCTGATAAAGTTCCCTTGGCCTTAGGAATTAAAATAGCCCCTCATCATCACATACCCTTCACCATACCTACAGATAATGTGTAATGTATTATTATATTATTGGATTATAATTATTATTATAATATATAATTATATTATAATTACACTTATAAAGTGTGTGTGTGTGTGTGTGTGTGTGTGTGTAGTACAAGCTCTACACAAAGTAGATGTCTACACAGCATGTCACACATTCCAGCAATGAGTGTCAGTAGAGGTATTGATATCAAAGACTTATCCTTTAATTCATTAGGTAGACCTCACCCAATACACAAATTCACCTACCAACCTAATGCAAAGCATTTGGACCAAAATCCATTCATTTATCTATATCTACTACCTATTGTTAATAAATAACTTTTTTTACAACTCCTGAAGGTAAGTGGACTTCCTGATTAATTAAAGAGGATAAAGTTATTTTTCACAACGTAGCAAGTAACTTCTTAATGTCTCATTACTCACATATGAAGCATTATTCAATTATGTATTAACTGTTAATAGTTACTACTTTATAAACTTTAGGCCCAATGGGTAATAACAAATTAATTCAGTAGCAGCCGGATGCTAACAGCACAAAGTTACACCTCATTCAACGGGGTGACAGTCTTCATTTCTTCAGGGTCTAACCTGCTAACTCTCTAACAAGAGGTTTCTCTCACGCAGGATGTGCAGGTGACGAGAGGCAGAGAAACATCTCTCACCCTCTGTGTCACTTCCTGTTTCTCTGTCACTCTTATTTCCTTATTTCCCCTGATGTCTCGCGCTCCACCTGATCCCGAGGTGTCGGACAGGTGACAGACAGCGGGCCAGCGAGGATGGCACACAGCGACACATCTAATGCATATCTCTCTTTGTTTATCTCTCTATATCCATTCTGTCTTCTCTTTCTTTCCTTTCTTTTAAACAGGAACTACACTGTAATGATTGTATGAGTCGGGGGACATTCAGTGCATTTCCATCCCCGTTTTTAGTGAAGGCTGTATATGAACAGATAATGAATATATGTAGCACAGTTGCAATAATATAAAATGTATTGGGGAAGTTATCATTGCTGACAAATACTGTTCATTAACACTTAATATAGCTTCACACATACGTTATAGTAGTGCTGGGCGATATGGAGAAAATTCAGATTTTGAAAAACCTGTATAAACTGAACACCAAAGAACAATATTAACTATGCAAATTATTAACAATATACCTAAGTAAAATAAATAAATAGCAAAGCTATAACACTTCTGTTTTCTTTGTAACAAAATACTGCTGAAAAACAAACAGAACTAAACTCCATTGTGGAGATGATTCGAGCATGTTGAAAATTCTTCTTCAATCAAGTTCTCTTACATTTACAAAGTAAATTAAATGGCTACTGTTTCACAGTACTGTGCAGGGTCCGAAATGAACACTCGCCAGTCACCAAATGTGGAGGCGGGCAGACACACAAATGCATAAACACTGGTGCACACTTCTGTTTACTGATAGCTAGTATTTAACTCAGGCTAATTAATTAGCTAGTAAGGTGCGTGTTTTGGGGGCCAGCCTTCCAAAAGAAAGCACAGGAAACGGAATCTCAGTTCACCCGTCCGGGAGGCTCTGACACTTCCTGCACTCCGTGTCCGTGGACAGCTGTAGGCTTGTACCGGTGTTGATGTTCTGTGCATTGTCGGACACATGCAGCCACTTTCCTGAAACCGCTTGTGAGACTGACACAAGTCCACAGCGGCGGTGTGTATGTCCGAGCCGGCGTGTATGTCCGAGCCTGTCTCCAGCACCTCCACCTGCAGGTTGTCAGCTGTGAGTGTGCCAGGTTTACTCTCGGACGGCCGGTTTAACTCGCCGGTCCTCATCAATATAGTTTCATGTGTCACGTAGCTCTCAACGAGCAGAAAAAAAGAGGAGCTTAAAACGCAACTTGCGATGTGATCTTGTCATCTGGACGGGAAGGATAACTCTGGGAGTTGGAAGGGGTGTGTCGTGATTCTGCCTTCTCACTCCACGACACAGGCTTGTGGGTCTGAGTGGCGCGATTTCATTTCATATTGCATATCGTTACAGCCCTAATCAATATATTGCCCAGCTCTACATTATAGTGTTATAAACCGATTTTAGGTAGCTTCAGTCAGCCAGTGTTCTGCTTTGAATGTACAAAATAAACCTTCTTGCCTGGTAAATCACACTTAGCAAAAGGCCAGAGAATTTGGCTTAACTGAGCTTTCAAATCCAAGGAAAAACATTCTGTACAAGCTAGATTTGAGCAGCACACAATGTGTTGTTGGAAAAACCGCCTATCATGTGCCATTTTCTGGGATGTCTTACTTGTCAGATAGAAAAGCGAGGAGAGAGCAGAGGAAGAGGAGGGTTAAGACTGGGTACTTATGTCAACACCTGCCTGTAGTCCAACACACACAGATAAATCATGAATAAACCATTGAGTGAGAACCAGAGAGATAAAACAGCTGACTGACCTCGGGATTATTTCAGTTTAAAAGCTCCCAATCAGTGTGAACAAGCAGTTTTGGGAGAAAAGGGGGTCCAGAGGAGATTAACCCTTGGTCACCCCACTATGTCTACTGAGATAGTATCATTGGGTTTGGTGCCACTCATGAGCCTTTATCACAGTAGTGAAAGAAACTGTATTTAGGCCAACTTTTATCTATCTCATTTGTGTCTACTACCCACTCCTGCTGGTGCTTCACTCTCTCTCAGCTGTTCAAACACAGCTCTTCTATTTATATGCATTAGCCTGAGAATATATTTACTCAGGTCCAATGAAGCAGTCTGGTATGAAAGAGCACCGGTTTAGCTTGTCAAATTACCCATGCGCCTGTGCTGCGCTGCCTACTAATGACAGATAATTGAGCTGCTGGCAGGTTCGCCTGCCTGGTTTAATGTCGAGATCAGAGCCCCAGCCATCACTTCGCTGTGACTCTGGGGTCATGTCAGTCTGCACGGCCTCAGCAGAAGCAATGCTGATGAATGTGTCAGTAGGGTGAAGTCAGCACTCTCATGTATAACCATTACATTCAAGTCATAGAGTTCCCAGCAATTTTTGGAGGTATTTCTAGGATCCTCAAATATTCTTCCAAACGTCTGGATGAAAAATGCATTCCTTTTTCTTTTAACACATTTTCAAAGTTGCAACTCTGTTGTGAATGACAAAAATAGTAAAATATATATACACCAGATATTTTGTGTGAACATATAATAAAATAAACATAATCAATATAGACAAATACCTGATAATGAAACTTTTTAAATGTTGGTTCATGTGATACAAATTGAGCATATAAGTATATATTTCCACATTGCACAATGAAATGGAAATTACATTTCTGCTCAATTTGTAAAACACAAAGCAACATTTAAAAAGTAAAAAAAAAAAAAATTAAAAATCTTTCTTATTGTGCAACTGACAAAATGTTTTTTTCTTCCAGATGGTTTAAAGTATTTGAAGATTTTGAAAATACCTTCATAGCCCTTCTGGGTTTTTCAAAGATCACCATGTATTTATTAATATAAATTAATGTGTATATATAATGTACATATACACAGGATGCAATTTGTGAAGAAAGCAGAGGGGGGGATGTTTTTTGATCAGGACAACAAAACATGCAAGAATAAAATCCCCTTTCCAATACTAGGGATATAATTTCAAAATGAAATCATACATAAAACACAGCGCTTTAAAGCCGGAGAGCGGAGTTCACAAAATACTTTGAGCGTTTCAACACTCGTTCATTCCTCGGGAGTATTTTAATCCAAAGCACGATATTTTTCCTAAACTTAACTAGTTGTTTTGGTGCCTAAACTTAACTGTCAGCGCCTGAAGACACTCATTTTTTCTGGCTTAACTCAACTACCATGGCCCCTGAAAGGACCGTGATCTGGTGGTGCCTGTAGCCGGCTCACAGTCACCTATTGGTGGCTAAACAACTGCTGCTAGTAGCCGGCGTCCCGGAGCTCAGCGGTTCAGATTGTATCGTTCTATGGCACTATTTCATAGAGACAGATATAGACTGGTCACGTTACAGCGCTTCTTAGTTTAAAATACTTCTATTTTAGGTATATAATTATTATATGGTCTAGGCTATTGATGAAGTAGATGATCACTTTGATGGGGGGGGATACATTTTGTCCCCACTGGGGATAAAAATTATTCACCAGAGGCTGGGATATGTAGACCAGAAAGGGGGAAATCCTACGCATCCCCCCCAGCAAATCGCTGCAAATTACCCTGCATATACATGTTTATATTTCAGAGAAACTGATGCTCAGCTCTGCGACTCGAATGTAATGAGAATACATGGGAGGCACACACTGTGGCTAGAGTGAAACATGCTGGAGTCTGTGTATCAGTAGTTTTTGCATTTTCTGTGCCATTTCCTGTGCACCTGCAGCACACTCTCAGCTTTCCACCTACACCAGCGAGGGCAACAAAGGCCAATTAATGGTTAGTTTGCTCAATACATCCAGTGTAATTTAATTAATTGCCAAGAACCTGTGAAAAAGTTTAATGGTGGTATAGAACGAAAAGAATTAGCAATACCAAAGGAGATTAGAGAGGCATTAGGATCTGGGAGGCTCGGCCGTGGTGCTTAACGGCTCCTCTGTCCTGAACAAATCAGTTTTACAAAGCAAAGCTGCTCTCAGCAGAATTATAGCCACTGTTATCCACCTCTTATTGCCTGCCCCCATTAACTGGGTCTTACCTGAAGAGGGATCGGTGGAATAACACCATTAATTCAGACCGCTGCCTAAAATGTTAGTCCCTGGGAGAAGCTCTCCTGCAAGAAGCTCCCTGCAAGAAGATATAGCTTTTCTGGCTTCATGTTATGGCTCATATTTACAGAAAAATGACTTGGCAATAGTGGCAGCATGGCACACTCACTCAGTCCACCACTATGGTCCAGACTCAAGTATCTCAACAACTAGCAGATTAATGGCCATTAAGTTCTGTACAGACATTAATGCTCCCCAGTGGATGAATCCTACCGACTTTGGTGATCCCCTGACTTTTTCTGCAGCGCCACCTTAAGGTTGAAACTGGTGGTTCATAGTGAAATATCTTGACAGCTTTTAGATGATGTAAGGTCATTTGTAAATAGCTCATGTCTAAATGTTTCAGTGATATAATGTATATTATTCTGAAAGTTAATAATTAAGTAAAAGATCAGAGTGCTTCTTCCACCTAGGGCTGTGACAGTATAGATTTGTTCTTACCACGGTGAAGAAGAGACGTATCATTGCAATATGGTTGGTTAACCACAAGCCCCTGGGTTACGAGTAGTGTAACGTAGAAGTTAGAGCGAGAATAGCAGGGTGCCTTAAGTGAGTGACGCCATTGCCTGTGTGGTCGCACAAAGGAGGGCGAGCGGTAAAGTTGCATATAAGTGCAGCTGTGATGAAAAGCGAGACGAAAAAGAGATAGCAAAGATGATGTAAAGTGAGTTAAAAGTGAACAATAAAACAAGCTTGAGCTTCTTAAGACACAGCGGCTTCATCTGTTGTCAATACTGCCTGTAAAGTGAAGGGTGTCACCCCCAAAAAAACATTGGCTTAAACCTTGTTGCAACATACATGTTGCAGCACAGTGTTTCCATTTCAGCTTAATGTAAGTCATTACTGCGTTTTGCTGTCATTTACGCCCGCACTGCTTTCTCTCCTCTCCGTTGATTTATTCCACAGACAGTTCAGAAAGCTCTATAGCTCTTTATCAATAAAGTAAAAGGATGGACTGTCCATTAGGCCTGCCCGATTAATCGTTATAAAATCGTGATCTCGATTCACCCTGTTCCCGATTACATTTTTAAATGACTTCGATTTAAAAAAAAGAGTTAAAGAGTGTGCTAAGAAATCATTCTGTTTTTGATACTGTACTTAAATTGGAAATTGACACTCCATTTCTCTAGAGACTGAAGCTATAGCATGTTGATTGATATGTTTTAATTATGTAAAGACGTGTTCAAGGAGTTCAGATAGAGCCTGTATCAGGGCCATATTTAGTTCAGTGTGTTATATGTCACTATTTTTGGTAGCCTACTGTACTTAAATGGCCAGTATGTACTTTATTTTCTTTATTCATTGAAGCCTCTATGTTTACAGGCTTGTGGTGATGCGCAATGTGCTATAGGTGCCAAAACAAATCTATGTTTGGTACTGCCAATTTGTTTTGTTTTTCATGGTTAATGTGTGCAATAAACATTACACTTCATGCGAAAAAAATCGTGGCAGAGAATCGTGATATCAATTCTTAGCTAAAAAATCGTGACTCATATTTTTCCCCAAATTGTGCAGGCCTAGTGTCCATACTCTGTGCAAAACTTAAGTGAGGCGCAACTTCAGTTTTTTCTCTCCATAATCTCTTGAATATAAGATAGAAGACAGTCGATGATGATAACTTAACAATGATTATTGTTTTCATTCTATTTCATACGTTCTCCTGTAATTTTCACCAGCAAAAAAGTTAAATAAAATAAAAAAAATAATAGCCCTACTTCCACCACTGCAGTAAAGTGCATTTTCACCTAAAGATATACCTTGAATTATATGATTTACATGCCCTCATCAAAGAGGATAATCTATTGCTGTCAACATATCATTCGGTTTTATGCAGCTGTTCTACCTAAAAAGGGCTGACAAGCTCAGTTTTCTCACATAAATATGGGCTGCAGAGAGCCAGACAAGAAATAAATACAGCGTAAAGGAAGAGGAGGAGGAAGGGGAAAATGTGGTGAAAGAAAGGAGCAGGGGATGAGGAAGGGGCAGAGGGGAAGGGCTCGTATTGATCATCCGCCAGGTGTGATGGATAGCGCAATAAGTGGCAGCGGCCAGCGGAGGAGAGGAGAGTGATTTCTGCGTTTCAAAGTCTTGATGAATGAAAGCGTCTGAGAGGAGGCCGGTGTCCAGAGCCCGGCACTTGATGGACTGTTGTGTCAGATGGAGAGAAATTGAAGGAGAAAACAGGTGAGGGGAAAGGAGGGAAGACAAGAGGCTAGACCGGGAGGAAGAGGATGAACTGAGGGATGGTAGGGGAGAGATAAAGGTAAAGGAAGAGGGGTAAGTGAGATGAGGGGACGGGGTGAGATTTTAGGAAGAGGGTCAATAAAGTGCAAAGGAAAAGGAGATAACAGAGACAGGAGGAAGGAGGCGACAGCAGAGTGAGTTCATCTTTATTAATGGCCAAAGAGCAGAGAGGGAGTTATTAAAAAGGAGAAAGATGAATGAAAGAATGAGTGTAAACGAGGGGAGGAGGGTGACGAAGGGAGATGTGATATATGCCCCCTCCCGGCTTTTTGAAATCCAATAATAACACTGAGGAATGGGCCAGTTGGTGGACTTTAAGGGAGGAGGAGGGAAGGAAGCCAGTAAAGACCAGGCAGGGGCTGCACTGAGAAATACATGAAGCAATTTATTTTCTTTATTAACCCTAATAATATGCTAATAGTGCAGCAAAAGCTAAAATATAACCAATCAACAGCAGTGACTCTGTACTAGACTGCCGAAACGTTGACATTTAAATTTATCTTTGCAAGTTAGACAGAGTATGTTTGCAAATTTACATCTGATAAAAACATATCAAAGCATGTCAGACGTGCAATAACTCAACACTCAACAGTGCCATTTGTCTGGGTGGTTATCTGAAAGTCAGACTGGGAAAGATGCAGTCTATGCAAAACAATTATTCTTCAAGTAGGGCTGGATCTGAATATCCGACAAATATACTCCTCCCCAATGGCCGCCACCAGCGAAGCTTCAAATATTCGCTATTCATTAGTACCAAAGCTTTGAAGCACAAAAAAATGGTATTCGGTTTGTAAAACAAATACCTGCACTCTAAGTCAACTATACAACAACAGTGACTTGCATTATTAAGTGGAGTAATGTTCATCACTGTTGGGGATGGGACAACATTGAAAAAGAAGTACAAACTTGGGAAGATAAAGATTGATTGATAAATTAATTAGCATCAGAAATGTGTTGTTGAAAACCAATGAAAAAGTGGAGGAGCTCTCAGAGCGTCAATGCCTCTGATAGTGTAAAGGTGCAGCCCAGACAGCTCCTGCTATGACTGTGTGCATCCAACTAGCAGTGTTGCGGCTGTAAGCAGTCCAACAAAGTGCTGCCCGAGGGACTAAACACTGAGAGATGCACACTGTGACGCGCTCGAGATTGCAATGATTTATTCCTCCACACGTAAAATACAACTAGCACTGCAGTTACCAAATGTAAAGTTACTTTGTGAGTCGAAATAAGTGCGCTAGTGCGACGGTCAACAGAAAGTGTTCGCTCTGTCAAAGCCCAAAAAAACCAGGTGAACAGGTGGAGCAAACAAATATGTTATCACTTCCGCTCAAACCACCACCTACAATATGAGTGCACAATATAATAATCAATAAATAATATAAATGAGACCATAAACAACACACAATATGTGGCTCCTACAAGCAGAAACTGAACTGGGAGCTAGGATCTGGCCTTAAGAGAGAACAAAAAATTACGAGAGCAGAGATTTCAGCAATAACTGAATTCCTGCATCAGGTGCCACTTGAAAAGGGTCTCACTCAGCCTGATGACAGCTTGTCCTCACATTGCCAAGTACCAACAGACAGACAGACAGACCTGAATCACCTCCAATGCAATGTGACCTACACTGGCAACAAAAGAGTGCTTAGTTTGGCAAAAGAAAAGGTTTTACTGCTGATTTAATAAACGAGAGATGGAGAAGTACATCACCAAGACGTCTTTGCATTCAGCAAGAGGAAACCTTGGGGAGCATCAACTTTAATTATTCCCTGAATTTCTGTGCACAGCCGGCCTGCAGTGAATACGTATGACCTGATGTCCTCAAGTCAGTGTCAGTTGAGGCTAAATACCACAAGTTTGCTCCTTTTGAATACTTAATTGTATGTTGTTATGTTATGGTTATGATTAATTTATAAGAATGCATTTTTTTTTAACTGATCACGTTTTGTGTGTAAACTACCTGATATTCTGTGCACACTGCTGCCCATCGCAAATAATTTTATTTTTATTTTATTTGTATGGTAACTGACTAAATGACTGACCTTTGTCAACACGTTTCGGTGAACCATTTTATTAAAATATGAGACCGTATTCTGAACAAGCAGTCATGACAGTCTGGCTTTGAATTTCCGGAGAAAACCAGACCCACGAGATGCGTTCGTCCAATCAGCTGCTGGTTTTCATTTTTGGGCGGCAATACAGATTAGCGCCACCTGCTGTTATGGAGACGTATTACGTCTCTTCGCTTTGCTGTGTTCCGAGGCACTTTTTGACCAACTCGAGGAGACTGATCAGTCCAGCTGCCTTTTCTGTCGAGGGTCGGCCGTCTGGTTGGTGTGCCTGAACCTTTACTCAAAACCATAGAGGCTCAGTCTACCAGTGGATTGAAACTAAGTACACTTACTCAAGTAGCCTACTATACTTAGGTATTTGTACTTGGGTAAGGTTTTGAATGCAGGACTTTTACTTGTAGTGGAGTATTTGCACAGTGTGGTCTTATGTAATACTTCTACTTAAATAAGGATCTGAGTACTTCTCCCACCACTGGAGGTGACTATCAGTTGAGAAAACAGTATCTATTTCTCTGATTGTTTTTGTCCGTGCAAAATGTGAATCTAGAAAGAAGAAGCCCTCACTTTTTGTTTCCAAGAAACTGACAACTGTTGATGTATTTGGTAGCTGGAAAATGTTAGCAAACTGGGCTCGAAATATCTGTAAGTGACATAACTTCATGCACATTTGATGTGGCGTTAGCGAAGATAAACACACCAGTAAATATCGAAAAGGCCCCAGGAAAACAAGTTATATTATGAATAGTCATTTTTTAAAGAGCATTTTAATAAGCGTTTTGGGATAAATGTTCCCCTGAAGCTCCCTCCTCTGCAGTGAGAGAATTTGGCATCTCTGCCGCTGCTTCGCCGGTCTTTATGTATCTGTATCCACAGGACATCATCCATTATAACTGTGATTTCCAGCCTTTGATTCCCTCATATGTCTCATAACTCGCTGTTTGGAAATCATTCTGGGCTGGAATGACACCAAAGCATAAATACAACAAGCATCTATCCACAGGGCTCTACTCAAACTTTTTTCACACTCCTCCCGGAACCGTCCCGAAATATAATCTAAGCTATTCCGAAATTCATGTGGACCATCCCGAATTTAAAGTCTTAGCTTTTCTACATTATCATTAGTTTGACTAATTGAAATTGACCTTTAACATAAATAACATCATAAAAAGGATTAGATGATCAATCATCAACATTTTTTTAATTCATAAGTCACACCAAAAACAAAGGCTAAGTTGGCAACAACAGTGCTGTCCTGCTCAAGGAGAAGCTGGCCCTTTATTGGATTATATTTATTAATAGATAAATGTAGGTATCACTTTTATATTGCAGCTGGTAAAGGTGGGGCTAATTTTTATAATTACTGCTGAGTAAGTTAATTTTATTTGTTTATAATATATTATGTCATTTATCTAAGAAACAAAATGTATCAAAGAAATGTTGTGCAGTAAAAAGTACAATATGTCCCTCTGAAATGTAAGTATTAAGTAATATACAATGGGATAGTTAAGTAAAGTAGAATTACCTCAAAATAGTACTTGAGTAAATGTACTTAGTTACTTTCCACCACTACCCACACGTGGTTGTAGTAATCTCCTCCCACTAAAAAGCACACTACCTGTATCATTATCTAAACAGGGTAGAATGACCTGTGACAGCAGCACAAGTGGGGGGGAAAAGTGGTTCTACATGCAGGCGAGTCGAGTGAAAAGATGTCAGCTGAACGAGGGATGAGAGGTGAGGAGGAAACAGAAGGAGGAGCTGAAGCCAGACAAGCTCATTAAAGAGAGGGCAGCGGTGTGACAAATGATGCATGGAGCTGGCGGCATTGGTCTCCCCCCTCCTCACAAGGGTTAGGGGGGTGTCTGGGCAGGGAGATGCATGGAAAAGTGAGTGAGTGTGTGTGTGTGTGTGTGTGTGTGTGTACACTGAGTAACACTCAGGTGCCACTGCCCTAATGGAGAGGCCAGAGCCGCCAGCCCATTGACAGATGACTTGTCAGAGGAGGGGAGGAGGAAAAAGAGGAGAGGTAGTGATTAGATAGTCGTGCTAATGCTTGACCTCCTCTACCCCAGTGCCTGTCCTTCATCTCCACTGAAGAAGAGGGGAGAAAGAGAGGAGGAATGAAGGAGGGAGGGAGAGAGAGGATAGAGTGGTAAAATAAGTGAGGAGAAATGCTGAGATGGGGGGGTATAACTGGCTTTCTTGGCACTACATCAGCACATTGTTCAGACACTGAAAGCTGAAATAAATTTCAGGGATTTGCTAGTGTGACAGCATACACAGCTTAAATCTGGGCTATCATTTAAATCACCCTACATCATATCCTGTCTCATGCTTCTTGTACTTGAAGGTTTTATTAATAATGAACTTAATTGTGAGGCCAGGTTGGCTCAATGGGTAGAGCAGGCGCACATGTACTGAGAGGTTTATGCCTCAACGCAGAGGTCCAGGGTTCAAATCTGACCTGTGGCGATTTCCTGCATGTCTTCCCCCTTTCTCACCTAACCGTCCTATCAAATAAAGGCGAAAAAGCCCAAAAAATAATCTTTACATTTTTTTTTTTCTCCATTTTATCCAAAACTGTCCTTCAGTAGCCCACTATCTTAATTTAATAAGAAACACTATGGGGTTCCAAATAGAAGCAACACCTGTACAATGAAATGTTATCAATACTCTGCAACAAATTTATATATTTATAATGTGCAGTTTTTGTTAAGATTTGATCCCAGAGGTGTTGATTAAACTATGTGGTAAATTCTGAGGCCCTACTCTGTGGAGTTAATGCATTGGGTTACATGATATTGTAAGGTATACCTAAACTACAGCCTAAAAAAATGTGTGAAGTGATGTACCAGGCACAGTGCCACTGTGGTTGGCTACGAAAAAAAAGCCAAGCAGACTCACTGTTGGCGTCTTGCTGCAGCAGCTGTGAGTAACAACCAATGTCTGTAGAATATCTAAATGTTATCAATAATCAGGTTAAATGTAGTACTAGACCTATAAACAATTAAAGCGTAACTCTCGCCAAAATACAACCTAGGGTCTTTTTGTGAATGTACATGAGTCAAATTTTAGTTTAAAAGCATATTTAGGACAGAATCACTACTTTTCAGATTGACCGTATTCTCGTTTTTCGGTCAAATGGCCTTTTGAATGGGAGAGCTAGGGGCACTTTTATGCTAGCCTCAAAATATCTATTTTTAACCACCAAGAAGACTCGACACAA
Source organism: Gymnocephalus cernua (assembly GCA_023631565.1). Classification (NCBI taxonomy): domain Eukaryota; kingdom Metazoa; phylum Chordata; class Actinopteri; order Perciformes; family Percidae; genus Gymnocephalus; species Gymnocephalus cernua. Next base: position 27,986,670 of record CM042442.1, read on the forward strand.
CATGAGACTTTGCTCCAAGTATCTCCAGGAGCTCTACACATTAACTCAGCATCGAGAACATTGTTTGTGGACACAGAGTTTACTAAAAAGAAAGGTTTTAACAACTCACCGTAGCTCTTGTTGTTTCTGGTCGCTGCCATCTCGGCAGTCAGAACGAGTCAATATCAAAACAAGTAGCAAAAGATTTAGTATATTCCTTGTGCACCGGTGTAGTTAATGTGTAGAGCCCCTGGTGATACTTGGAGCAAAGTCTCATGTCGTGTCGAGTCTTCTTAGTGTGTCAAAAATAGTTATTTTGAGGCTAGCATATAAGTACCCCTAGCTCTCCCATTCAAAAGGCCATTTGACCGAAAAACGAGAATACGGTCAATCTGAAAAGTGGCGCTTCCATCCTAAATATGCTTTTAAACGAATGTTTGACTCGCGTACATTCACAAAAAGACCCTAGGTTGCATTTTGGCGAGAGTTACGCTTTAATGAATGACTGTCAATATAATAAAACACTGCTGTTTTCAAATCCTGCCGTCAGATATTCCACAGCAGCAGAAATTTAAAACTTATTGTCTTCCTGTTAGAATTCTGTGGATCAGTTTGAGAAAAAAAAGCGTCCTCATAAGTTAACAGCTTGTATAAAACAAAGAAGTTTAAATACACTGACCAACAATAAAGTATTCCCTAATACTTTTTTTTTTTTTTAAATAATAACTGCTTGTCAACAAATGCACCAAAGAAGCTTTAATTTACCCAAGTTTACTGACAACTTGCCATGTAGCAAACATGACTGTTTAAAAGGGGGTTTGTCAATTTTATTATAGGTTGCAGTAAGGGCATTTTTCCAGAAAGACGGCTTTATGTATTTGTGCGCGTTTGTGCAAAGATGCAGTGTATTATTGGGAGATGAGCAAAGACAACTGCAAGGACAAAGTAAAAAGATAACAGTTTGCAAAAGAAAGGCTGTCATGAAGGGAAGAAGGGAGCAGAGAAAGAAAGAAGAAAATAAATGAGGGGGTTTGTTGCGATTCAGGCAGCCACACCGGGACTATCATTACCATACATCAGGACAACGAATGAGGCTTTCAGCAAGCGGTAATAAGAATTTGATAAATCATGAGCCGAGAATTAACTAGACGCCAAAACAATGAGAGCACCCTGATAGATGAAGAGAGGATGATGGCATAGATTAGTCAGAGCAGAGCGTAGTAGAGGAGAGACGGAGGGAAAGAGAGGAAAAAGGGAGTCTACAAAAGGTCAGGAGAGGGTAAGAAAGGGTCAGCAGCAAAGAAAATGGTAGTGAAAACGAATGGAAAAAGGGGAAAGAGACGGATGGATAATAGAAGACGGATGACACGGTGAAGAAATGTTTCCCAACGGTTAATAAACCAGTGACAACACCGGTGTTACCGATTACACTGGACATTTAAGACAAGATATTTGTCAATGGCGATTGATATCTGTAGAGCACTTACTTTGATCTCTGGCCTCTTTGGTCTACTGTAGCTTCTGCTGCCGAGCCGAGTTCCCAGAGTTCCCTTTTAGATTTGGGTTGAAATCTGAAATATTGCCATATAGGAGCTTCTGCTATTCGCTGCGACAATAAAACCTCCCTCCGTCATCGCCTTGTCTGTAAACTCTCCTCTCTACATTTATCCTTAAAGGACCTTAAATAACTGTATCATATTCCTTGACAATCCATCCAATAGTTGTCAAGATGTTTCAGTAAAAACAGAACAAAAAATATGACCCTCTTGGTGGCATTAGAGGAAAGGTCAGGGGATCAACTAAGTCCGTAGGATTTACACTGGGGAGCATGCATGTTTGCACCGAATTTCATGTAAAATTCATATTTGTTGAGATATTTCAGTCTGGATCAAAGTAGTGGAACGGCAGACTGACACGTCCCTCATCCCTACAGCTATGCTGCTAGCAAAACAGCCCTGCAAGCTATTCTGCAAGAGCATCAACTGAAATTTTGCAACCGATTTGACTTTGAGTGACACGTTTTTCATTAACATTTCACTTTATTGTCTGTCTTACTCATACCTCCTCTCCTCTTCACCCCTCCTGCCTCGGCTACTCCTCTTCTCGCAGGGTGAGGGATGTGACAGGAGGATGTTTATTTAATGAGAGCAGTCTGGAGGGGGTAATGAAATCTACCCTAACACCATTAACAACCAGGCTTATCAGCTCGCGGGACACACGTCAGCATGCTGCAGCCTTTTGTTCTCTGGCTTGAGGCTGCCACCAACCTAAAGGACAGATTAAGGATTCCCTGAATGCCGTTGACACCTACCTTGAGAAATTAAAAACGGACCACCAATCTCTGCTGTGAACTAACTATATCATTTTTCACTTAGCTCATTATAAAATGACATGGATGGCATTAAAGAAGACGGGGTAAGCGGGCAGGTGTCTGACAGGTACATGTAAGTTATCTGCAGAGTGAGTGTTCGAGTGTGGGAGGTGGTTGGTTTGTTACCTGACCACGCAGACACAATCAATCTCCCTCTGTGTTGCGGTAATTGATGCTGATGGATAGATTTCTCTTTCTCTAACACAGACAAGTACAGACAAGGCACAAGACAGGAAGTCTGTGCATGTATGGCAACATGTAGAGGGACAATAAACCTCAATCTTCTTACAAATATATCCAATTCCTAAACCTCCTTTTCCTGCCTCGTTTCAGATCTATGTTTGTGGCGATTAGTGCCATCCCGGTGCTGCTGTTCCACCCTTGAATCGTACAATATTCAGTGAAAGGCAAATTTTTCTGAGCACTACATTAGAGCGAAGCTGCTGAGGGCCACGCGAAAGCCATGTAAATGAGCTGTGAGAGAGGCCCATCAGTCATCATGCCACATGCACTCTCCCATTATTATTTATGGCCATAATTGGCCCATGTTTCCTCAGGCAATGACTCTGCACTGATAGATCTGATGATGACTCCGCTCAGCTCAACAATCAGGAGGAAGTTAGAAGACAGAAAGTTAACATGCAGTGGTGATGCATGTATGAGAAAAGCAGTTTACATGTTGCAACAATGGTTTCTAAGACTAGCTAGAGTAAGTATTATGTAGTGGTTGTGTTGAACAAAGTAAGATCTGTTGTGAATATTAGGATGTAAATATTACAGATTAAAGACGTGTGATATTGGGGTATATAAATAAAATTGACTTGAGTTTTAGATGTTGGTGATGTTCATTTTCGTGTTTGGTGTTTTAAGCCCCCAACGTCGCCTTCCAGGCAGCGCGGCAATAGTTATGTTTAGGGTTAGGGTTAGCTGCCTGGAAGGCGACGTTGGAGGCATTTTCCAGTCGGGTGCCATTAAACATTATTATTAAGAATGCACCAGTCGCATCTCAAATGAAGGAAAAACATGGACAATGTTTCAACTCAGGTTTTCTGTGCGGAATTTAAATATATTCATGAAAAACAGGTAGATGGAAACGCACTAATAGATAATGTGGTTTGTTCACTTTTTTTCTAAGCTAAGCGTTCAGTCAGTTGCTAGTTCAAGCCATTACATTCAATCCAGTAGAAAACTAGGTCTATACAAACTCCCTGGAACATGTACTTAACACATTTAATTGGTTGAGGTCTAATACGCAAGATACTGACAATGCAAGGCAAAATCGAGTCACTCCACAAAGTCATCCATCATTCAGGGATGATTTAACCCTCCTAATATGTGGTTATCAATATGGGTTGTTGTGCGGCCAGTGGCAATCATGGGAGACAGATTGGGGAATTGAGATATGGATTGGACAGGGGATTGACTTTGTATTTGGATGGTTGACTGGAGGATTGACAGGAAGGGTTCAGAGGATGTTAGGTAAAGGGTCCATCGGCTCATTATGGCCTCCGCTCCTGATCACTTTCTCTGTCTGGTCCTGCCTCAGCTATGAGTTAAAGACTTTCTGTTGAGGTAGGGTGAGTGGAGTTTGTTAACGAGGATGTAGAAATGTTGCAAGTTTGTCATCAGTCATCACGGATGTGTTGACAAGTCCTGTCAGTCTGCCTCTACCTCTTCCAGTTGGCAGGTAGATGACTTGTTGGCAGGTCTACTTCCCCCTTGTCTGACACCGAAGGGCACCACGTTAGATTAGCGTGTGTGTTGTTGAGTGCAGGTGCACTGAGTATGCATATCTAATACGTGTGACTGCCAGGCAGGCTCAGATCATTTGTTTTGCCTTGTTCATTTGGCTCAGAAAACGCTGACCTCTGTTACTGATGATCTGTGTTTCCTCAAGGTTTTTCCCCTTTTAATGTTTTAGTTTCTGCTCGGTAGCACAGTATATACTCATTGCGTGCAGATTGTAGTAGCCTTTCTGACCTTATTATTATTATTATTATTATTACACAGTTGATTCAAGAGATGAGGGACTATCCCTCAAGACGCTGCAACAACAAACTAACAAAGTAAATGAAAGAATAGATTTGTACCTTCTAGGATTTTCGAGTAGCGTCTACATATACATACAATTGAGAATTATTTTTGCTAAAATTACATTGTTTCGATGTTTGAGGAGAAATCCACCAAGCAGACACACAGAAGATATGTTTGCATTTTTTTCAATGATGATTGTGCAAAGCCAATTAATGGATGTCCTCATTGAGTTTTTGTATATGGACAACATTTAAAAACAGTGTTGTTTTGCATAAGAATGTGTTTCCTTTGTAACACAGATGTGCATCAACAAAGAGACAATGACATAAGCTTATTTTGTATGACAAAGAGACAAGCTACAATCGATATGTTTGCACTTTATTGCTCTTTACCTTAATGTTCTTTGGCTTTCAATACAAAATCAATACCTGAATGGTTTTTAGCCATGCCGGCAGGTCCGCTCTAGAGATGGAAATCTTGGTCGATCCACCACTTTAGTCCAGACTGAAATATCTCAATCGTTTGATGGATTTCCATGAAATTTGGTACAGACATTCATAATCCCCAGAGGATGAATCCTAATGATTTTGGTGATCCCCTGACTTTTAATCTAGCGTGTCGCCATTGGTTTATGACCAAATACCTGCAAAACTAATGACATTCCCATTGACCTCAGCTGTACTTTGTGTTTAGCGTTAATTTGCAGATATTAGCATGCTAACACTTTAACTAACATGGTGGATATGGTAAACATTACAGCTCTCAAACATCAGTGTGTTAACATTATTATTAGCTTGATAGCATGATGTCATGAGAATCGGTACTTCGGCACCAACATTCTGAAACGTGACGGTACTTGTTTCTCTACAGTACCGTATGTACCGAGGGATGCACTTTTTCGAGACCTGACGCGGTCAGTATACGGCAACAAGTGTTCTAGGCTGCCACTAAATGCTGGAGAAAAAGAACGCCGACTAGCACAGAAAAACAGAGCGCCTCATCTCCGTGCATGGCTTTACCGTATAACAGCTACAGCAACGGCTTTTACAACTTCACCTGGAGCTCACAAACAGAAAGTAAGTCTGTTTCTCTCTGCCGTTGTCTGTCACAGCCTGACGTTAGCTACGATAGCTGACATTAGCTAACTTTAGTGCTTGTTTTAGCAGACGTCTACAACGTCAGTTAAGTCAGAGACGGTTTAGAACCGAGACACCCCAACTCAGAGTAGTTTCCTGTATCTGTGTCACGTGGGCTCCGCCACAGCCACGCCTCTTTAGGAGACTAGCGGCAACGGGAGAAGTGAAAGTGAACACAGATTCTGAGCGATTCTTTCACCCCATAGTCACCAAAGTAGATATTGGACCCAATTTTCAAAAGCCACATATCTCCAGAACATTCTGACACTAAAACTTTGTTTGAGACCTGTTTCTGTCTCAGGAACAAACTCTCCCGAGATCTAGCAACACAGAAAAGCTAACATCAGCTAACGTTCGTGAACAACCTAACAAAACTAATCTCTGTGATGCTAAATATGTCGTTTAGCTGTGTAAATAGGCTATCTAATGTTAGCAAAAGAACATATTAATAAATCACTTAAATATAAGTTTTCATCCATCCATACAACGTTCACTACACATTCAAACGAGGCCACACCTCTTTAGGAGACAGGAAGTGTGTACCGTTTCATACCATTGCCGTAATATCTTTGGTTAAGTTAACTTTAACCAGCACAGTTCTATGTGAAAAACAACAGCAGAGAGAAACAAACGTTCAAATCTTTAAAAGTATCTAATTTACTGACTGTCTAATAACATGAATGTGCACAACAACAGCAATGTACATTATCCTAAAACCAATAACATTAGAAAATAATGAAAGCAGTGTGCAACATGTAGAATAATGAACAAAGACTACCTCTGATTAATGAGAGGTGATCAATCACTGAAATAAAACATCTGTGATGGGTTGTTTCCGAATGATGTAACCTGCTCTCAACCCCAAATATGCTATTACAAAAGACAGGAAAAAGGTACAGTTAGAAAATGCAATGTATATGATCTTGGAAAACATTTGTGTGTAGATAATGTGGACTGACAGAGCTAGAAGAGAGCTGTCGGCTCAGTGCCTGTCTGTTGCCTGGTGTTGACAGACATGCAGTTACGGTCAGGCGTATTTTGGCTGCTTCATACAATAAGACAGACATTGTTGACTTGGCCATGAACTTTGTGGTTGCGAGAATTGCTCTTTTCTCCTTTTTTCTCTCTTTACCAAACTCGTTTTAGCCATGATGGCTATGGAGAGGGCAAGGTCCACTTTGGCTTTGACTGACATTTCGCAGCAGATATCCAATGGATTGCTATGAGATTTTGTACAGACATTCATGTTCCCCAGATGATGAAGCCTACTGACTTGTCCTCTAGCACCACTAACTGTTAGCAAGCTAGCTAGCACTACACACAATGGTGAACAAAATGCCATCAAGGAGTAAACAAAACAGTAGAGAGAAAATAGAGAGAAACAAATTATAGCGAGTTCAGCTCCTAACGATCACAAAAACAATGTTAAATGAGAAAAATGATTATTTTGCACATTACATTTTGTAGGTAGACTCCTATTTTGTCTTGTGTTCTGAAGGGGAATTAAATAAGTTCAACAGGAAAAGTATTAAGGAAAATGTTATAGCTCAAGGTGGTTTTTACTGTTATTTGTTTAACTGTTTCACTGGTTTTTTTTAAGTTCAATAAAGGCAACATGTTTCCAAAAGTCAGATGAGTAATCATGTTACATAATCAGAATTTTTTCCATAAAAGCCGTACTTTCTGGACAACACTTTTTCCTTCTCTCTTACTCACAGCCCCCCCGCCCCCCCCCCCCACCCCATCCCTCCTTTCTGTCTCTGTCTGCAACACATCTTTCAGGCGACGGAGGAAGTCTCTCTGTCACAGTGGGCTTGCTATTCCTTCCAGGAGAGGATTGATGCGTCTCTGTGACTGACAGACTACATAAACAGCTAAATGCGTGGCTCAGAGCTGCCTGGCAGCCGGGCCCCCTGTGCAGGCAGAGGCTGTACTCAACACTAATGTCCTGGGGGCCTGTGAGGGAGGAACGAGGCCAGGGGGCTGGCAGTGTTCTTATACGCCTACACCCCTGATGTAGATACACAGTGTGCAAGCTGCTATTCTGAGGAGTGCATATAATTTGGCGTGATGTTCTCATGGTATTAACTTGTAATCTTAATTAATTCATGAACATTTGGACACATTTTGGAAGCATCTGTGATGTTTCCAGTGATATATCTCTCAGCAAGGGTGTAATTCCTGCTTTGTGATGCCCAGAAGGGACGAAGCCAGTTCCAGCCAAATTAGGAAAATGCAGTAAAACACTGAATTTTCTTCTATATTTGTTCATTTTCTGACACAAAAACAGAGTACAACGAGACACTGGTTACACTGATTTTCACAAAGTAAAGCTGTTTGAAAAGCCCTTTCATGTATTCTACCTTCTCTGCTTGTCTTTTCCTTGAAAAGCATTAATCCAATGTCCTGTTGGGAAAAGAGCAGGCGTACGTCTCCATCTGCTGGTGAACATTTGGGTATCAACTAATGTAAGTTGGGGAGGTAATACAAAACAACTTCTTTTCCACAAAAAGTGCCACCAACATTCAGCACTAACAACAACACACGTCTCTCATGTGGAGCAGGTCCTAAAATCGCAAAATATTGGTGCCAATTCAGGACTTTTACATCTCCAGTCAGTGTCAGGAAACAGGCAAGGGACCATTACGGTCACTCCAGAAAGCTTCAAACTGGAAATACTGCTGTTGTTTAAACGCACTGAGCAATAAAATACAACACATCTTTGTAGCGTCCATGTTGTTTCCACATTATACTAACATTAAAAGATCAGGAACACTCCAAAGTCGTCGTGCAGCACTGCTTTGAGGAGCTAAATGCTAACGTCAGCTAACATGCTGATGTTTAGCTGGTTAGCTAGCTAGCTAGCTAGCTACGTTACAGTGGCGATTTTAGGTGGAAATAAAATGGTGGGACAACTACTTTGGATATAAACAAAACAGAAAATTACACAATTTTACAATTGGACATAATGCCTTATTTCACACAGTTTAACACAGGTGATAATTTGGCTGGACACATACCTGTTCTCCACAGCTTGATGCTCAATTCCATGTTTGTACGCGCCGTCGACCTGGGCTAGCTAAAGCCAATTTTAGCTAGATGTTGTCCTGTAGCTTTCATGTTGTGGTAATTCTCTCAGAAAGATGCTTGAGATCCTGAAAGCCTGTTCTTGACCAAGAACCCTCCGATGAATTAACGTTACACACGGCGGGAAGCGAGAAAAATCAACATCTTCTCTGACAAGCTAGCAGTTAACAGCAAAGTAAGACTTTAGCTAGCTAGTGTTCTGTAGAAGATAATCCTTCATGGTGACTGACCACATCTATCTTCTAAAATACTATCCAGGCTGTCAACTAGGACACCAGTTTGGCAAACGGCCAATCAAACTGCAGCGGGGCAACGGCCAATGAGCGTTAAGTATGCGTGACAAGCACTTTCTAAACTATTTTATTTATCATGTCATGCACTTTATACAGTCTATGGGGATGCATTAATCCAGAATTATATTATTTCTAAATGTCACTGTACCACTAAAACCACAATTTATTCTGAGGCCAGCAGGTGGAGCTCTAAGCAGGTATATTTACCATGTTCACTATGTATTTACCATGTTCACTATGTATTTACCATGTTCACTATCTTGAAGCACTACAAACAAACTGAAGCTGATGTGAAAATTAATTCATTCTGAAAGGGAACATGAATGGCGATCCATCAATTAGTTGTGGAAACATTTCACTAAAAAAACAAAAATGTCATCCTCCATTCATCTACAGTATCTATAAGAGGGTTATTTATCTTTGCCAACAAAAATACATTTTATCCATTAAATGTGTTTTATTTTCTTAATGTTTACATAGCAAAACAACAATCTTTCTTTGAGAGTTTTAAAACACAGGTTTTTACACCTTTAGGAAAAGTTAGGTAATAGGATAAAGTTAATGTGTCTTGCGTCGCAATGTGTCGCCAATTGATAAAAACAAACAAAAAGTTTTTATTTTGTTTTAAATGCTTGTTGTTTGTTTACATTCTTTCTGGTTGTATGCTCTGTCTTTAGTACAACAAAATGTATAGGTCATATGTGTTTAAAAAATAGATATTTTTCTTTCAAATATACTTCCTTTTTTGTTGTTTTTTGTGAGTTTGACATTATGCATTATGACGATAGCCTGGAAATCCAGACCCAATTCCGAAAGATTAAGGGTCTGGCATTGAGTGATGAAAATGGCCCAACTCCAGGGCGGCACCAAGAATGCATTTTAAAATCTCACTGCACGCAATTGGATAACACTACGACCAATCACAACAATACACAGGGTGACGTATCCAGAGCCCCGTACGCTTAGTTACCAGCGGAGCTAACTGGTAGATTAAACTGTCATCTGTTTAGCTCGCCTCTGGCCCGCCTATATCAGATACACCGATGTGATTGGTGTTGTAATTTTTATTCTCGGATTTTATCTGTTTTTATTTTTAATAGTTTTTATGTGAAACACTTTGAATTGCCCTGTTGCTGAAATGTGCTATATAAATAAAGCTGCCTTGCCTTGGTGCAGCTCGGCTACCAGGGCATAGTTAATGAGCATCATTACTGGATGCCAGAGTGACTCGCTGAGCAAATTCAAATTGTGCTCTCACGAGAACTCTGGATTTCCAGGGTATTATGATGAGTGCTCCACTACAGACTAGATTGTCTAAAAATACTGTTGATCAATATTGTACTGTGTAAATAACATGGTAATTGATAATCCATAATACGTTGCATAATATAACATGGATATATGAGGTAAGTCACATACTGTACATGTAAATATGAGTTATATTCATCCATATCTATCATAACAAAACGCATTGTTGCAGGTGTTGACACAGGATACTTTTAGACAACCACCTGTAGTATGTCAACAGCCTTTTTGTGTTTGGATTGGGTTAAGTCCGACTTGTTACGACCTCCCTTCTCTGCCGCACTCATTTTCTCACAGTTCTCAGGCTGACCACTCTGCTGGTGGCCAAATTCAAAGCTGATCCGGAGCTCTCCCATCTGACAGCGAGGGAGAACATCTGGGATCCACTCGATCACAAACGGACTGACCTCCTTCTGATCTACTGGTCCTGCACAGATACAACAGTGTGAATATACAGCGGACTTCTTGGTGCTATATTGCGGCTGAAAACAAGTCACTCACCGACTTTGAGGAAAGTGCGGAGCTCCATCGGTCGTATGGCCTGTGGCCGATCTGTCCTGTATCCGTCTGCTAGTTCTTGTTCAGGCGGAGGCTCAGGGCAGCAAAAACGTGAATAAGAGCCATCGGCGTTCCTTACAAAACTCTGAGAGAGCTCCAGAGGCAACTGGTGGACAGACAGCGAGGTGGAGGGAAGTAGAGAGGTAAGAATGGTGTAAGTTTGAATGTATGAACACTTTTATCAACTCATATCTTCTCTGCTTTCTAGCAGCTTGACTGTAAGAGAACAATGTTCAGAGAGGTTTTACTCAAAAGATCAACCTGAAACTGTAAAAGCCAGGGGCACAAAAATTGCAAATGGAAGTGTTTTTACCTCTGAGGTGTCAAAGATGCGTTTGACCTGCATGAGATTGGTGATGTGCCAGGTGTACTTGGAGAAAGAGCCGGGAGGAAGTCCATCATTTCTCACAAACGCTGACGTCCAAACAAACAGACACACAAAGAGAGAGAGAGAGAGAGAGAGAGAGAGAGAGAGAGAGAGAGAGAGAGAGAGAGAGAGAGAGAGAGAGAGAGAGAGAGAGAGAGAGAGAGAGAGAGAGAGAGAGAGAGAGTCCATATTTATTTATATACTGCAGGGTAGCTTCATTTTTAATAATACTATAATATTATGATTTATTTGTTGATTATACTTTCTATTGATAAGCTCTACAAAGTAAATAGTAACTAGTTCTCTAATAAATGTTATGAAGTAAAAAGTGCAATATTGGCCTCCAAAATGTAGTGGAGTAGAAGCCTAGCAGCCTAAAATGGAAATATTCAAATTCCTAAAAATAGTATTTAAGTACAGTACTTGAGTAAATGTACTTAGTTACTTTCCGTGAGATAACGGGGTGTGATGCAGCACAAACACTTGTATCTCCAGATTTCCAGGCACACAAGTGTGATAAGAATGACTTTATTAATGACGTCTAATTACATAATTCATCATTCAGTGAATGATGTTGTTCCACCTGTTGTGAAGTTGGGCAGCCTCCTCTTCTTGGAGCCCAGCGACAGACGCTGCTGCAGAGCGTTGAAGAACTCCTGGGGGATGTGGTACACCAGAGGTTGTGGTTTCCCTGATGGAACAACACCAACAACATATTACTGTATGCAACAAGTGACCAAGGCCAGTCATCCTGCTGAGAATTACAGCTTTAGGTGCAAAAAACAGTTAATAATGCTTTGTATATCAGTATGTTGCCAGATTGTAAGACTTTTTTTTTTTTCTCTCTCATTTGTTAATGGAATAGTTTGACATGTTGGGAAAAATGTGTATTCTTTTTTTCTATCCAAGACTTAGATAAGAAGATTGATGCCACTCCCATGTCTGTACGGTAGTTAGCGTAGCTTAGCATAAAGACTGGAAACAGGGAAAAACAGCTAGCCTGGCTCCGTCCAAAGGGAACAAAATTAGCTTGTAGCATCATACAGCCAGAACACAATCTTTTTTTAAAGATATTTGTAGGTCTTTATCCGTTATTTAGAACAGCTGAAGAGAGACAGGAAATGGGGGGGGCTATAAAGCATTATTCCTCCAGAGTTGAACGAATATTGAATATTTGATTAATTAAAGTTATTACTACTGATTTAGGAAATTCTAATAAAGTAGTAGTATTAAAGGCATTATGTCCTACAAAGTATGCCTTATTCCTTTGATTAATGTTATGTTACAGAAGCTGTTAAATCCTTACTAAAGGCTTCTTCCACTACATCAACTTTGGATATACTGCCAAAGAGAACAACCTAGCAAGCTGCGGGTTTACCATCAAACTGGTAGTGCATCGCCTGGTGGATCCTCTCTGTGACGCTGGCCAGCCACTGCTGGAAGCCCATCGCCACTGTGCGCTCATCCACAACCTGCGTACTCCCTGAGACATAAAAAGCACACAAATTAGAAGCTCAAGTAACACAACAAACACTCATTCATTATCTTCTTTCTTTCTACGTGGACCACCCAGCAACCAGTTATTTAGTCTTTCAAGTCTGCTAATCTTTTTGCCTGTCAACTTTAATTAAAGAAGCCTGGAAATGTTTTCAAATTAAATGTTAAAATATGCTCTGTGTCCACTACAGCGCGGCCCTGTTCTTTTCAGGATTAGTGCTGCAGGATTAGACAGAGGGATGATAAAGATAGAGACAGATGTCTAAGACGATGTAAGGTTCTTTAACAGACAGATTAAGGCAGCAGAAAGATGAAAAGGCAGGGAAGGGAGTGGAGGGCAGACAGGCAGCACCTGTAGCCTTCAGCCCACCAGCACAGGGGGCTTTCCTCTGACCAGCCTTCGTCAGGCCGGAGGCTGACGCTCCCTCCTTCCCCACCCCAGAGATAGAGGCCACTGAGCGGGCTACACGGAGGCAGGAAATTAAAGAACAACAGGTTGAGAAAGATAGACAAAGAGACAGAGAAGGGAGGACAGTGGGCGATTCAGACAAACATGCTTTGGAGAATCATCCTGCATTAATGAGTATTAATGATAAATATTTCAGGAGGTATTATGATGAAACCACCAGAGAGACATTCATCCAGGCGAAGTTTCTTTGTTTTATGATGAGAGCTGACGGGTCCGGCCTGTTGCAGCGGCTTCTCACTGGGACTAATTAGTCTACTAGTAGCGTTTTGCTGGACACCTGAAAGGAAGAACACGGAGAAAGAGATTATAAGCAACATGTCTTATTAAATCAAATAGTACATTAAAGGAAAAGTTTGACACTTTGGGAAACATGCTTATTTTCTTTGTCTTTCTTGCTGAGAGTGGAGCCACCGGACAATTAGCTTAGCTGAGCTTAGGGTGAAGACTGGAAACAGAGGGAAATAGTTAGCTTGGCTTAAAAGTTTTACTTCTGGAGTCTTTCTCTGAAAAATATTAGCGTAGGAGTTACTGATAATAACTGTTAATAATCTTTGATTTGGTTGTTTTTTCTTTTTCATGTTTGTGGATTAATATTCGTGACCTGATGTTAAGATCAGGACAGGAGTCCTAGGAGGGTGGATTAGATGTAAACACATTCAGTTGCCAGTTTATTAGGTACGCCTCGCTAAAACTAGAGCAGTCTAATAAAAGAGTCATGCAATAAATCCTCCCTTCGTGAAGGTTATAATGTTTTAGAGGTGTGCTTATGATCATTTTGGAGGCTGCTGTTTGTGGTGCTGTTAAATTGTATTATGTTAAACTGTTTCTATTATGTTATCCACCCAATTTCTACCCATGAGGGCAGGCTAAATAACAGAAACACCTCTCTAAACGGAACTGTATAACCCTCATAAAGGGAGGATTTATTGCAGTATTATTATATTAGACTACATTTGTATTTAGATAGGTGTTCCTAATAAACTGGCAACTGAGTGCATGTCCCAGTTTTATGATTTGTCAGAAAGTGGTCTAGGTGGGAAGGTTTCTTTTTTTTCAATAAAAATAAAAAATATATGTATATATACTGTATATTGCAAAACCGAAAATGACAAGTTGAGGTTCTAGTAAATTTCTTGGCTGGGAACAGTGACTTCCTGGAGTCCAGATATTGTTAGGAAAGGCAGTGGAGACTCTTATCCTCTCGGCAAGAAATCAAATAAGTGTGTTTTCCAAAATGTGAACTATTCCTTTCGAACCGGTTGAAACTGACAGAAAACATCTCAGTTCAGTTACTGTACCACTGGGGGTGTAGTTGATGAAAGCAGCAAACTCTGACGCCAGTTTCTCATCGCTTGCAAAGGCACACACACAGGCGTAGAAGTGAAGGCAGGGTTGTGACATGACAGCGCTGGGAGGTGGAGGATGAGAGTCGGTGGATCCACCGGCTCCATCGACACCAGGTTTACTTCTTCTGCTGCTGACCTGACAGGCACAGTGAAAGACGGCTTGCTGCTGCTGCTGCTGCTGCTGCTCTCGGCCCCTTCTCTCGCTCTTTGAAATCCCAGACAGTCCGCCTGCACCCACAGTGAGATGCAGCAGCCCCAGAGGATGCTGGGAACATGTGTGGCACTTCACCACCATGTTGTCTTTTGCCACGCGCTGCACCAGGGGCCCTGGAGACTCTGTGGCCAGCCTCCACAGCTCCTCCCTGGCTTGAATGGAGGCCTGCAAACCCTCCAGGACAGAGCTTTTTAATGTCAGCGGCGTCGCACGGCTCTGGCACTCTATGGCTTGCTTGATGTGGACGCAGAGGCTGTCTGAGGACTGTTTTGATCTGGCCACTGCTGATTCGGTCTCGCCCTGATTTGACCTTTGACCCTGCCTGCATGACGGCAAAAAGCAGCGGCCCAGGTTGATGCGGGTAAGCAGCGTGGCGCCGTCACCTGTCGCTATAGCCGTGTCAGTGGGGACGAGTTCAACAAAGCCCAACTGCGTAGCTGTGGCTCCTCTTCCCCGATGACACACTGAAAACACCTGCACTCCTCCACCTGAGCCGCCGCCCAGGTCTCCTCCGCCCTCACGCCCTTTCCCCTCTCTCTCCTCACTGTCTATTATCACTTTCACCACCTCCACCGCACATTTCTTGCTGTTCCTGCCCGCTGCCGCAGAAGCATTTCTGAGGGAAATCCCACAGGCTTTGTTCTTGCAGCTGAGCCCACGGGTGCCGTTGTAGACGCCACACTGCGGACACTTGCGGATCCCCCGCAGGGTGGCCCTCCCCAGGTTGGAGAGGAAGGCGGGAGTTGTGGATGTGGTCTTTCTGCTGTCTCTCTGCTTTGCTGCCAGATTGGCCTGGGCGGTCAAAGTCTGTGGAGCGGAGGATGAGACCACGCTCGATGAGGTGGTCACTGTTACTTCAGTTTCCATTTTTGGATTCTCTATCACTAACAGTTTAGATGGAAGTGAAGGGATTGAAACCTGGGAAAAGAGGGAAAAGAAACAATACATTTCTTTGTAGATAACAGGAAAAATGTACCTACACTACCATTCAAAAGTTTGATTGAGTCCAGTCAGATGTCTGAATAGTCAGACATGATTTTAGGTTGTAGAAAGCCCTCTTCACAAATAGTTATTTTGTATCAAGGGTTTGTTTAGCACATGGAGAACAAAACGCTGTACAATGCCTCAACCAGACTGACAACTGAAAGGGCAGAAAGAGACAAAGATCCCTCTCAGCAACAGTTTAAGAAGAATAAGAAGTCAGAGAAAAGAAATCAGCAGTCATTGGTAAAATAAACTGTAAACTTAGCATCAGGTTCCTGTTTCAGTGTCAAGTGCACAGTAATGCAGCCGATAAGCTGGAAGTAACAGGAAATGTGTAGCTTTAGCAAAGCTCTTCTTCAAATGTTACAGTATAAACAGGTTAGTCTAGAGTTAGCACTGTGGAATAGCAGCTAAACACACTATGAGCTGAGTAATAACAGAAACATCATATCTGTTGTGTTTCATTAATTATCGTGGGTATTCTAACATTATTTCACCCTGTCATGCAACACTGTGAGGACATCCACTGTATAGATGTTTTAATCATTTATTCATTCTTATTATGGGGGCAAATCTATTTCAAATGTCTGAATGTTACTGTTTTTTTATATTTCTGTTAAAACAGCACTACTTAAAGTTAAGAAGGAAAACATCCGGTAGTAATAACTATAAATGTAAATCCTATTATGTAGAGGTTTTAATCAGTGAGAAATCATAGTCTATGAGTACTAGTACTGTATGTACAGTATCAATATAATATCAGTATGGCAGTAATATAAAGTGACATCCATGTATCATACAGTGCGTGTAAAGTGACTAAGAAAAAAATAATCAGTCTGTTTTTTTTACACAATTAAAATTGCAATCAACTTTATTTAAAATCACATTGCTTTCTTAAGTTTTGCTAACAATTTGACTTCACTATAACAGTTAAAATGCTTTGTAATGCTTTAAATAGTATCATGTACGTTAAAATGTCGCTCCACCTCGCTGTAGACACACCACCGGCGGCACACGCGATGTTACTGTGTGTGTTTTAAAGCAAATGTTTAAACTACCTGTGTTCAGCTTCTGTTTGGTCACATTCAGCTCTACTCTGGCGTCCAAAACCGTGTCGACCGTCGCCATTCCTCCTTACATCCCGACAACCGCATTGCGCCTGTAACGACAGTCTCCATTGGTCGGAGACAATCACGTGGGGGGAAAGGGGGGGGGGGCGGCCTCTCTGGGAGCGATGCATCATTGGAGGTGTAGTTCATGTAGATTGGCGGGCAGACGCTTGAGTTTACATTAGTTTTCCGGCGTTTCCTTTTGACTTTGGCCTTTACAAATACAATTAACTAAGAACACACTCACTAGCTAGTTGTTATAATGCGTAAACACCCACTGTTTAGGTTAAATTCTTTTCGATTGGACATGATTTGATGAATCAATTGATTGTTTTGTCTATAAAAATGTGTGAAAACTCAGGAGAATGTCAACCGCGGTTCCCTGAAGTCTTCAGATGTCAATATATTCAGTTTACAATGACATAAAACAGAAAACTGCAGTAAATATTCACATGGGAAAGCTGACACCAAAGAATGGTTGCAGATTTTCTAATGACTGGCAACTAATTTGCTGTAGACCGACTAATGGACTAATCAAGTAATTCTATAAGGTCTTGTAAGTTTTATTTAGCCTAAATGGGAAAGTTAAGAAACCCAACAACTGCTCATAAACAAAAAAAACTAACCGGCCCATCAATGTTAACAGTGAGCACAAGGTAACATCTTAAAAAAGTTAAAATGTTTGTCCGACCAACAGTCCAAAACCTTAAAACGTTCAACTTACAGTGATATAACGCAGAGAAAAGCAGATTATCCTCACAATTGAGATGCTGAAACCAGTGATTTCTTTTTGTAATTTTTGCTTCATTAAAAGTGGCAAATTGTTTTCCATCGATCATTTCAACTCCAAGTCCAACTAAAATTACGGTCCTATAACATTTGTCTCCATTTTCTATTTATTAAGTACCAGGTTACCAATTTGTCAAAAATTGTTAATTGTAAATTACAGCTCCATAAAATAAAGCATTGCAGTAACAGGAATACAATTCAGGCGGAGTGCTGACTTTTGTTTGTCAAATTTAAATGTGTATAAACATACTAGAATGATCCTACAACTCATTTAACTAAAAAGTACCTGACCAGTGTCCTCAATGCTACAACTATAGGCAACTAATAGTGTACTGTACTGTATTAGAGCACTTTTCAAATATATTACATGCTTGAGAGACTTCTGGCTCTACAGGAGTGTGCTGTAAATAAAAGTTGATCACAAAGTAAGTTTTGTCAAACCTTCCATTCTCTTCACTAAAATGGTCCACCTAGTTTTAAAGATGAGATGCAAACGGTGTAACTGGGACCTGTTTTAAGCATCAGCATTTTAATGGGACAAAGCAAAAACTCAAACCATGTTACCATCAACAGAACTTCCCTTGCCTTGAAAACAATCTTAGGCACCGCCTACTCTTGGACGACTTTTGGTTAAATTAAAAAGTAACTCACTGATAATAAGGCAACACAATGGATTTTTCAACGATATTAAAAATGATGGTGGCCACAGTGCAAAAATCTGATCCTTATATCGTTGTTTCTTAATCTATAAAAACAATGGTTATTTAGGTTTAAGACACAATAACTTAAATGATGTATTACTTGTCAATCGAAAGGTTTTTGCACTGCATAGCAATGCTGCTTGATGTCAGAGCCTCTGGAAGAATCAAATGTTGCACTGTCTCTACTGTACACGGACCAGCACTGGACAGGGATGCTACTGTCACAGCTGTTTCTGGAGTCCATTAGCTCAACCAGAAGCAAGCTCGCCTCCTTAATCCACATGTCGTCTTTATACAGATTCAGCACAATTGAACAGACTGTTTGGTTATTTACATAAAAACAGATAAAAGAAAGTGGAATGCAAAAACACAAAAAAAACCTAGTATTTCAAATTTTGTGTAAAGATAACCTTAAGTATTTGTGCAATATTTGTCTGCCTATAAGTAAGATAAGAGTGGCAGTAATCCCTGCAATTTGTTTATTTGAGATATTGAAAATCTAATTTAAAAAATAAAAGTTGACAGCGACAATGTTTTATAAACAAACAAAACGTCTCACGTGTCATGATTTCGATGTCACTGCAACATTTCTTCATAAGACAGTCCCGAAATGAAACACAAAAAGGCAAAAAGCTCTTTATACAACATCAGCATTTTAAAGTTGCTCAAAACAAAAACAAAAGAAAGAAAATTACACTATTTCATCTGTTGCAAAAAAAAAAAATTAAAGATGGCATAGTCCTTTCTGTTTCAGGGGAAGATGAACTGGACATTGTTCTTGTGTGTAAAAGCATCAGTTCATGCACACACGCAAGCACACACACATTCCTTATCCTCAGACTGGATTCTCTTCAGTCTGTTCACTTTGTCCTGGGAGATAAAAGTGAAGGAGCACTGAAATTTTAGTTTGGTGATTTCCACTTACCCTCAACCTGTCTACTTCTTCTACTCAGTGATTTCCTACATTTCACAGAATGACTGGACAACACCCTGAGAACTTGCTTGGACTTTCACTTTAGCGACAGGTGGACAGACCAGAAGTGGGAGTAAGAGGTTCCAATTGAGAAAAAAAAAAATTAATAATCACACCCCTTACTCAATACATTGCTTTACTTACTGTGGACTATTGAGTGCTTTCTGTGGCAAAGTTGGTAGCCTTTTCTCCCTGTATGATTGCCAACATTGGTATACAATTCTGCCCTTGCTCTTTGGCTCTGAGGGGCTGAAAACAAAGAAAACCTGGTGTTTTAATATAATTAGTTCATCTTAATTTTAAACTAAAATGTGGCTGTGCTAGAAATATCTTGACACGGTTGTATAATTTACACTTGGCCAGTTATCTGCAGGCATTACAAAAATACGCCAAACAATAAAATGGGCCCAGGAATGCAAGGTGCATTAGCAATTAGCTGTATTAACAGTGTTTAAGTGTTCTGGAGTGGATCGTTTTCTTTACACTTGTAGATTTGGGCAGTGGGTGAAGTTATGGGCTGGTAAAGGTTGATAAAATGGCGTACCAGCCTCTCTAACAGAATAACTTTGTGTGGTAACAGAGAGAGCACATCTAATGCACTCCTTCCCCCAGCAGAGTATCATCCTTGTGGCCTCAGAGGCTTAGAGAGGGCTACTGGGAGCAGTGATCAGTGGGTGTGGTAGCCAGCAGCGCTCATGCCAGCCTGGTTGGTCAGCACCGTCCCGTTGACTCCCTGCCCGGGCTCCACCATGCCCCCGTTGCTCACAGCGCCCACACCTGTCCACCCGGCACCAGCATGTAAATGACTGGAATGACAGATAGAAACAATACAGTATGACAAATGTTAACGTAAGCTGTTGTAGCGTTCATCAGATACACAAGTTCAACCATTTAATGACGTGTGGTGTGAGGGAGAGCCTCACAAAACTTTTGTCTGACTTAGTTTAGTTTATGAATATGATTCATCCATGTTTTTGTTCCATTTGTGGATAGTTTTTAAGATAGCTACACTAAACTGTTAAAGTGCACAACTTATTCTTCTTTTGGCAGTTATCAAACGGCTTCAGGTGCATTACCACCATCCGCTGGACTAGATTGGGGTTTACGCTGACTAACACATAGCCCGGAAAAACAACACCACATGTTGTATACATCCATTTAGTGTTGCCACGGTGATAGCAACTGGCAGAGCAAAAAACAATCAGGTTCAAGGAGGGGATAGAAACAAAATGGCTGCATGAAAACAAAGTTTGCAATAAAGGACGCTTGCTCTCGAGCTGTTCATTTGATCCTGCGTCATCTCTGGTACTCACTTGTAGCCCTGCTGATCCCAGGTCTGTCCGTAGACTCCATAGCTCGGCACCTGCCACCCATTGGGCACATACTGACCAATCTGCTGTGCAGCTGTGTTGCTGTACCACTGACCCCACTGACTGTAGGGCTGCGCCGCAAAGCTCACCGTGTTCTGCTGACATACAGAATCATATTTTGAGAGGCACAGTATCACATTGCACCACGGTCAAATGAGCAAACACTGTAGCAGTTCGAGTAGTCCAGACATGTTGGATTGGGGATAATCCTTGTACATACCTGTGGCAGCTGTACCTGCTGTATGGGGCTGACCATGTCTGTCGTTTCTTTGCCCCAGTAACACTTAACAACATAGCCCTCTATGGATGTGCCGTTGACTGACACGATGGCATGAGCTGCTGCTTCATGGGAGTTGAACCTGCACACAGAGAAATGGCTCAGATATGAAGTCATCATCGTGCACATAGGTGAGGTTCATATATGAACGTTAAGCCATTGCATCAAATAAATGTCTGACAGGTCAATCAGGAAGTCAGCTTACCTCACAAACGAGTAGCCTTTGTCTGGGAAAACACGGATTTCCATTATTTGGCCAAAAGGTGAGAAGGTCTGTCTCATGGTTTGCTCTACAAAGAAAAATGAAATAAAACCGTTGATATTCATTCACATGTGCAAACAGTGCCTCTATACCGACAGCTCACTCTTATGGACAAACTCACCTGTGAGACCTGTTGTGACTCCCCCGCAGTAGACGGTGCAGTTGCTGGGGCTGGACTGGTTGACCACCTCATCAAAAGACAGCTGCTTGGAATTGGTTGCTAAAAGAAAAATTAGAGCAGCTTTTATTTAATGTGTTGTCTTTTCTCAAAATATTTTTCTTCATAAAAAAATAAATACAATTGTGTGCCACGACTGTGTGTGCTGAATTTAAAATCAAATCTATAGATTTGAGGCATTTGGCAGCTTAGGGTTCAAGTGTTCATTGGTCTGGTGAGAATTTCATGCACGGAAGGAAACAAAAATAAAATAATTCGGCGTTCTCAGGTGCTGCAGAAAATCTTGCACGTGCAATGGAAAAACCTTTGCAAAGCAAGGTAGGTAGGAGAGCTAAGACACACTCCAATTCATCTTCAACTTAATTACAGTGAACTTACTCTCATTTGTAGTTTTAGGAGCAGGCTTCCTTGTGGCCCAGTTGGTCCTGATCTGCCTTCCTCCCAGCCACTGTCCTCCCATCTGCTGAATGGCATTCTCCGCATCCTGGTTATACAGAGAGAAACACGCAAACTCCTGAGTCACCGACACCAAACATCTCACTGTAAGTAAACCCTGAGCTTCAACTAAGTCAACACTGACAACCTGCTCTATTTTCTCAGTCCTCTAACACATGGGCATTACTGGCACACTTACCCATTTGTTGAAGAAGGAGACAAAGCCATAGCCTTTAGATTTACCTGTGGCCATGTCTTTCACCACTCGACAATCCCTGTGGACAAACAGAACGCACGTCAAGAAATTTAGTTTATGATATTATTATCCAAGTACCTTAATAATGATGTTCAATTTATTTTACCATTTAACTGGGACAAGTTCAAGTTTGACATGCGGAAGGTTTGTGGTGAAAACAGAAATGGGAGATGGGAGATGTGTGTGTGCGTGTATTTGCATTTGTTTTGATACACTACAGAGTGTTTTTATGAAACTAAATGCAGAGATCAGACTTCAAATACTCTTAAGGATAAGGCTGGCAATGTTTTATATTTTTCTTGGTCAACAAATCCCATGAAAATACCAAAACCAACAATTTATTGATTCCACTGACAAGTATTGTGTGTATCCAATTGTATTAAAAACACATTAATGAGCCAAACTGTTGCATTGGGTGACATGTTCCTTCATTACCATGAACACACCCCACAGTCACCGTCATACCGCTGTAAATACTCACTAGAGCACCAAATGTGAATTAATCCGCTGCTATAAATAAATAAATTCAGTATTTTATATTATTTAAGCTGAGTGCTACAGACAATATTGGGAGACGAACCAACATATGGTGTTGGTCTTTTTACAGGATTTGTTGAATTACACAACAACAACGATAATAATAATAACAATAATAATAATAATAATAATAATAATAATAATAATGACGATGATGACAATATACGTACGATATTTTCCCAAATGGAGCAAAAGCTGCTTTTATGTCATCTGTGGTGATTTCAGGACTAAGATCTCCAACAAAGACGTGGAAGTGGCCTAAAAACAAAAGAAAAACATATTCACATTGTATTTCATACAAACAATTTAACATAGTGAAAACACTGATGGTATAAGTGTGTCAATAACAAAAACATTCCCGACCTGACTGGTAAGTCTGACTCTTTACTAAAAGAATTACTAAAATGGCTGCTGATGGCACAATTCCTGTTGCCATTTTCTATGTCCTCCATTTAACTGTTGCTGGTATTACGATTTCATGTACAGTTTAATCTATTATAACATTGAACTGTTTAATAAAACAAGGCACACCCAGTTTTGCAGCTGAGTGGGATTTAATATCCCAGACTGTCGGTGCTTTCAAAACACACACCTTCAGATGGTAAAAGATGGCATGATTTGAAACAAAGGACACCTCTTATGAATGCACTTCAGTTACCACCAACTTTCTGAAGACACTTATAACTGTAACTGCACATGTGGCTT
The DNA here is from genome assembly GCA_023631565.1 of Gymnocephalus cernua. Taxonomy (NCBI): domain Eukaryota; kingdom Metazoa; phylum Chordata; class Actinopteri; order Perciformes; family Percidae; genus Gymnocephalus; species Gymnocephalus cernua. The sequence goes on from CM042442.1 coordinate 28,009,902, forward strand.
TTAGCACTGATCTTTGTCAATTGGACTGTTCTTGCAACGAGAGTCATTTGCCAATTTTTGCTCAAAATGTCTGCATATTACCTTATTTAAAAGGAAGAAGAAGAAACCATGGAACTGTGAGAGTTTTTCTTACTACTTCGATGAACTACTTACTGCTCGTGTCTTTCTTTTGGCTGGTTGGCGTTGTGGCCCAGTTGACCTTGACCTCCTGCAACAGAGACAGATGTCGAGAGCGAAGGATGAGGAGAAAAAGGTGAGAAGTGAAGTATGCTTGCAGAAGAGAGGAAGGTGCTTTTTCTTTGATTAGAGGTTTCGTCACACACCAGGTTTACTTTTATATTTGGTGATCTGAGAACTTTGTTTAATAAGGTGGTCTCTGTATGCCATACGTGGGTTCTTAAACCCCCATTACAAATCGATTTATCCATTGTTATTATCTAGTTTTACATACCTTTGCATTAACTAATAAAACAGTAAAATACAGTGGAGAACATAAAGGGATATTAAGATTTCACCTTCATAATCAGGAACATTTCAGTCAAAATTTGGAGCAAAACGGTAGGAAGTAAGGTCCAAATAACAAGGGACTTACAAACAAGTGATTTTTACGAACTTGTTATACTCCTCAAATGGTCCTTCAATACCTGTTGAGGATAAAATATTTTCAACTGAATGTATTTCTCTTGAAGTTGCTCTTATGTGGATTCTATGTGGAAATAACTTTGCAAAAGAACACATAGCAGTAAAAGATGTAAGGGGACAGAAGAGCATCAATTAAAGTAGATCAAAGACATGTAGCATGATTACACAGCAGGGCCATGTGAAATCAATTCATACACAAAATCTTAATTAAAACAGACAGCATGGCGCATAAAGTGACAATAAAAAAACAACTTTGTTTACACCTGTGTAAATACGAAATGTAAGTTATCAGTTTATTAGGTGCGCCTATAATGTAACACTACAGATCCTGCCTTTAAAGCCTGGGATGTAGTGGTGACAACACACAACACATGGAAAGAAAATTAATTGAGGCTTTTTTAAATGCTTTCATTTTATTAAAAATAACATACTTGTTGAAATGTTCTTATTCTGATAATCAACTAAACATTATTTCAGGTCATTGTTTTAAGTAAAACTGCCAAAACTATTTGGACTATTTTATAGACCAAAGCCATTGATCATTGAGAAAATAATCGACAGATTAATCAATAATGAAAACAATCAGTAGTTGCAGCCCAATGAAAAATGGCATGAGTTGATTTTTTTTTTGTATTTAAAAAAAAAGGCCCTAGAATGCAAAACAGGCTGCAATAACAACGTTTTTTGTGTGTTTACAAATCAAAATATTGTGCAATGGTAATATTGCTGAACTAAATATTGTCATTTCTTCGGTTTCTTCGGTGCAAAACAAGTCTAAATTAAATAAATGATGCACATTTTTTAATAAACTGCGTCAGTCTGAATGTTGTAAAAAGTCTTTTAGCCTCCTAAACCTACAACTGTGATGGGGAAAACAGAAAAATGCAGAACAGACTATAATACTCTAGTAATGTATTGACCGATTACTTTTTATCTATATTTTCATGTAATGAATCCAATCACTTGGTGGAGCATCTACTGACCTGTGTTAAAACCACAAGAAAGCAAGAAACCAGGAAACAGTTAAAGAGAAAAAACAAAAACTCATATTGTTGAGTATTTAGACATTATGTTTTTAGGATGATGATACTTCACAGCAGTAACATGAAAGATCAGTGTCTGGAGTTTCCACCCCAGTCACTTTAGACTGTCCACAGAAGAAGAAAGTGCACAGGGGAATAAAACTAATTAAGCGAATGGAGCAGGAACGGGGAAGATAAGGTCTAAAAAGATACAAGTTTTGCCAGGTGCTTCATTTCAACCCTGCCCACCCAGCCTCGCCATAGTCGACTCACCCAGGAGATATGATAGCTTACCTTACCCAGTATTTTCCGACCATTCATGGCTGCGATTGTGGCAGTGGCATGTCTATGCTCATAGAACTCCACAAAGCAGTACGGATCATGACCTGCTGTCTGGAGTGGACAGGAAACACAAATATTAATCAAATGTATTGCTAATAATTTGTATTATTTAAAAAATAAAAAAAGGAAGAAAAATGGTCTTCAGGGAAATTAAACAAATGCTCCTTTTCGTCTCAGCCGGCTGGAGGGACGTGTTGGTGTCTGTGTTCAACCGTAGAGTACGAGAGACTAAGTAAACCAACTTGCGCTGTAGCCTCCATGTCACAGGCAGACATTGTGTTGTTCGTTGTAAAGGACCACACCATAATCTAACCAGACCAAAGTGGAATTTGCAGGTATGTTTCCATGCTTTTCAATGTGCTGCAGCTGAGCAGCTATTTAGCTAACTAGCCTGCAGTACACTTTCCAATGCAAGATTTGATTGGCTTTATCACAATAAGGTCTTCATCTACATAGGCGGATACCAGGATGGTATTCCGTCAAATGAATGCAAAAATAGGGGGTGCTGTCATTAAACCAAATAATATATAAAAATGTATTCCTTTTGGTTTCTGATTTTTTTTCTCACGGAGAACACATGCGACTTTAAAGTCACTGTCTGTGGCCATAAGGAATTGAATGACATCATTATTTAGCATTAAAATGAGAAGTCAGAATAACCCTGGACACTGGGAAAATAATTGTGAATCAACAGAATGAACATTAGAGATGAGAGACTTAGAGACTAAGTTAGATCACAAGGTCGGGAAGCTAAGTGTTGATATATTCATTCTCAAACCTTGTACGACAGGTTGTCCTTGGATTGTACTGCCAAAAGGTGCCTGCTGTAGCCAAAGTATATTCTCAGGCAAAAGGGGGGGGAAAGCAACATAATGGAAAAAATTTACAAATTTACTTACATCTACTATCATTTTACAGCTCTTGCAGGGTCCAATCTGCCCAAACAACTCCAAGATGAGGGCCTCTGTCACGTCCCGGGACAGATTCCCCACATACCTACAATGGAGGAGAAGACACAGATAGTACAGTATTACAGTTTTGTGATGTAAATGTTGATTTAACATTGTGTGTGGGTACTGTAGCAGGGGAAAGCTTTTCATCCAACTTGTATTATTACTATACCTGGACACACATGCTTGGAAAGGTAAGAGAGAATAGCTTGCCTCATTTTTCTACACTGTTTTGTGTATCTATTGACCCGTTTGCCTCGAAACAAAAAATGGCCTTAGCTGCCTCATTACAACGGTGTTATAAATTAGTTCCCTCCCTTTTCCTGTAGTTTGTTTGGGGTTGTAACTAGTCTGGATAAATGGAAGTACATTTCCAGGATAAAGCCTGACATCCGGCACGTGGCTTGGGCCCAATACCGAGACTATTTTGCAGAGCCACCTCGCTGCGTCCACAACTTGGCGCCGCCCAAGACGATTGTGAAACAACCCGGAGCGTTATTTTCTCCTATCCTAGAATGCTGTGGTGTAGCCAGACCTATCTCCACAAGACTAAGTTGTAACATACAACTAAAAAAAACATTTTAAAATTTGGACAATCAATTGGATAACAAAATCTTTTTAACCTAATCTTTCTTTTACTATTTTTGCCTTAAATTTGACTGTGAGCAAATGCAACTTCTCTGAGGGGGATCAATAAAAGTATTCTGATTCAAATCCATATTCTCATGAAATATTACCACAAGAGACTGATGTATGTGTAAATGCCAAAACCAACATAATTTAAAAAAAACAAACAATTAAGATACCAGCACCCAGTAATAATCAGATTTTAAGTCCACTTTCAGGATTCAAGTATATGCAAATGTTTAAAGACAATGAAACCTCAAGAATGTTTATGTTTCTGTAGTCTGCATATATTAATCATCACAGAGTGCAACTAGGGACAGCCAGAATTATTGAAACCTCTGTTGCTGACCTTGTCTTACAACACTGTTGGCTTTAAATAGATTTTAGTTCATCTAACCCGGGTAATTAAAATAACCAGATAAACATCAGCATTTGTAACATTTAGCGAGGTTACTGGTAATAAAACTATCCATACATATACGTTCCTAGGCTGTTGCAATAATAACTGTATGCCTAAGAGATGTTATGGAGGGATTATGGAAGCCCATTTCCGCCAATCTAATGAAAAAATAAGATCCTACCGTCATTATGAGTTAGTCTCTCCAAATAATGAGACACTTTCTCAAAATAATGACTAAGTATCTCAAAATAACGAGTTAGTATCTCACAATGACTCTCAAAATAATGAATTAGCATTTCAAATAAGTTAGCATCTCAAATTAATGAGTTTGTATCTCAAAATAATGAGTTCGTGTCCTAAAATACGAAGTTTGTACATCAAAATGACTTAGCTGGCATCTCAAAATAATAGTAGGCTAGCTATATCAAATAATGCCCTAGTACATTTTGCGAAAGCTTCTCATTAATAGAGAAACTAACTAATTTATTATTTTGATAGATGTCTCATTAAAATGACTTAAATGGTTTGTTTTTTCATTACATTGGCGGAAATGGGCTTCCACAATGATAGCACACCAAACTCCATAGATAAACGGGCAGTTCAGCGTTCATCTGCTTATCGTCGGACTTGTTTGCATCTTAGCGCAGTCTCTGATACATATGGCTAATATCTGCAAGTCACCATTTAATTTGGCATACGCAAAACACACCAAACTGTATTTGTTGTAATGATAACTACATTTCCTTACCAACCAGTGTGAAGCGATGCGTTAATTTGAGTTTTTTTCTAGAATGATTTAGCTAGCCGGCTAGCGTTAACGACTGAGCCAAATTTACCAGATGTTAAATCATTACGATGTGCTTAGCTATCATTAAGTGGTATTATAGTAAAACTACATAGGATTGTTGCATTTCTAATTTAGTTTAAGGTCCAAATCTAGAGTGCGCTCCGGATAATACGCTACATCTGAATGCTAATCTAGCTAGCTAGCTAGCTACGTGACGAATACAAGCGGTTAGCTAGCTAGCTAACAGTAATGCAGACACACACACTTACAGGGTTTTGGGCGTGTCATCGTCCATTCTGTTTAACTTGCTGGCCGAGAACAAGTCGCAACCCTGAGAGCAAATCCACGACTGTCGCTGGCAGCTGCCTGTGACACCGTCAAGTTATTTTATTGCGCAGTATGAACTGGTAACCGCCGCTGTTAGCTCCAGAGTGAACAATGGATAGCCGACAAAGATGGCGGAACGACCGGGCCGAGGCGAAACGCGCATGCGCAACGGTTCAGCCATAGAGAAGGGTCCAACCGTTCTCTTAATACATCCATGGGTCCAACCATTTGTGCGTTCTCTTAATACATCCATGATTTCTAATTGGAACTCGGATTTTGTGGAAAAGCCTTTCTTTAACTCTCCATGGGTAAAGCCAACACCAAGGCATGTTTCAAAATACTGTCATCTGGAAGAAAAAAAATATACAACATATACGTTTCGTATAAATGTAAATTCACCAGTAAAATACCTCTATTGCTGTATTCCTTTAAGAATCTGAGCAGTACTCTTGCAAAGTTTAATAAAACTTGGGGCCCATTTTTTGCACATGTTGAGGGATTGATTTTTACGGCTATTCCAGAGTTGCCACCCTGATTGTCTACTAATTGTGTTTTTTCTTGTGTAAATTTGTAGCATGCTGGGATGTTTGTTATTTATCTCTGTGTAAGTGAACATATTGGGCTTTTATCTAGCAGTGGGTGACCATTTTGTGTTTTTGTTTTGCTCGGTGTATTTGTTATTGGGTTGTTGTTGTTTTTTTTTTACTATTTAAACTATTATTCCTTATCTGATTTCATTTTATTTTTCTACTTGCTGTACTTGACACTGTTCTGACTCCCGAAATGTTACCTCTTGATTTTGTTGTCACTGAAAAATCAATAAGCAAATGTTTAAAAAAAAGAAGAAAAAAGGAACAACGTGAGCAGTACTTTTAAACTTTGCATCAATCAAAAGCTGTCAAGACAGATGGGTGTGATGCTTTTAATGTCTTTATTTAATCATCTACTGTTATTTTCTTATTTATTTATGTACTTTATTTTAAAATCCTTTCTATTTATTCTGCTCTGTATCGTTTACTCCTTCTTGGAACTTGATAGTAGGGTGAGAGGCTGCAAGGGTTCAATTATTCTTTTGATAACTTGTAACTTCTTATTTGATCCGTTTGATTTGATATATGACTAAGGCACTAAACGGCCCCATTAATCCATCATGTCAACATTTAAAAAAAATACTTCACCTGCCTGGTTTACATTCAATGAGGCTGTTACATTATTACATTTTATTGCAGATAAAACTCATTTGACTCAGTTCTCCGCATCAGAAATGGCAACTTTGATACTTTGAAACCTAACATAAGATCAGAAAATAAGACATATTATCCATGTAAATTTATTGTATTATAGGAGGACATTATGCAGTCAGATTTACTATAAAAACATAACAGCTAAAAATTGGACCTTACTGTATATTCATCAACAATCCTGACTTCACATACAGTACAATTCTCACTTTTCCTGCTATATTATGTGTTGTTGTGCATGTAGTTTTGTGGAATATCATGTGTTTTAGAGGTATTTTTTATTTTGTAACATATCTGAATAAAAACTAAAAACATCAGCCCTTCCAGATGTGTAAAGTCAATCACAACAGTACCACTAGTGTTTATTAAACTTAGGGAGGAATTGTTTGAAAAAGAATAAAACGAGATTCATTGTCAGACCATGACATTTAAACTACAACTTTAATACATAAATTAATTTACCAGCAAAACAAAACAAAGTCCCAAAAAGTCCAGTGGTTTCCGTGTCTGTGCCCTGATGCTGCTACGTGCTGCCCTGATGATACAGTCCTGTGCAGCAGATAAGACAGCAGTGTATACAGAGATCGGTCGGGCTTCTCTGCTCAGTCCCTCCCTCATCTCGGGCAAATGCTGTTGTCGGTGACGAGTTTCTCCATCCTCTTTATCTTGCGTTTGTTCTTGGGCATGGGTTTGTCGTACATGCCGTTCTTCAGTAGATGCTCCTTGCTATGATGAATCTGAGCGCCGTGCTGCAGCTGGAAGGAGCACAGGGCTTTTAGGGGCCTCAGCAAAACCTGGACACACAAATGGGGAAGTGAAGGGTGATGAAAAATACAAGAAATGTATTTATTTTACATTGCAACCTCTGTTTGGTCCAGAGGACTTCTCAGAAAAAGGCATCATACATCAAACACATACATACACGTATTTTGGTAATACAGTATATCTATAGTGACTTAAAGCTGCTATAATTTACAATGAATCAAATTACTACATGTAAGGAGTTGCATATAGAAATTAATCTACAGAGATTTACTGCAGTTCCTCCCAGCTCTACGTAGCATTTCTAAGTTCTTCTGGATGATGGTTTTGTTTTTAAGGCTTGCAACTTTACAGTTTTGGTTCAGTCTAACCTAAGATCAGCTGTCCAGACACAGGCAGCTGTTTTCAGCAAAAAAAAGCTCTGATGATAGCCCCATTGCACATTATCTGTCCACCACCAATAAGCAGACACACAAAGTTAGCAATTAGCTGCTAAACATAGTGGAGCATTTGGCAGCTTAAAAGCCATATATTTTTCTTAGGAGTTGGTAGAGATCCAAACAGAGCTTAAGGGAGAGTAAATATTGGACTTACATTTATCATGTGGACACAAACATGACTTCAAATGATCGCTAATGTTGCTTTGTATGTGCTGAAGGTGTAATTAACCAACTGTATATAATATACACAACTATTGGCCCACGTCACCTCTTGGATGTCGTCATTCTGCTCCAGGATAGACAAGGCGACAGCAGCACATTCCAGCGTGGACAGACAGATGTTGGAGGGTTGTGTGCGGATCACATACTGACTGGACAGAGTCCTGCTGAGCTGCACCTGATATACCAAAGCGGAGGTGATCAGTAGTGGAAGTGTGCTTATTCGCTCTTTGCTGACATTTAACAGGCAATGGCTTTTATGTATTAAAGTTTTAACGCTTACAATTTTCAGAAAATTAAACCCCATTTTTGATACCATTTATGGTCTTCATTTAATGTATTTACATTTAGTAATTAACTCTCTTTATAGTAGTTTTCATTGTTAGTGGCGGTCATTGCTGTGCTGGATTCAAATTGCCTTCACACAAAAGAATTCAGAAATCAGAAATCTTTATTGATCCTCTGAGGGAAATTATTTAGTTGCAGTTGCTTACAGACAGATTCAAGGTAGAATAAGAGTAAAAACAAGCGAGTCGACAAGTGTATAAAGTAAATAAAGTAACATAGCTACAATAAGAAATAAATAAAACATTAAGTAGAAGTAAAGGCTCTGACACACCATCCAGACGGCTGAGCGTCGGCAGAACACGGACTGATCACTCTCCTCGAGTTGGTCAAAAAAGTGCCTCGGAAAACACCGAAGCAACGCCGACGTGAGCGTACGTTCTGCGTTTGCGCGAGACATATGGTCGCCCAAAATTTCATTTCCGACCATAATGGCGGCTTGTTCGGAATACGATCTCATATTTTACGAAAATAGTTCACAGAATAGTGTTTTTGAAAACATTAAGCGAAAAATAGGCCATGCAGTCGCTGAATCTGTCTTCATTTCAGATCGACAAAGGTCAGTTTACAAGATTTTCGTCAGACTTTGAGAGGCGTTCTTCACGCTCATCCCACTCATCATTTCCGGTAACTGGTCATTGAGTCCGACTGCCCACTGGCCGATTCAACAAGTCAAATCGGCCCAAATGAAGGCCGGCGGCTCCTCCGACTGACGACGGCACAGAACACACCGAACAGACTCGAGTCACCGCCCTCGCCAGACTGTCCCACGCCCAATAATCGTGTTGGTGTGTCAGCGCGTTAAGTGAGATTAGGTTACAAGTAAGATTAGGTTAAAAAGATTGTTTCAAATGGATTGTACAAATTCTATTGTAGTGCAGTGTCAACATAAATACAGTACGAACATAAATAAGTACAGTGTGAATATAAGCAATGTAATCCAGCTTTACTGTTTTTAATTGTATCTCATTGACATCGTCTCACTGTTAAGCCGTTTCAGAGCCGTATTAAGTTACGTTAAGGTTTACAACTTGAGGAGCTAATAAATAACAACTAAGAAAGATTTAGTATAAAGTAAAAATAGATGCACCAAAGCAACATTAAAGCCACTGAGAAATCAACATTAGTAAACGGCACGCAGTGCTCTTCAAAAACCCAACTGGTCTATGATTGCATTTAGCCAAAACACAGAACACTACTTAGAAAATAAAAAGGCATGACAAGAATAGCTGATTAGTCCACAGTGTTCACTTGCCCATATTTAAAAAGATTTTTTTTGTTTTGCTTTTTCAAATTAGTCATTTCTTGTGGGTAAAGCAGCTTTCCCACCGGTGGGTGTAATTAGAGAATGTATACCGTCTCAGGTGGACAAGGCCCTCTACTTTCTTCCAGCAAGATTTTGTGATTTAAGCTGATAAACGAAGATCATTTTAACGTGCAAATCTGTTATTGGCTTCAGCGACACAATGGAAAACAAAGGTTTGTTAACTCTTTTTGACAAAATGAACTCTCTTTTCTCTTCACACCTAACTTAACATCCACTAACCTTTCGTACTTTTTGTGCACTATCCCTTGCAGCTGTGACATTGGGAATGTCCCCATTGTGGGATTAATAAAGGATTTTGAATCTTTGAATCTAACCTGTTATAATGTGACCACACAGTTATACACACCTGTTTAGGCAGGTGGAACAGGCTGTTTTTGAGGAACATGTTCTTGGCCTGGCTCCAGGTGCCATCTATGATGATCACATTGTGTTTTAAAGTGCCTACTTCCTGGCACTGCACTAATTCCTCCAGGTTCTGAGATTTGGGACCTGGGTATAGTATCAGCGTCCTGCTGTCCCGACACACCGCTGCCAGCTCTGGGTGCCTGAGAGGAGAAAAGATGGGAGACAAAAACTAAATCTATTAGAGAACTCAGTGACAATGGTGTTGCGTATGTTGTGAAATCAGTGTGCCAACAAGAAATAACAGCTTACTTTTCCTCATTGAATCTCCTTCCCACTATGACATTGCACTTTTCTTGTGGCAAACAAGCAGCAAGTAGCGGCACTGTGCGAAGCACTCTGCTCTCCTGAAAGTACACTAGAGGTTAGAATAGTTGATCTTAACAATGAGCCTCTCCTAAAAAGTAAAAAAGTGCATACAATGGAGTACATTTCATTGGCAGGAGCATTTTAGGTTTAGGTTTTAGAAGTACAAGGATATAGAAGGTGCAAATGAAGATAATTGGTCAGATAAAAAGAAAGAAATGAGGAGGATAAGATACAGTAAGTGATAAAATAATATAAGATAGAACTTTATTTATCACGAAAGAAAATGTTGTGCAGCAGTTGCATTACAAAAGGTATAAAAAGGTGCAAATCCAAAAATATGCACAATGTCAAAAATATAAACTGGTCAACTGTAAGGATTGTATATGTATGAGAAGTGGCATAAAGCTGTTTGCACAATATAAAATCTGAAGTACAGGGATCTCTTTATATCTAGTATGAACAGGAGGAATAATTGCATATATGCAACACATATATGTGCACCTCACTATTGTTTTAAAACAGATTTGAACGTGATATTTTATGATGTTTTTTGCACAATTTAAAATGATAAACAAACAAATATAACAAAAAAATTCTGCTGGGAGAGGCAGAAAACCCAATGGGCTTTTTTTAAGCCTCCACCTTAAAATAATTTCACAATATTATACAGAACACAAAATTAACATACAGAAAACAATGTGACTACATATTAGTGATGAAAACGTAATGAAATATATGAAATAAAAACAATAATTGATAAAGTGTTGAATATGCATGTCATATTTGACATGTAGTAACCACTCACCTCTGCAGGATGCTGCACTACGTACAGACATGTGGAGACCTCCAGGGGTTGTGGTGGAAGAAAAGGACAGAGACACACCTTCTCAGGGCGACTACATGGGAGGAAAGTTGCAGACGTGAAGCTGTGATTGCCCAGATACTTCCCAGCCTATAGCCCCAATCTCTTTGTTTCAGCTTGTCTCTTCAGCTTCTCTGTAACGACAATAATCTGTTCTCTCATTAAAGCATGCCAGATACTTGAGGAGGAGGAGGAGGAGGGAAGGAGGAGGAAGAGAAGGACTCATTTCCTGCCTGGTCCAACCACTCTAACGTTAACGTGTTAGCTAGCTAGCATTAGCTTCACTTTAATTCAGCTCACCGGCACCGTAAACACGTCGGTCTTCTCTCGCCAACCTCGACCGGGAGGGCAGCCAGGTCGCCAAAAGCGTCGACTAATCCATCTTCCGTCGACGAGCTGTCGCCGGTTTCTGGTCCGTTTTCTTCGGAAGAGAGTGACGAACAAAAACTGGGGACATTGTCCATTGCAGTTAGCAAAAAGCTAACTTATCCGATGATGCATTTATGTGGCGTCGGAATAACTGTTAAACCGTTAACAGTAGTTGTTTTCCATGTAGAGTGATCTAGACATAGAAATAAAAATAGATAGAAGAGCCATTTACATTCAAATCAACGTAGCATTATGGACCTAGCTTCGTTAGAAAATGTAACTATTAGCATTAACTCTTATAGTAAGTCAAGTAAAGCAATATTTAAGTGGTTTAAAACCACTGGTTTTAGGGAATGTATACTGGTGACTGGAGTCTGGGACAAAATCACTGTAACACACAATGTAGCCTACAGCTTCAATCTGGAAGTAATACTGGAAACATCTATTGTTTAAACGCTCTGAACAATAAAATATAACACAACTTTTTTGTAGCGTCCATGTTTTTCCCCACATTACGATGTAGCTCACGAACACACTGAAGTCGAAAGAACGACTTCCCAACTCGGAAATATGGACCATCCGAGGAGCACGTGAATGCAGCACAAGTAGCCTACTCAAGGCCATGCTGGAGACTATTTAACTGTCTATGGCAGGGGTCTTCAACGTTTTTTAAACCAAGGACCCCTTAACTGAAAGAGAGATGGATCAGGGACCCCCTACTACATATTTTAGTAGAAAATTAAGACACATATTAAACTGGGCCTACAAAAGCGTGTAGGGTGGCCTAAAGCCTTTATACACACCTTTTTTGTTGCATAGAATGCTAAGCTATTAAAATAATAATTGTTGGCATGATTTTATAAATCATCTTTCAATGTTAACCATACATGTGGCACAGTGAATCCTTATTAACTGTATCTGTGGATGACTACCTCAGTGGCTACCTTACCTATAGGCCAGTAAGCAGAGATTTATATTTGCTAATAATATGTAGGATTTCAAATTTCAAAAATGAACAATAAATTTGGAGGCCCCGGACCCCCTGTTGAAGTTCCCTGGTCTGGAGACTACACAGCGCCGAGGAGAGTAGGGACTTCTAGTATAGAAACACAACAACTGGAAAGACTGCAAACTGGTTAAGCTATTTATTTCTAATAAAAAGTAATTTTTCAGACGTGACTGAGTTCTTTTAAATGTTTTTATTAATACTGTTTCAAATGTATACAAAGAGCTAGCTATACATGTCAGTTAGCTTTAAAAGTAGGCACATATATCAAAATGTGTTTATTAGCTGTGTGAATTAGCCAATCCACTATATCTACTGTACTTCTATGACCTTGAGACTCACAGCTGCCACATGTCATGTGGAGGAAAAAAAGGTGATTTAAAAAGGTGACATGCACATTCTTTAACACTGGGTGTCGCCAAAGCTAATAATAAAAGGTCCAAAAAGCCTTCAAACACAACCATTACTCTGCCAAAACAAAAATACTATAAATACACTTGTACTGCACCTTTACTTCTCTTTATATCTAACCACATCTGTGCAAGTTTGTATGAATATCTGGGAGTTTCTTCTTCAAGGTCAGCAGGCACAGAATCACTACTGAGCTCCAGACGGGATCCATTGGATTCAGGCCTAGAGGCAACTGTATCTGCAAATAATGCCTGACATAAACCAGCTTTAATGCCCACATATGTTGGGTAAATACTGCACTGTCCAGTCTAAAAACAGCTAATTTGATTGGCTAAAAAAAGCATGCATGGTCATGCATATCAGTGTTTTGCCTGATATGTGGTGGATAATACAGAAGCAGATGCACATAGTTAAATGTTTTAATTTAACATGAATTGTAGTTATGTCGGAAAACATCACGAATTAAACAACGAACATGCATGTTTTTTTGTTTTTTTGTTACTGTTTACAAGAAGGTACACAGACTCCTAGTTGAGACAAGGTGTCAAGTTAACAGCCAGAGAGGCTTATTTATAGCTGAAGATCCGTACTAACGTCACACCAACACCGACACATGCACTTTCACCCGTTTTAATTCCCACTCGTGACCCAAACATCTCCCTTCAAACACGCTATGATTCATGCACTACTTCTATAGTGCAGGAAAATATTCTTCTATGGACATTTGATCAACTGTTTTAGATAGGATTGTTGACTTCATGCCATATACAAATTATAAATACATTGTAAGCTATTTGGCACTTTTAATATATGAAGTTTTAAGAATTTACCTCAGTTGATTGTAGGCTGATTCTACTGCGGTTTTAAGACCTTAAATAAAGACACATCAGCAAGGCACGTGACAATAAAACTGTTAAAGTATTACACATTGTCCTTTGTCTTTAGCTGGTTCAGTAGAATTATCGCCTTGTTTATCTGGATTCTCTGTTTTAGCTGATTCTGATGACTGAATCTCTGCTCCTTCTGGTTCACTTTGTTTTATAGCTGCTTCGGTCTCGCTTGTTTCCTTTTCTTCTACCGTTTTAGTTTCTTTCTCCTGAGCTGCAGCTGGATTTGTGTTTCTCACAGCTGTTTTGATGCAATCTTCTACACTTTCAGTTTGTGGGGACTCCTCTGCAGCCAGGGCATTTTCGAATAGAGCAACATTGGAGAAGGGTTGCATCGTTTCCTCTCCATCTGCATCTCCCTCGTCAGCAGGCTCTGCTGGTGATGCGGTCTCTTTCTCCTCCACCCTCTGTTCCTTTCCACGAGCCTCTTCTTTTTCCTGCATAATGTCATCAACTGGGGTCAGAGGTGTGAGGTCCAGACATGCCTTAGGAGAGGATGTGGCCTTTCTCCTTGGGGGAGCAACTGGCCTTTGCATTGCAAAATCTTGTTTCCACAGTTCCTGGTCTGTACTGACCATCTCTTTCTCGTCCAGAGCTTCACGATCATCTATGCTTCCCCAGTCGAGTTCCTCTGAGAGAAACTCGAAGCTTGAGACGCTAAGTGGCTCTTCTGGGATTTTAGCGACCTTTTCTACCTTGATGGAGACATTTTTGTTCGTCTTGACTTTAGTTTTTGTAGTTGATTGGGTATCATCCTCTTCGAGGGATCGAGGGAATGGGTCTACATCACATGGAGAAGAATTGTCACTGGTCCTCAAGAAGTCTGTGATTTCCTCTGTGTTTGGAATCTCACCTTTTTCAGGCTCGGACAGCAAATCGCCAAAATCATACAAATCTTGGGACAATACCCGAGGACCATCCTCTGGGCATTTCTCTTCATCAGTTGGTTCCACTTCCACCGCAGGAGTCTCATCTATAAGGACATATTTCTCTAAATATCCCCTGGCCTCCCGGTCCGAATGCCTGCTGTGAAAAGACTTCTCAGATGTCATACTTTCTGTATCCTCTTCTTTTTTCCGACTGCCGATTGCTTCCTCGTACAGGTCATTGTAAAGGAAAGCCATGGCTTTGGGCTCCTCCAGCAAAATTTGGTCGATAATTTTGCGAGGTCCTTCTGGTAGAAAGATTGGAGTCAGGATGTCCTCTTGGCTTCCGAACAAATTCGAACCGCTCGGTTTTGAAGGGAGCCTTGAAGGCACATCACATCCACCTTCTTTGTCTAGAGTTTTCATGAGATAGTTGTCTGTACCGCCGTAGAAGACTTCATCCAGAAGATTGCTGTTGATTTCCTCAAGGCTGATTGTGTCTAAATTGTCATCATCCACAGTTATGGTTGTGGTGGTGTTGTCTTCAGACTGCACAGGTTTCTCGGTGTCCTGGATCTCAGTGGCAGCTTCTGCCTCTGTTTCTTGGTCCACCAGTCCCTGTGTGATCACAGCAGGACTTCCTGGAGCCTCAGCATCAACCATGGTGAACGCCTCAAAGTAGTCCACATTGCCAGCAGCTCCTCTGCCCGGAGGTCTGGTCACTGGAGCCCCTGGTGGATCCATTACATTTCTACTTATGGAAGATGAGGGCTTGACCTGGTCACCTCCTGCTGCATCTGGTCCTGTGAACACCAGCTCGTTATCATGAGTCTCTTCACTGACTTTAGGAAGAAGGCTCTCCTCCAGATAAGAAAGGTTGTCCACCATTTCTTTGCTCTCCTCTTCATCCACAGAAGCGTATTTTGGAGGAACAACGATGTTGAGGATTTCAGAGCCCTCAGACACTAACCTGAATAGCTTTTGCTCTTTATCTACCAGAGGATCATTCGCCTCCTCATCGTCTCCTTCCTCGGTTTTCACATTTGGCTGCGAGAATTCTACTAACTCCGGCCTCCCGGAGATGTTCCCAGAACTTTCTGCAACTTCCCTTAGTCTGTCGCCTTTGCTCTTCTGATTTACCCTCTCTTTAGTTTTCTTCCGTCTTGAAATCAACTCCTCGTCCATGACAAAGATAATCTTCCCTGCTGGAACAGACCCAGGTGTTGCAGGCCGCACTGCAACCGGAGAGCTGAGATCCACAGTAAAGTTTCCAGCTTCGGATGCCCAAGGCGTGGTGCAGCGACTAGGGGTAGTCTCCCACGCGATCCCGCTGTCCTCGCCTTGCATAGTTACCATAGAGAAGGAAGAGTCCATCATCAGGCACTGCATCTTGGGCCGGACGTTGTCATCGTGGACGGCCTCGCGTAAACTGAAGGTGGAGAAACAAGATGGCAGTGAGATAAACAAACGACATCTAAGGGGATGTTTCATCCATCTGTGACAGAGGTAACTTCAAGTTTTTTCGGGTGTTCTGAAATTCAAGATCACAGATCAAGAAAAACTAATCAAGTCAGCAAAAGAGGAGCCTTAAATGTCTTAAATTACTGTTTACACTTTTCTGTTAACTGGATTAGAAAATATCTTCACATTAGAAATTACACTTTTAGATAGCCTTGTGATTCATTTTTGTAAAATGATCATGTAGCAGCAAAAATTACTGACATTTTACCAGTATTTAGCTGATTATATCTATCCTCCCTTGATGAAGGTTATTAGCTTCAGTTTTTTAAAACTACTCTAAAAATGTGTTGATTAAACTGAATGCTAATGTTGGAGGCTACAATTTGAGTTGCTGTTGAACTGCATTATTATATACCTCATTAGTTTTAGCAAGGTGTACCTAATAAACTGATAACAACTGAGTGTATATACATGCACTTAAACACTCAGTCAAATGCACAGACAGGTTAGTGTCACTAAGGGAATTTCATTTCATACAGGAAAGGATCCAACTTATTTTGGAAAAATAAAACTATAGAGCAAACCTCATCACACAGAAAACTTTGGCTTTGAGCTGCAGTAATAAATACAGAATACAATATTAAGAATTACTGATCTGTACCTGTTTCTAAGGATTTCCACTTCATCACTGCCCTCGAGGTTTTGTTCAGTAATATCCTCAGGTGTCAACGCTGTCATCTCAGTGTCCATATCCGACCGTGCCACATCTTCAGTCAAAGCATCCATTGTTGTAATATGCTGATAAATCTGCTTTCGCCTCTCACTACAACTCAGCGCTGCTCTGTTGATCACATTCTAAGCCGAGCGTGCTCCAGTTGAGTCTCCATGCTCAGCGCAATCTTGAAATAGAAAACTGGTCTTCCAGTGTTTCATCTGAAGCATTTGCAACATGCAGGGAGGTTAATTTGTCATCTGTTCACACTGGCTGAACCCTTGCGTTTGGCACAAACAATACATGGGTTAATCTGGGTTAATAAATTGTAGCCCTGTGATGATTTTGAACTGTAAAAAACTGCAGCCGCATTAAGTAAATACCTCTGCTTTTTTTCCCTTGCCAGGTCTACATACAATGTTTTGCTGGTAGCCATATCTGATGTCATGAGTATGTCTATAAGTCTGTCAAACGCAGATAAGAAGTTGAAGAAGTGTTCAGTTTGGTTTTTAGTATCAAATCAATCCCATATTAAGCTTTAACGGTGAACTGGTGATGAGGAAAACAAAATGCATAATAAACAGCACATTTATCACCCCTTTACCCCCTAATAACACATTTGTATGGCCTAATGTGCTACTTTAATCGTCAGAAAGTTCAGCATATTGTATTAAAGATCTGCTTTTCTTAACTTGTGATCCACACTTACTATGAAAATGTCAACCTTGCACCTGTTTACGTCTGTCTTGCAGTGTGACAGGGATACTACATGGGAAATGAAAGACTGGAGGAGTTGGGGAGGGTTTTATAGTCAACAGGCTATACCTGGGCAAAACATGTCCTCATGTATAAACTAGTCTGGCAGACCTTCTGTAAATCATAATCTTGCCCAATGGACATGACAATAATAGGCTAAAAATTAACTGGAATCAAACATGTGCTTTCTTCTACCAATGTTTTTGCATTTTTAGCTCATTTACTATAAATCACATCATATAAAACTTACAGTAAACAGTAAATAATTATTCATTAAAACCAGCTGTGGAAAAAGTACTCAGATATTTTACTTAAGTTAAAGAAGCTATACCACAGTGTAAAAATACTCTGTTACAAGTAAAGGTCCTTCATTTAAAATCGTACTTAAGTAAAAGTACAAAAGTATTAGCATCAAAATATATTTAAAGTAAAGTCATTATGCAGAATGGCCCATTTTAGAATAATGTATCATATTACTGGATTAAAATGAATGATGCATTAATGTACACTAAGGTTTAAAAATTAATGTAGTGAAGTACAAGCAATATTTGCCTCCAAAATGTAGTAGAAATAGAAAGTAGCACAAAATGTCAAAAAAAAAAGAAAAGAAAGTACCTCCAAATTGTACAAAGTACAATACTTAAAAAGTTCCCCAATAACTTTGGTCTTTAAAATGTCTTTGTCGCAATAACATTGTGAAAAATGGTTATCCCACTTTTTAGAGTTTGTTTTTATCACAGCACTTTTATCAAAGGGATAAAATAAAGGCTCTGTGCTCTTCAGTACTGCCTATATCATTAACTGTCCACAAGATGGCAATCATCAGTAACATACTTGTTTTGTATGTTTGAAGACATTAACAGCATTGAGGATTGTTTAAAAGTAGAATTTAGATTGTTTAATAATTACATTTCATTATGTACTGTACTTAAGTAAAATTCTGAGGTACTTATACTTTATTTTCTGTTTTATGCTACTTTATACTTCTACTCCAACACTACATTTCTGAGGGACACATTGTACTTTTTTATTGCATTTGACAACATTTGTTACTGGTTACTTTGCAGATTCAGATACTTAATACTAAACATTACTAACAATGGATTAAATGAAACAATGAATAATGATGTATTATTATAGATTAAGTAACCCAGCAGCAATTTAAATTGTTTAATGTAGGCTACCCACCTTTAGCTGCAACATTAAAGTGATGGACACATGCATCAATAACTATGATCCAATTATATACTATATATTAGTCTGAAATGGCACATTGTGCATCATGAGTATTACTTTTGGTACTTTAAGTAGGCTAATATTTTTTTACTTTTTAATGCAGGACTTTCTCTTTGTAGCAGAGTATTTTATACACCATGGTATTGCTATTTTTACGCATGTAAAGGATCTGAGTAGGCTACTTTTTCCATCTTTCAAAAAATACAACTTTTGTTATAGCCACACTGGATGTGAGGAAATACTTTATAGAGAATTACGTCACAATTTCAGGGGTGACGTAATGACGTCGTTAGTAATGCATAGATATAAAAACGTAGATAGGCTACCCCATTGGCCCAATACATTAGCCACTGCTGTTTTTTTGGAGCGATATGTCGACGAGGCCGCCATATTGGTCCGGAGTAGCCGCGCCTCCTAATGCAAGTATGTGAGGCAGGAGGTCTATCCACAATTAAAATCATTACTTCTCGCTTAAAACTCCTAACCGTTTTTAAAGTGGTTTGCTGTGTTACAAATTCCAGACATGTACTTATGATACAGGATAGCTTATTTGGTTAAATTCATTTTTTTTTAATATCAAAATAACTTATGTAACATAGATAGTAAAAATACACGGCTTTAATTAAATTAAATTTAAACCAGGAAATTAGACCTATATAAAAATTCAACCCACATACAGTTGTCATGAAGGGTGAATTAGCTATACAGACCAACCCTGCTTTTTGTACCAGATAGTAAACGTATTTATTTCTACTGTGAAGTTGATTTTTTTATTAACATGGGGCTCTTTGGGGATTGACTCTCCTCAAGGGGCCACTCGAAGAAATGCAGTTCAGCCCGGAGCTGCCACTTCAATAACACAGGCTAGCCTACATGACAAATATTAAGCCTAATAGTTACTTTAATAAAAAATAAATCACCTGACACAAGCTAGGGTAAGCTTAATTTAGTGCCAGGAGAGTCACTAGTTACAGTCACAGTAAACTATTGTAAAACACCCTTTTCATCTGTGAAATTTTATTTCATGTTGCTTACCATCGGCATAATGTCTTTCGCATGAAAATCCAAAAGCAGCACAAAGTCTTACAGAAGTCATTTTCTACCCCGGACCAAGATGGCGGCGGAAGAGACGCATCTCACAAGCCGGATATGGTATCTACGTATATATATATCTATGCGTTTAATGCTCCGTACAGACTACAGGGCAGCAGCGGAGGATGGAGCCGATTTAAATGAATGAGATGCGGGCTGATAGAGACCAGACAGGCGGATGACGATGAGAGGATGAACCGGCCGATGGAGCATCAGGATCATAATTTGAATCCTGGTTTAACGCTTGGCTAAATTACGTGAACAATTAAGTGAATCATAAATTAAATTAGCTGGTTGCACACACATTAGCCCTATACATTCACAAGGTTAAAACATCGACGTCGGTGAAGCCGAGCTGTCTTTGGAGGATGTTAAATCCTGGAATAATAACCAAGTGTTTTCTGTCTCTTCTTCAAAAACAACGGAGATGAAGCTTTCTCTTGAAAGAAGATGTCCTCCATCGCAAAGCGGCGTTAAAGGTCTGGATTTGCAGCATTTAAACAACTCAAATAACGTTACCACACTTGGTTGAAGGAATTTAATTTAATGGCACGCAGCGGACAGCCAACGACTAAAAGTGGGATTTATGAACACTCGGTTTATTGAGTCTTTTTGTTAGTCTCTTTCGACATTTTCTATTTGCATTTAAAAAAAAGGCAACTTCGGAAGCTTAATTTGGTTATAAACCACACTGCCTTTCTTGTCAGTGTTGCCCCGAGTTTAGCTCCGTAATCCTCCTTTGTGAGTTTTATTTAGCTAAGGGTTGCAATTACTAGTTGGCGTCAGTGCTGCTTCTTCGTTCATCATGCATGCACAGACACGTTTACTTGGATGAAATCACCAAACGAAAATGTACCAGAGGGCATTACAACGACACCAAGCCCATGTCTGGACTGAGAAGAGCACCGTGGCTCCGCTGCCCGTGAAGCCACAACAACCACAGCGGCTTTAGTTGGACACCGAGAGGGGATAAAAAAACTAGCCTCCAGCCTGTTCACACCGCCCTCAAGAGACCACCGAGAGGATCTTTTTCGACTCAACTGAAGCCAGCAAAATCCAGCAAAAATGGGGTATGTAACTTGCATGTCAAGCTACAGTTCTCACTCTACACGTCAGGGTATGACTGACTGTGTTTTTTGTAGATATGAGCAGCCCGTCCGCAGATTTCAGCAGCGCACCAAACGCTGGTACACTGCTAGCTTAGCCACCCATGGCTAACTGTATGAAGCACTCCTGTCATCTCTTATCAAACGCTAAAGACGATGCTTGCCACTATAGCAAACTGAGACTCAGAAATGCAACGAATATGCCGCAAAGAAGTAGCGGTCGATCATTATATGCACTCGCAGCTTCCATACACTGACATGTAGATTAGTGAAGCGAAAAGATTAGGCTGTAATGAAACAGGCTACTGTTGGGGAAAGTATCAGAGCTCAGACAGTTGCTTATTTTTGTACAATGTGATTTAAAAGATTGTGAGACACATGCATTATTGTTTTTCTGTCTGTTCCATAGGAAATAAATTAAAATAATTAATTTAAAGGGAAAGCAAATCTACTTAAACCCCCCAACCAGACAATGATGATCTCCCCTGCACTTGGCTCAAAGCATGTAGCTGAACCTGCAGATGTATGGTGATTCTCCTGATCAGGAGCGACCTAGTTCTTACTCCAGATGAAAGCATGTGATTGGTTTGTTGTCATATTGTGGTAGGGGTGGGGTTGGGTGGGGGGTGCACATCCTCTGTAATTCTCAAGGCCAATGGTTATAATCCAGTCCACAATCAATGCCTCAGACACAGAAGGAGAGCATGTCCTGCGTGTGCACTTACCCCCATAATTAGCAAGTCATACTTAGCTGTTCCAACAGGCTCCTGTTGTTGTATAATAGATGACTGTAAACAAGCTGTCCTCCTCAGACTTGGCACTTCTGAATAAAACAGTGTCCAGTGTTCAGCCAGCGTGCTTTTAAAAAAATGAAAACAGAGCACAGGAGGCTAGTAGTTACAGTATTAGTGAGCACATTACATGCAATAGTCAGGTAGAACTGGCCTCATATTGACACCTGTTATGCCTAGACAACATAAGGCAACAGATGAGTCCTACTCATTTTTTAAAATTATTTTTTATTGGCTGACAGGACTAAGTATATTTCTGGATAATTTACTGAAACCTAAGATAATTCTGTGCATTTGTGTGTGTTGTATGATATATCAAAGTATTATGTACTGTAATGTGGTTGCATACTGGCTTTGCAGACTTTTGAAGCATACATACAGCACAATACATTTACAAATCAAAATATCTGAAAAGAAAGGACACTTCTTCCTTATCTTTATCTCAGATACAGTCCTGGGTTTTCCCCACCATTATAAGGCTTAGGTGCAGCAGGGGCGTAGCACAACATTCTGGGCCCTGTAGAAAGGCATTTTCTATGGGCCCCTCCCCGCATCCACGGCTATTCATTCTAGCATCTTTTTGGGCCCTCCTCACATGAGGGCCCTGGGTACTCAGTCCCCCCCCCCCCCCCCCCCCCAGTCCGACGCCCCTGGGTGCAGCACCCAAGCAGGTTTGGGCACCACCTAAGCCACGTGAATCTAAAATCTATGAGCATCAAAACTATATGACTTTTCCCAGATCTAATGATTGTAGTTGCAGTGTTTTCCCTTGGTTTGTGGAAGACTTAGGGGCTCATATTTGGCGGGGGCGTTTATGGGTCCTTCTTCCAGAAAATGTGAATAAATATGCAATTTGACATAAATTTGTGAAATTGCACATTTTTCAAATTTATAAAAAGAAATTGAGGGAGGATCCCTAAACACCCTGTCAAATACATAATATCAAACCTAGGGGAAAATACTGGGCACAGTAGTACATGGACCTGTGCTGCTACTGGTGAAGTGTTGCGTACAGCAGCTGTGAGAGACCTCTTAAGGTCCCTTTACTCTTACTTTACCCTTTACAGATGAAGGTTGACAATCATAAATCAAAAATGTCTCTCACTCTCTGGTTCCAGCTCCTCAAATGTGAATATTTGCCGTTTCTTCCTCATCTTCTATGATATTAAACTGAATTGTTTTGGGGTTGATGACATTAAGATGACACCATGGGCTCTGGGAACGTGTGATGGGCTTTTTTTGGTGCTATTTTCTGATACTCTAAATAGACCAAATAACTATTAGATTAATAGAAAAAATAAAATGAACATAATCGGTAGGAAATAATGATTAGTCACAGCCCAGATTTCAAGTGGTTCTCTGCCAAAGTTGCGTGATTATGTAGGGTTGTACCAACTTAGTTGTGTTTTGTTACTGTTTATCTTTCACTTCCTTTATTGGTCTTATATCTTCAATGGAGGCCAAGGAGAAGTTATCTGAAAAGGCAACAGACAAACTGTTTGATTTATTACACCTAGACAAGGGTTCAGCCGTCAGTGCATCCCTGTATCCTGAAAGGGACGCTGGGATCGGATTGGGCCAGAGAGCATGTGGTCGCAAGGAGAGAGCGGAGAGGGACAGAGTTGGAGGATGTTTGCAGCTCCTGCCCAGCCCTGAAGTCACATGGCTGTTGCCATGACAACGCAGCAGCTAAGTTAGTAACGCAGGGTTATTTTTCCTGTAACCGTCCGCGCTCTGACGCAACGTCTGATGAGTACGACGGAAGAATGTTTACTAATTCATAATGGTAACAAGACGTATAGACGTATTAGAGAACGATTAGTCCATCAATCAATAGTCAACTGACAGAATCGTAGAAGTAATCACTATGTGAATATTTTGTGGTTTTCGTTGCCTTGATATGGTATGAATAGTTAGGTTTACATTATAATGAACAAAGCATGGCAATTTGTGTGAATATGCAATTGACAAAAACATTGTACGTTTACACCAATCTATTTCACACGCTATAACTCACACAAATAACAACCGAAAAAGTAATAGGCTGAAGCCCAATGCTTATTTTTGCTTATCCAATCCATAAAATAACCCAGAATATCGGCAGTATGACAGAAAGAAACAACGGAGGAAACGCACAAAAAAGTCAGTTTGGACTTGTGAGAAATTGTGACGGGCACTTTTTTCTGACATTTTATGGACCAAAAGTCATCAGTTAATTAAGAAAATAAACAGATTAATTGATAACTGCACAAGATTCTCTGTGTAGCTGTGTGAGCCACGTCAAAGAAAAAATTATGTTACAATTAGCACTGAAAATTGTGTAAGGAAATTGTGTGAGGATTTCATCATTTTAAATTAAATATCTTTGGGTTTTGGATAGTTATTGTTCGGACAAAACATTTATAACTCAGGAAAATAATCGTCAGATCAATTGACATTGAAAATAATTGTTAATTGCTACTTAAAATTAGGACACGGATCCCAGTGTTAATTAATAAGGACTCTGGATTCAGACAGAGGGCAAACATTAACTGGGATAATTTTGATGAACCCCCTGAATCTAAGTTGGTCTGAGGATAAATGTGGCATCAGCAAGGCTCAATGTCATCATGAGTGACTGATTTGCAACAGTCCTGATAAAGAACGTGCTGTACGTAGTTAGAGATAATCTGAACACATTAACTTTGTAGCTGCAGACAATACACGTCTCTGTTTTCCAGTATGCAAACACTGGCGTCTGTGTGTGTCTTCCGCTTCTGCTGGTTTGATAACATCTGTGGTCAGATTCCTCTGTCAAAGCACTTGTCATTGAGACTTGAATGCCTCAGTACGTTTCATTGTGTAAAAGGGATTATGGGCTAAACACACACACACACACACACACACACACACACACACACACACACACACACACACACACACACACACACACACACACACACACACACACACACACACACACACACACTTTGATCTAGGCCACGCTGTCAGACTAATGACACCCTGAAATATAAAATGAACCGCTACAATGTGGTCGGGACAGACACTTCAACCCCCTTAAAAACGATGGGTAATTGAGACTTTGACACCACGGTTGAGCAGAGACGAAGTCAGCATGTTTTCCAACAGTCAAATTAAGGTGGTGACTTAATCTGATCAAGCCCCTGAATCTGATTCATTCTCTCCATCATCGAATGATGCCGCCGCAGTATTTTGTCTTTACTAAACCCATGACAGAATACAAAGTATTTCCAAATTTTTCAAGCTTTAGGATTAAATGAAATCATATCTACTGTAAGAAAAGCATGTCGGCTATCTAGCTCAGTAGAAACCTAACCCAGCATTACTTTGAAGAAGCACATCATTAGCTAACGCCATTTTGTGGAGATACAGGTTACCTTTGTGTTAGCACATCCGCCGTGTAGTGTTTCCTCACTGTGTGGAGGCCGGTCCTGGGTGCCATCAGAGTTTAGGGTAACGTAATTGGATTTGGTTAGGTTTATATTCCAGCAACCGCAGCCACACTTGTATAAGACGGTGTTACATTCGGCAGACACACCAGTTAGTCCTCACCCTAAAAGCCTTAGTAATGTTAAAAGTTAAAACATACACAAACAATGAAGTATAAATCTAATAAACAGGGTTATCTTAGAATGAAATAAGAGTCTAATCCTACTTGTTCCTTTATGATTCTTTATTACTATAACACCAGGGCTAACTCGCTCTACACTTCAATACAAGCACAATGCTGTTTCTTTATTTCCATGTCTTCTACATGGATCGTCAGCTGGTGAGGATGCTAACGTTTTGCCTGGGAAATGTTGGCTTTAGCCTGCGTTTGTATGTAGCTGTCAAGTAGGGCTGCAACTAACGATTATTTTTCATTGTTGATTAATTAATCTGTTGATTAGTTGTTTGGTCTATAAAATGTCAGAAAATAGTTCAAAAAACATGTTTTTCAATGGCCAAGATGACATCCTCAAAAGTCTTGTTTTGTCCACAACTCAAAGATATTAACTCAACTGTCACAGAGGAGAGAAGAAACTAATCACATTTAAGAAGCTGGGATCAGAGAATTTTCCCTTTTTTTTTAAAAAATAAAAAATGACTTAAACCGATTTAATCGATTATCAAAATAGTTGGCGATTAATTTAATAGTTGACAACTAATCGATTAATCTTTGCAGCTCTACTACTCAAGTGCATATTTTAAGGGATCAGCTGGAAACTACTAAAAGTCAACTACTGATAGATTGGTGTGTGTGTGTATATCTATCTATCTATCTATCTATCTATCTATCTATCTATCTATCTATCTATCTATCTATCTATCTATCTATCTATCTATCTATCTATCTATCTATCTATCTATCTATCTATCTATCTATCTATCTATCTATCTATATATATATATATATATATATATATATATATATATATATATATATATATATATATATATAACATTTTATTTAGATTTCTCAACATACACAACTCTTCAACTGTAATAATTAAGCTTGACAGGCATTGCAACGTGTCGACTTAGGAGCCAACCTCCCAAACTCTCCCGTCTTAAACCGGTTTTTACATACAGTACTGGAATAGCTTGAACATGTCCTGATAGATGATACGGTAGGCAAATCCTGTCAGAGGAAGTAAAATGTTTTCATGATGATCGTAAGAAAACACAAAGACAATGTAGGTAGTGCACAGACAGAACATGAACGTACTGAAGTAAAAGCAACACCGCAGTGTAAAAAGTCCTGCATTTAAAACGTTACTCAAGTACAAAAGTATAAACATCCAAATGTACTAAAAGTACTCATTATGCAGATTTGCCCATTTTAAATAAATATATCCATCCATCCATCGTCGTCCGCTTATCCGTGGTCGGGTCGCGGGGGGAGCAGCTCCAGCAAAAATGACTTATGGATTATATACTTTTGGATTATGAATAGTGATGTATTGATGTGTTCATCACATTAATGTTGCAGTGGGTAAAGGTGGAGCTGACTTCCACTACTTCATGGCCTATAATAATGTATTAGTTAATCAGATTTTTTGGTAGTACTTAGTAACTATATTTATGAAATAAATGTATTGGAGTAAAAAGTACAATATTCTCTGTTAAAAAATATGTTAAATTCCCATAGAGGCGGCAGGCAGATTGTTATTTTTAAAGGCCAGTTATTTCATGGATCCAGGACACTATGCATCCTGATAAAGTTCCCATGGCCTTAGGAATTAAAATAGCCCCACATCATCGCATACCCTTCACCATACCTAGAGATGGATGGATGGATCCATGAAATAACTGGCCTTTAATAACAAAAATCTGCCTGCCTCTATGTGAATTTAACATAGGGGTGTACTCACTTTTGTTGCCAGCAGTTTAGATATGAATGGCTGTGTGTTGAGTTATTTTGAGGGGACAGCACATTTACACTGTTATACAAGCTGTACACTTAATACTTTACATTGTAGCAAAGTGTAATTTCTTCAGTGTTGTCCCATTAAAATATATATAATGAAATATTTACTAAAATGTGAGGGGTGTACTCACTTTGTGAGATACTGTATATAGAACAGTATTTTCTCGGCTGCCTGTTTGAGCTGGTGTGTATCGCGTGTACACGCCCTCATGTCACCACCATCTCTCTGATTAAGTGTGTCTGTCTTTAAATAACATCTGCTGACTTAATTTACACACCGAGACGTGACGAGAGGATTCCACAGAGGCTGAACAATCGCTGAGTGTCCCGGGTCTCCTCTGGGACACTCAGCGATCACATCTACTTTCCCTGGAAGACTGGCAGATAGGCATGTTTAGTTCCTTCGCAGTTTTTCATCCCCTTAGTGGGCATTCACACCAAGAGAAGTGATCCTGCGATTTGCTGCAGGGTGCTGCGGTGGGAGGGGGGGGGGGGGGGGGGGTGTGTGTGTCAATGAAACGGCCCATTTGTGTGTCGTCCTGTTGTTTTCTTTACAATTACTGTTTTCTGACAGAAAGACGGACAGAAAAGAGACGAGCGAGACATAGCGAGTGCTTTGTTGTTGCAGGAAACATTTAGCTGTTACACAAACTCCCGGACAGTTCAATGCTTGCGTTTCGTTTTAAAGCATTCTTGTGTCAGCAATACAGTTAGTGATGTTTCCTGTTTACTGTACGGGACTCTCACACCGCCTCAAACCATAGCTTAAAACAGACTGACAAGTCTGATCTCCGGATACACGATTGGCCACCGCAGCGTGACGTGGGGTTTTTGCCTGCAGCCTAAACGCACTACCCCGATTTCAAAATGAATGGAAAGACCTGAGTTTTTGCCGGACCGTCGGCCAGCCGACGCAAGCTATGTGAACGCAGCCTTACTGTCAAGTGAAATGAAAACCATGTGCCTCCAGATGTGTTGATGTTGAATGTTTATGATAAACTGAAGGATGAAGTGTTCCTTTATGTGTTGAGAAAAGTTTCCCATTATCTTAAAGGGGCGCTATGCAGTTTTGGCCATTTCTTGTCTGTATTCTGGCTTTTTGGCTTTATGCTACAAACATGATGATCTTAAAGAATATGATGCATTGTTGTATATTTAAACTAATCCACAGTATATAAAATGAGTTAAAATTGGCAGTAAAATGCAACATACACATTAATGCTGGCTACTTGTAGTCATGTATTTTCACAGTGTGGTATTAGCACTTCTACTTTAGTAAAATATCTAAATACTACCACCACTGTTAATGTTGAAGAGAAAACATTGGAGAAACAGCAGCTCACTGCCCTGTTGGAGAGCCTTTTGTTGTTTAGTCATTCAAATACAACCAGGAAATGATAAAAGTAGCTACATGCAGATTTAAAAGCCAAAATAAAAGTATTTTGTCTTACTTTAGTGGCTAACAAACTGCCTAAATGTAGCATGACTGACAGTGCCAGCTTTAAGGCTCAAGAGCATCGGCCCTCTTGTTTATTTTTGTCTGGTTGTCCAGAGTGACAGAGAAACTCAGTTATCCAGCAGATGCAGCAGACATTGGAAGTGATTTATGTTTTGCATTTTGAGAACCGGTTTCAAAACATTTCTAGATGTCATGTTCTTATTTGTTGTTGTTGAAGCAGCTTTCCAAGTAGCATTTAGATGAGAAAGTTGCAGCCTAGTCCGTGTAAATATTGAATTTAAGGTGGTAGCATGTAATTGTCCATTTTTATTGTAAAACTTAATAATTACATTGTTTTTCTTAACATTTTTTAACAATTTGTCCTTCTTTTGAGCTGGAGAAGATCATTACTCCAATATATATATATATATATATATATATATATATATATATATATATATATATATATATATATATATATATATATATATATATATATATATATATAATATTACAAATTGGGACATTTAACAGAGTCTGGACATTTTTAGACATAAATCAGTTTGTTGTGGAGTTGTTGTGAAGCGTTAAGACCAGTTACAAACCAGAGCGTTACGGCTTGTTTAGGTTTTATTACAAGACCCTGGGTTGAGCTTTTTATCCATAGCAACGTTTGGAAACCGGCCACAGCCTGCTGATCTCTGTATGTTGGCACAGGTGCTTCCAGGTCACCTTTGGCATCACTGCACTGTCTCTACGTCAGCGTTCGCCCTGCTGGTCAGCTCCGGCCTGCACACACTCACATACAGTATAACATCCTGCCGCTTCTTCTAGTCGAATCATTCAACATTTCACTCTTGAGCTGCCTCGGTTACAGACTTGCAGGATCTCTGCTGCACTGGCCAAACACATATGGAAGCATAATCAACTCTCTCCACAGTATCGACCTGCACCAACATGATCTCAAATCAATCAACCTGTTTTTTCTTTCAGTCTAATCTCCGCTTTATGATTACCAGCATTGAAGAGCAGAGCCTTCTAGAGCTGCAGTTTCCGATTATTTTCACTGTCAATTATTTTCTAGATTAATCAGTTAGTTATAGAGAGAGAGCCCTATAACGTTCTAATGCTGGGTTTTACTGGCAGCTTTTACACTTGTGCACTTGTGACCGATATCACGAGACAATGTTTACCTTAACGAGAAATCTCGTCACATTTTAAACCCCTAACATTTAACACAGCCCTTCTAAACTACAAACTCAATAACAACATGTAAGCTCTTTTTTAATAGTGACATTGTGTGTGTAGTAGTAGTAGTAGTAGTAGTAGTAGTAGTAGTAGTAGTAGTAGTAGTAGTAGTAGTAGTAGTAGTAGTAGTAGTAGTAGTAGCAGTAGTAGTGTGATTCTCCATTTTTCATGAAACTCCAATTTTTAAAGTATTTTCATATTGTATGTCGCTGCCCTAAAGGAAGGGTTTGGACCTTTGGTCTCCGCTAACAGAACTTAAACAATAAATGGGTCCTATAGAGCCAGTAGAGAAGTCAGCTGGTAAAGTCAGCTATAAAATGATCCATAATCCATTTTATTTTGATGTTACAAACAGCTGGTCGAAATGGCAGAGTTTTAGACGGTAGCACGGTAACGTTGTAAGGTCAAGTGAGATAGAGAGTGACTGAAGAGATGGAGTTCCCAGCGGCGTTACAACAAAGCAGTGAATCGTAGGGAAAAAAACATTTTTGCCATTTCATGCAACAGTAGCAAGCATCTCAATATCACTAGCGTCATCCACATTCATATTTAGACGCAACAAAAAAGCCTAAAAGTCGAAAGTTAGAACAGAAGTACAGAGATGGGTTGTTATGGAGATGATACACCGTCTCGTTGGTGTGAACTAGCAGGTTTCAGAACGCTGCAGACCGAGCAGGAAGTTGCAAGTTTCAACTCGTCTCGTCGCAAATCTTTGGTCTGAACTCGGCTCAACATACATCATCCCAATACATGACCATTTTCTGACACTCCCAAAGTACACGAGATGCAGCAGCGTTCTAGCAGAGTAAATATCATTTAGGTCGCCTGAATCCGAGCATGATTGTTTGTACTACATTATTGTTGTCAAGCTTCCATGAAGCTTTATTGAACATAAATCATTTTTAATGACTTCATCACCCACTGGCTGCAACGGTTCATTAACTCCAAGTAATGGAGTTGATCCTGAGATTATTATGAATGTATTTGTGTTTTGAAACACTGCAGAAAATCTAAATTACAAAGCACATTTTAATATTTGCGGATTTATTTTTATTTCTCCTGACAAGTCTTTTTTGCAGATACAATGCGTATTGAGTATGTTTACTATCTGCCCCGTGTTCCACTTTACACCTTTCACCACATGTGGAGAGGGAGACTGTGTGTTTGTACATAAACACACTTGTTCTCAGTGTGAAGGCCTAGGTTTTTTTGTTCCTTGTCAAGTCACTGGTAGTGCAGCAATACAGCAGGCTGGTGAATTATGGATGTGATGGGACCTGGGAAGCTGGTTTTCTCACCTTCCTCTGATTCATCACGTTTCTCAATACTTCCACTCCCTTTTCTCTGCAGGACAGTGTTGGATATCGGATGTGGAGCTTTATTCACACGTTTGCTTTTGTCTTTAAGCCACGCTTGGCTCTACGAACTTTACACTTTGATCCCAACAACTATTGGATGGATTTTAGGGATGTTACGATGCATCATAAGTAAATGTGTAAAAAAAATACAACTGGTTGAGATAAAAAATAAATAAAAAAAGAATCGTAATGTAATACGTAACTTGTCCAATACTTTGGTTTATGACCAAATGACTCAGCTGTACTTTGTGTTTAGTGTTCATTAGCAAATGTTAGCATGCTAACACGCTAAACTATTAGATGATGAACATGTAAACTGCTAAAACATCAGCATGTTAGCGTGCTGACGTTAGCATTTAGCTCAAAGCACCACTGTGTGGAAAACGTAGAAGTGTGCATGAAGCCTTGTCTAGTCTTGTTTTTCTTTTGTTTTTCGGTATCTATGTCTACATCAACACAAGCGTTGGTTGAATTGTTGATGTGGCACGCACAGTGATGACTAAAGAGTTTTGTCGTTTTATCCATTTCCGTGCAGCCAAAGCCTGTTTTTCCCTCCTCGCAGACCGGTGTTTAGTTACACACTACATATTTAAAGCTTAACCTCAGAGTTGAGGCGTTTATCCAGATACTTATTGCTCCATCTCTTCCCCTTTCTGCACAGAGAGCAGCCCATCTTCAGTACCCGGGCCCACGTCTTCCAGATTGACCCAAACACCAAGAAGAATTGGGTTCCCACCAGCAAACATGCTGTCACGGTCTCCTACTTCTTTGACTGTACCAGGAATGTATATCGAATCATCAGTCTGGATGGATCTAAGGTGTGTTTAAAGCACACAAAATCGTGTTTGTGTATTTATATGTGCAGTGGTGGAATGTAACTAAGTACATTTACTCAAGTACAAATTTGAGGTACTTCTACTTTACTTGAGTCACTTCTTTTCATGCCACTTTCTATTTCCACTCCACTACATTAATCTGACAGCTTTAGTTACTTTACAAATTAAGATTTTTGCACACAAAACACATTTTAGTTTATAAAATATACAATGTTTTATTATATATTAAACTACTCAACAATATGCCTACAAGTCCAGCTGAAATGATTAGACAATTAAACACTTAGTTGATTGACAGTTCTAACTGTTTTGATCGTTTCCAGTTTCTAAAATGTGAGGATTTTTCTACTTTTAACACTTTAATAACATTTTTCTGATACTTACATACTTTTACTTAATTAACCAATGTAGGACATTTACTTGTAACAGTTTTTTTTGTTTTTTTTACAGTGGGTATTGGTACTTCTTCAGTCCAACTTAACTTGTGCGGTGCCATTACTACATTTGATTTTTGTCAATATATCCCACCTCGTCTGACGCGTTTGCCTCGGCCTGGCCTCTCTGTGCTGAGGCAGTGAAGGAGGCGCTCAGGCCTGTCATATGTATGTGGCAGTGATTATTTTAGTCTTGAGAGAGGTGCAGGGGTGGAGTTAGCATAGTTATGTAAGAGCCTCTCTGGATGACTACTGCTGCTGCTGTTGAACCAGCAAGTTTGCGCTGTGTTCTGCTGGAAATAGCAGAGATTGGGTGGGAGGATGTTATTATCCAGACAAACAATAAGTCTTCTCAGCAGAGAAAAAGAAAACCGAGACAGATGCCACACAATGGAATATCTTTCTGGTTGAGTTTCTTTCCAAATTCCAGAAGTAAATATTTTTTGAAATGTGTTTTTTGAATCTTGGAAATTAAAATGTTAGTGGATTTCCTAAACCAGTTTAAAGACATTTCCAAGACAAGAAAGAAAGAGGGAAGTCTAAAAAATATTACTTTGTGTAGCATAAAAATGTTTTCCCCTTCTGTTATTTGTCTTGCAACACTTCAAATTTATCTTGTGACCCTGTGTGGGGGTCAAACATCTTCATTAGAAAAACAAGGATTCTTTTAACCAAGTTGTTACATATACAGACCTGCCAACCTTGAAAAACTTTTTTGAGTAGCAACTTGCTGATTTATTGTCGAAGTTCTGGTTCATGAACACAGCGGCACCCACGCGGAAAAAAAATATTTATATATATATATATATATATATATATATATATATATATATATATATATATGCAGTGTTTCCCAAGCATCTGTTTCAATCAGTTTCTTTCCATTTTGGGGCACATCTCCCTCTTCACTGCTTACTCCTTACAGCCTTCACATTCTGTCAAACTGCTGAGTGTGTAACATGTGTCTCTGCCAATACACATGGAGTTGCCAAATAACTTTTGAATTTGTGGTGAAACACATGTAAAAAATGGATGTCAAAGTTACATTTTAAAAACGATATGTGACAAAACAGTCTCAACTCAAAGTCCTCTCACTCACTTGTTCTCGAGCTTTCAACCATGTTCTCATCTGCTGTTTTGTTGAGCTCAACTTCAATGTGTGATTCAGTCAAAATCTTCAGAAAAGCGAGTAAGTGGATCCCCCCGCCTGGAGCTGATAGTCTTAAAACACACACACACACACACACACACACACACACACACACACACACACACACACACACACACACGCACACGACATCCAGCTGCTCTCGCCAAATCCCAATTACAGCCATTTCCTGAATCGCTCAACAATATATTTCTACTTTTTGCATTGGTTTTGTCCTCCACACACAGGCCATTATCAACAGCACCATCACCCCCAACATGACGTTCACCAAGACGTCGCAGAAGTTTGGCCAGTGGGCTGACAGCCGGGCGAACACTGTGTACGGCCTCGGCTTCTCATCTGAGAGCAACCTGGCCAAGGTGAGAACACTCGGACCCACAGTGGGTTTGCTTTCCCTGTATAAAAAAAACAAAACAAAATTAAAGCTGCAAGCAGCGATGGACGGGCCCTCGCTCCTCTGCGCGCGTCGGGGTTAGTGGCGGACGCCGCTCCTTGCGACCGTGCATCTGCGCGGCAATCAGACGTTGAAAATTGTCACCAATGAAAAGGGAACTCCCTGACGAGTTCAACGATACCTCACACAAGACTCAATGTCGTACAGTTCATTATTTGTGAAAGGGGGCGTGGCTTAATCATAGGGGCGGGCCAAACCATCACCAATGAAGAAGGAACTCTCTGCTGAGTTCAATGATACCTTACACAATAGTGTACCTTAAATGGGTCACCAGTTATGAAAGGGGGCGTGGCCTAAGCATAGGGGGCGGGCCAAACCATCACCAATGAAGAAGGAACTCTCTGCTGAGTTCAATGATACCTCACACAAAGGTGTACCTTAAACTGTTCAAATATTACGAAAGGGGGCGTGGCCTGAGTACGTGGGCGTGGTTAGAGTATATGGGGCGGCTCAGTATCACATATAGACCACACATTATAAGTTTCATGTAAATCGGATGATGTTTGTCATATAAGGCAGATTTTGTGTTGCCAGCGGGGGGCGCTATGACGAAATGTCAATTTTGGCCTGTAGGTGTCCTCAGGTCTGGACCGTTGTTAAACGTGAGAAGTTTCGGACAAATATGACAACGTACACTAAAGTTACAA
The DNA here is from genome assembly GCA_023631565.1 of Gymnocephalus cernua. Classification (NCBI taxonomy): domain Eukaryota; kingdom Metazoa; phylum Chordata; class Actinopteri; order Perciformes; family Percidae; genus Gymnocephalus; species Gymnocephalus cernua. Next base: position 28,044,613 of record CM042442.1, read on the forward strand.
CAACTTCTTTGTTCATCGAAGGATGCTCAAAATGGCACGAACACGCCACAAACACGCCACGCCCACGCCGTCTGACGAAAAGTTTTTCTTTTAACAACTTTTCATCGGAAAGGTGTTGTGATGGTACAGACCAATTTTGAAGTCCATCGGATGAAATCTCTAGGAGGAGTTCGTTAAAGTATAGCACCTTGACTTTTAGGCCTACTTCCTGCTGCCACTAGGGGGCGCTATGACATTGAGTAAATATCGGACCTTATATGTCCTCAGGGTTGGACTATTATGAATCGTGAAAAGTTTCGAGCCAAGTGGACAATGGACACTTGAGTTACACCAACTTCCTGTTTCGATGGCGAAACGCACAAAATGGCCGCCCCGCCACGGCCATGCCCTATGATCAAAAGTTTTTCTTTTTACAACTTTTCATCTATCATGTCTTAAGATGGCACAGACCAAATCTGAAGTTGATCGGATGAAATCTCTAGGAGGAGTTCGTTAAAGTACGACATGTGGAAATGGCCAAAATCGCACTAATTTCGAACTTTCAATTCAAAATGGCGGACTTCCTGTTGGGTTTAGCGTATGGCTCTAATGACGCTTTCTGTACGTCTTGACATGATACATAGGTGTACCAAGTTTCGTGAGTCTACGTTAAACGTACTGCAGGGGCTCAATTTCTTTAACTTTGTAGGGGGCGCTAGCGAGCCATTTTTGTGCGCCTATTCCCGAAACCCATAAAATACGTAATTTTTCACCAGACTTGACTCGACCGCCAAATTTGGTGAGTTTTTGAATATGTTAAGCCCCTCAAAAAGGCAATTCATTGCGCTGAAGAGGAATAATAATAATTCCTTCAATTCCAATAGGGCCTTCGCCGCTGTCGGCGCTCGGGCCCTAACAAGGAAGCTGTTGTTGAGCTGTAGTATAACTTCCTCCTATTACTTTTAGTTTGCAGAAAAGTTTGCTGAGTTCAAGGAGGCAGCACGGATAGCAAAGGAGAAGTCTCAGGAGAAGATGGAGCTCACCAGCACTCCCTCTCAGGTAACAAACACCATCACTGCATCCTGTTGCGTACTTTGAAGAAGTGAACTTTAAAGGTTCAGCTTTATTATCATTATAAGACAGGATTGCACAATGAAACAGCTCCCTCCATGCAACACACACAGAAAATGTATAAACAAATATTCAAACATTTAAATTAGAAGAGACTGAAATAAAAAAATTAAAAAAACATGTAAAAAGTAGCACTAAACGCAGGATTATAAAGGAAAACTTCATTATATTTAAAATGAAGATATACAGTTGCATATATATACACAGAAAATATGTATGAGTTAACCATAACAACCACACAGACAGGTTTCCAGTTAAAAAGAGTTCAGGATGACGGAGAAAACTCAGATTGGACAGATTTACCCTGCAGAGATCTGAGGAGCAGTTAACCAGAGTCCTCATAAAACCACAAGAGTTTAAAATTACAACACAAAGAAAGTGGAAGGTAACAGACATCTGGCCGAAAGAAAGGACATCAAGGGGAATTTCTGGCGGAAACGGAGCAATCCCGGAAGTGGAACATCGTGGATATAGACTACACTACAGGTAGAGAGAAATTACCTGTGTGTACAATGCTAAAGCACTGAAGCCCTTTTCTCCTCATACAAGTAACGTTGCCATTAAAAAGTAACGTTAGCATATATGAATTTCCTTCTGTTTTTGCTGCTGCACGACCTTAAAGCATCAAAGTGGCGTCATTCTGGATGTTATATTAGTAATGTCGGGTTGTATGAACTTCCTGCTGTTTGCCATCAAAATACACCAGACATTGCATCTACAGATGTAGAGCCAGATGATTTTGATTAGTGCAGGAGCTCATAAAGCAGCACAAAGCTCACATGCACCTTGAAACAGATGTTTCTGCTGCACCAGTTCCTGTGCAAAACTATTCACCCCTTTAATTAAAATCCAGGGCTCTGACCAGATTGCTAGATGCTAACAGCTAATCCTGACCTAACAGGGTGAGTTTCTTGTTGAGCCTTAACTTTTCTGTGGCTCAGTTTTTAGTTTTACAAAAACTCTTCATCTTGATCTCATCTGAAGCTCTCAGTCATTCTGGTTTAATGTGTTTTTACAGTAGTCCATTCAGAATCAATGTTAGTTTTGATGTTAATAACGTTTGTAACGAGCCCCATGCGACACCAAAGCCAACCTAGAATAAATACAAATTGAGTAATGAATGCAATCATGAACTAAGCTGTTTGTTTCACTCAGCATTACGCTCACATTACAGCCATTACGCTAACACCTTGTGGCTTGTTTTACCTCCTCTGCTCTCCCTAAATAATCCTCCCCAGGGTGGCGCTGTAAAAAGGAATGTGTTTTCAGTCAGCAAAGCTGGTAAAAAGAAGGTAAAAAGTGGAAAGGATCATTTTCATGACTCCGATGGCCCCTTTTTCCCCCATTACCCCCCGTTACCAAGGCAAACTCCCCTCAGGGAGGTCTCCTCTGCAGCATTCTTGCAAAAAAAAGTCATTTTCTTAACAATGATGGACTAAAAACCCTGTCAATCTCTAACAACTTTGTCTATCATCCTAATGTCAGACTAACAACCAGAGGAACCCCGTCTCTGTGAATTCTTCCCGCATAACCCTCCGGTTCTCCTTTCGTGCTCTCAAAAAGTTACAGTCAGCTACAATTAGGGATGTTTGAGCAGCTGCCAATCACAAATGACGATGATTACACACAGATAAATAAAAAAAAAAATAGGAGACTCACTGTCTTCATAAAAATGGAGTCATAGTTCTGAAATGTGTCTGCAAATATGTCTGAGCTTCACAGGAGTTTAAAGATGTAACGTTAACCCAGCAGCTCAGGCACAAAAAAGCTTTTAGCATCCCTAGCTACATTACAGCAGAAAATCCTGTTCATTTTTGAGAGCACGGAATCATTAACACTTTGTTGATTTGTTGTGTCTCATAATCCAAATTTAAAGGAATAGTTCAGCCATTTGGGAAATGACCTTGTTCGCCTTCTTGCCGAGAGCTACTCTCATGTCTGTACAAGACATATGAAGCTACAGCCAGCAGCTGGTTAGCGTAGCATAAAGAGTGGTAACACAGGACGCCCTGGTAGCTCACCTGGTGGAGCGTGCGCCCCATGTACCAAGGCTTAGTCCTTACTGCAGCGGCCCAGGGTTCGATTACAACCTGCAGCCCTTTTGCTGCATGTCTTCCCCTTCTCTCCCCCCCTTTCCTGTCTACAACTGTCAATTAAAGGCCAAAATACCCCAAACGAAATCTAAAAATAAAAGATAAAAAAAGAGTGGTAACAGGGGGAAACAGCTAGCGTGGCTCTGTCCAAAGGTAACAAAATCAGTCTACCAGCACGTCTAAAGCTCAATAATTAACATGTACAGTTAGGTCCGGAAATATTTGGACAGTGACACAATTTTCATAATTTTAGCCCTGTGCGCTAACACGGATTTGAAATGAAATCAAGATGAAATTGTAGTGCAGACTTTCAGCTTTATTTTGAGGGTATTTACATCAAAATTGGAGGGTATAGGAATTACACACATATTCATACATAGTCCCCTTATGTCAAGGGACCTAAAGTAATTGGACAAATTAATATAATCATAAATAAAATGTCCATTCTTAATACTTTGTTGAGAATCCTTTGCAGGCAATGACTGCCTGTAGTCTGGAACCCTTAGACATCACCAAACGTTGGGTTTCCTCCTTTGTGATGCTTTGCCAGGCCGTGACTGCAGCTGTCTTCAGCTGGTGTTTGTTTGCAGGTCTTTGCGCCTTAAGTTTTGTCTTAAGCAAGTGGAATGCATGCTTGATCGGATTGAGATCAGGTGATTGACTCGGCCATTGTAGAATATTCCACTTCTTTGCCTTGAAAAACACCTGGGTTGCTTTTGCAGTATCTTTTGGGTCATTGTCCATCTGTACTGTGAAGTGCCGTCCAATCAACTTAGTTGAATTTGGCTGAATATGAACAGACAGAATGTTCCTATAGACTTCAGAATTCATGCGGCTGCTTCCATCTTCTGTCATATCATCAATAAACACTAGTGACCCAGTGCCACTGGAAGCCTACATGCCCATGCCATTACACTGCCTCCACCATGTTTTACAGGTGAGGTGGTGTGCTTCGAATCAAGAGCCGTCCCAATCCTTCTCTCTACTGTTCTCTTCCCATCATTCTGGTACAGGTTGATCTTAGTTTCATCAGTCCAAAGAATGCTGTTCCAGAACTGGGCTGGCTGTTTAGATGTCTTCTGGCAAACTCTAATCTGGCTTTTCTATTCTTGAGGCTTATGAATGGTTTGCACCTTGTGGTGAACCCTTTGTATTTGCTCTCGTGAAGTCTTCTCTTTATGGTAGACTTGGATAATGATACGCCTACTTCCTGGAGAGTCTTCTTCACTTCACTAGATGTTGTGAAGGGGTTCTTCTTTAAGGATCCTGCCATCATCAACCACCGTTGTCTTCCGTGGACGTCCGGGCCTTTTTGTATTGCTGAGCTCACCGGTGCGTTCCATTTTTCTCAGTGTACCAAACTGTTGATTTTGGCCACTCTTAATGTTTCTGCCATCTCTCTGATGGATTTTTTCTGCAGCCTAAGGATGGCCTGCTTTACTTGCATTGAGAGCTCCTTTGACAGCATGTTGTGGATTCGTAGCAACAGCTTCCAAATGAAAATGTCACACCTGAAATCAACTCCAGACCTTTTATCTGCCTAATTGATGATGAAATAATGAGGGAATAGCCCATACCTGCTCATGAAACAGATTTTGACTCAATTGTCCAATTACTTTAGGTCCCTTGAAATAAGGGTACTATGTATTAAAATGTGTGTAATCCCTAAACCCTTCCTCTAATTTTGATGTAAATACCCTCAAAATAAAGCTGAAAGTCTGCACTACAATTTCATCTCGATGATTTCATTTCAAATCCATTGTGTTAGCGCACAGGGCCAAAATTATGAAAATGTTGTCACTGTCCAAATATTTCTGGACCTAACTGTATGTTAATCTGTTAATCTTGTTTAATCTGGTGGGTTAGTTTGTAGTTTGTTACCTTTTGAACAGAGCCACGCCAGCTGTTTCCCGTCTTCATGCTAAGCCTCTCCTGACTCTAGCTTCATATTTAGAATACTCTCAGCGTGAAAACTAATACACTTTTTTCCCAAAATGTTTTAACAAAAACTTATAAAAAAAATAATAAAAAAATAAATAAAATACATAAATACATGGGTATTTTTTCTCTAATTGTATTTTATTTATTTTTTCCGGATTCACCGATGTGTGGAAGCAGGAGTCCGCCCCTGGTGATCTGCAGTCACCTTTGACCTCGGAGAGCATCAACGGTACAGACGAGGAGAGAGTCACACCAGACACAACGCAGCACAGCGAACCCAGAGCAGAGCCTTCCCAGAATGCACTGCCCTTCTCACACAGGTAAACCAAAGCCAGGTTAACACAGAACCAGTCACAAACAACGTTTCGCCAAATATTGTCTTCCTCTTATTACAGTTGTCTTTTTTTGAACCAGTTCCCCTCGTTGTTAAATAACGTTTTAATCGGTAACACGTCCTGAGCAAGAAATCCTCTCATTCAGGAGTGTAAATGAGAGTTACTTGTCCGTTAGCTGCTCTCTGGAGTGCTGATTTAAAATGAAATTGGCACAGTGCAGCTCAGAGCGCTGCAGCTCATGTAGATTCATTCATTCATTCATTCATTATTAATTTGCCTCCCCGGGCCTCTGGACAGCATTAAAGCATTACATTAAAACACTACGCATGCTTCCCTATTAATTATAAACCACTAAATGAGTGGAGATAGTTTTGTCAGCTGTGCTTCAGGGGATATTAATGCAGCAGAAAGATGTAGTTTTAAAAAGTTAGAACGGCGTAGAAATGAAAGCTTTCTACAATGCTTTTTCACAATGTTAATGGACTATGGTTGGTTGCAGCCCGTCTAATAGCCTTCTCTCTCCCTCACATCCCAGTTCGTCCAACATCAATAAGCACTGGGAGGCAGAGCTGGAGGCACTCAAAGGGAACAACGCCAAGCTGACGGCGGCTCTGCTCGAGTCCACGGCCAACGTCAAACAGTGGAAACAACAGCTGGGGGCCTATCAGGAAGAAGCCGAGAGGCTACACAAACGGGTATCACTGCACAATCTCACTGATTTGTTGAAAGTAGGGCAGCTCGAATCATAATCACTATTATTTTGCTCAATATTGAATATGTGATTATTTAATTTGATTACTCATTGACTTTTGGAAAGATATTGCGCTTATTAAACTTCAAATAAAACAAAACAGTTAAACAAATCAACAATAAAAACACCTTAAACTGTGAAATTTCACTTTCACAATACTTTTTAGAGTTTACTTGCAAAATGTAATGTGCAAAATAATTGTTTTTCTCGTTGATATTGTTTTTGTGATCGTCATTGCGATCAAAATTTGATTAACTGAACAGCCCTAATTGAAATTAAAATGTTGACCATGTTATGATGGAGATTGCTGTTGTATTCCAGGTGACGGAGCTGGAGTGTGTGAGCGGCCAAACAACAGTGATTAAATCCCAAAAGACCGAACTCAACCAAACGATAGAAGAGCTGGAGTCGGCTTTGAAGGCCAAGGAGGAGGTACAAGGAGTGTAGACGCGTTTGTGTACGGAGAAGAGTTACACATCTTATTTAATCTTTGCTCTTCCTTTTAATAACTTCCAGGAGTTGGAGAGACTTAAAGCAGAGGTGGAGAGTGCCAACGACTTTCGGGCTCAAAAAGACTCCCTTACACAGAAACTACACGTGAGTAATGCACCAGACCTACAGTAACATCTGCAGCTGATTAGCATGTTGCTGCTAATGCTGCATTCACGTCATATTCTACAGACTGTAAATATGAGCAGTTGAAACTCAAGACTCCATATATGGTGAATTTCAAATATCTCCCAGTTCGTGAAAAGAGCTCAGAAGTCTCCACAAACGGGGGCCAAACTGGCCAATAAAAACAATTCTACAGGCAATACAGCAATGTAAAAAAGGAGCTGTGTATCCTGAGCAGTTTGATATATCTGGTTAAAATGTATTTAAATGACTGATTTAGGCTACATGTCCCTTCATCTAGTGTAATTACAGGGCAAGCAGAACTGTCCTCCAAGTGGAAACAACAAAATGATTTCAGCAGAGCGACACTGATATGTTCGATATAAGCTTATTGCAGATATCAGTATAAGCATATGTGTCACCCAATAAGTAACAAGAACCTTCAGTAGAAATGCTAAAATATGCTAGGCCATTTAGAAACAGGCCATTTAGAAACAGTGTCTTTATTACAATGTTTTTTTATAGCTAATATGGATACAGCCCTGTGTTGGTGTGGGGATAGTTTTCACATCTTCCTATTCTGCAAACATGCCGTGAATGCAGCACTTAAACCTCAGACGAGCCTTAGTTCAGAGTTTTAAATTCAGACAGGACAATTCCATCAAAGTTTTAACCATTTATTGCAGTAATACGCATTTTATTTTGGCGGTGTGCTCTTTAGTATAAAATTCCCCTTTTGTGTTTCCTGTTGAGCTGCATTGGGAGGATGGTAACAAAACAGGGAATTAGTCTAATTTTTCGTGTAATTAAGATTGTTGAAGCCTCGTATTATCTTCAGCTTATGTTACATGTTGGAATGTATTTGCTTGTGCCCCATCATTTACATTTAAAGCACATTAGGAAAAGATCTTTTAGTTTGAGTTTTCAATGGCCAGTAGGAACAGAAGGAGTGATTACAGCCTATTCTTTAAAGATTTTATACTACTGCATATGTGAAAAGCCTTGGATGGTTTAAGAGTTTGTTTAAAACTAGTTTGATGCACAAAAATGAAATTACTACTGGCAATATTTTTATTCTTGTGACAAATGCCCCCATAGTTGTCACAGACCCATTACCTTTAGGATAGTGTTTGCAACCTGTATTTTTTACTTCTTTCTCCTCCTGATTTACAGTAGTACTCATACTCCAGTTACAGTATCTCATTTTGTTGTTGTCTTGTTTTAATTTATTTACCTTGTATAATCTTTTTCTATTTTAAAATCTGTGTACTTTTCTTTGCCCTTAACTTTTTTTTTCCTTACTCAAGGAGCCTGCACAATAATTCCTATGTGCCTGGACTGCTTGGTGTATGCAATAAAAATCTTGAATCTTTAAAATTCTGACAGGCGTGGTCATTTTTTTTCTGTAAGTGTTTTTTTTTTTTTCACAAAATGTGTTGTTTGTTTTCAGGACATGGAGTCAAGGAACCAGACGCTGGAGGCCCAGCTGAACGTTCTGGAGCAGCGTCTTGAGAGCAACCAGCAGGAGAGGGAAGTCTTTCGCAACAGCCTGCGCTCGCTGCTGGAGCTGCTGGACGGAAAGCTCTTCGAGCTGACAGAGCTGCGGGACACGCTGGGGAAGCTCCTCGAGAACAGCTAGAGAGGCGAACACGTCGTCACCAACGTCACCACAGCCAGCGCTCGGAGGAGAAACCACCTGCATGTTGGCATTCACGTCGTCACTGACATGTAACTTGAAAATAGTTTTTTTTTTCTTCACATGTATACGATACGTGTAAAAGTTTACACACGACTTTATGCATTAACGGTACACACTTGTTTTGCTACATCAGATCGTACACGTTTACAAACGAGCCAAGTAAAAGAGGCTTTGCTTGGACCATGCCTTCCCTCCGCTCCACTCTGGAATACTCTTAACACAAAAAAAACTCCCAATTAATCCGTTTTGATTGTTTTTCTTTGTTACTTGAATATCGTTTGCGGGGACATTTTGGTTTTTGCTCCTTCAATCATGCAGACTTTTATTAATTAAAGACGAGCTGCATATTCTTTTATCCGAGCTTTGCTTTGGTGCATTCTGCAGTCACCTGGAGCCGATGATTGTTTTTTTTTTTTTCATCATCAGCCAAATGAACATTTGGGAGTCAGATGAGAAGGACTCGTTTTTAGTTATTTGAGCTCTGGAAGGTGACAGGGCGCTTCGAATGTCTTGAAGAGACAAATGTTCCTCCTGTGACTGAAATTCACAGAGGGACTGCCAAAAAAAACTAAAAACTAAAAAAAAAAAAAAAAAAACAGCCGGGGAGAACTTTGTCTTATATTCTTATACAATACGTGAGCAATACAAAAAAAGGGAGCATCAGAGGGTAAATAAACACTTTCCACTCTCACTTTCAGGTAATTTTACTCTTCTCTCGGATACGTTTAGACCACAAGCGAGATTTTATTCACTTTCTTTCTATACACTTTTTTTAAAGAATATAAACAAATTCATAGTGCACTTGTAAAAATGGGGTTTGTGTGTTTGAGTGAATCTTTCTTTCTCTTACTTCTGTTGCGACTTGGAAGTGCAATGACTGAATCCTTTTTGTTGTTAATTTATTACTAACTGTTACTGAAGATAAAAGTTGTACAAAAACAAAGATCTTTATTTACATCTCGTTTCACCTAATCTTTTTTTATTGTCTGGTACGTGGGTGTTTTTGTGTGTGGAAAAACTGGCAATATTTTTGAACTATTTATGAAAATGAGAATATAACAAACTGCGATCGCAGGTTGGATTTGCAGAGAATCTTTTTTCTTTTGCCAAATAACCTTTTTCCTGTACAGATTAGAATTGTTGCTGATGTTGCCTTTGGTACAGAGATGCATCAAGAGTAGCTAACTAGCAGTACTTTGTTTTGTGGGATTTACTATTGCCAAAAATTCAGCGACATTAAGAGGAATAGTATATACACATGAAGAACACTATTTAAGGGCTTGTTGTTGGTTCGGGTACATTCGGGAGACTTGAATGATTTTAGCGGTGACTTTATCACGTTGAAAATTACGACTATATTACAGCTTGAAAAGGGAAAAAAACATTTGAATAAGACTTTTAAATGTTGATTATACCACATGCTTAAAACACAAATTGTAATTTTGAGTTTATAGTAAAAGAAAACCAAATGCAACTCATGTTGTCGTGTCGTTCTTTCACATTCTGATTTCTTGGCGTCTGTAATCTGTACATTAATTAACACATATCTACATTATAGTGAGTTTAAGCCTTTTTTTATTTAGAAACCGCATATATATATATATATATATATATATATATATATATATATATATATATATATATATATATATATATATATATATATATATATATATATATATATATATATATACACACTAAATGGGGGGACTTAAAGCATAACCTAAAGTCTTTTTGTGAATGTACCAGAGTCAAACTTTAATTTAAAAAGCATAATTAGGACGGAAATGCCACTTTTAAGATTGACCATATTTTCGGTCAAATGGCCTTTTGAATGAGAGAGCTAGAGGCTACTATGATCGCGTCAAAATCACTATTTTTAACACTAAGAAGGCTCAACACAACATGAAACTTCGCTTGAAGTATCACCAGGGGCTCTACACATGAACTCAGCATTGAGAACATTGTTTGTCTACACAGACACTTTTTGACTGGCAACATGGCGGATAGGGTAAACAACTGCTAACAGTTGCTCAAAACTTTTTTTTTAGTAAACTGTATACACAAACAATGTTCTCAATGCTTGCGTTAATGTGTAGAGCTCCTGAGGTCCGTTTCAGGTAGGAGGATTAGTGGAAACTCTGAGTTTGTTAAGCCTGAGATGAGGGAAACTCTGGGTTTTCTGTTTCAGAAAGAGAGGTAACTTAACCTCAGAGTCAGTTACTATGGTAACTGAGCCTGTGAACCTAACCTGGTCGGGAGCAGGTTTTCTTCAAGAAACCTTGAGTTTCTCTCAGACTCCTCCCCATGGATGTATGAAGAGAATTAACGCTCCTCCCTCTGACACAGAGCTCTTTCATTTCCTCATTCATTCATTCAGTCTGTATCAAGAGCATTTCAGCGCAGTTTGTTATATCGGCATGAATAAAATAAAACATTGTTGGTTTATTAACTGTTAGTCAGACTTTAAAACATTGTTTTTTCTCAAAACATGGCATTTCTTTTTATCGACGATCCGTTGATGAAGACGCTGTATGGCAGGGAGTTAAACACACGTCGGAAGATGATATTGTTGCATATTAATTTCCAGATAACTTCCTATTTGAGCGGTATGGTTTTTCTTCCCAGTCTATCAGTTATATATCCTACATAACCTTATCCGTCCTCATATCACTAACGTCACCCATCGTGGACATGCTGTACATCCCAGCACATTCTATGTGTTGCATTACAGTTTTCTCTACAACCTTGGTGATGCAGAGCATTTTAATAAAGCGTCGTCAGAAGAGATCGCTCTGAAACGTTGTATAACTGCTATAAATCATCTTATGCTTTGTGTTTGGGCTTAATTCAATCCTGACAGTCTAAGCTTTCAATAGATGTGCTGCATGACCATATATTTTGAAGATTTAATGCGTCAAATTTATAAGTAGCGTCCACTTTGAGCGTGAGTGTCCCGTATACGGGTCAGTGAAAGTAAAGAGTTTAAACATGTGTAGTGTTCCCTGGACACAGACCAGTCAGAGCCATTAAAAAGGAGTTCCACAGTAGCCTATTGCAGGTGAATGATGTAAACCATTTGAAATAAAAGATTATGAATTATAATTCTGTTAATGATGGTGCTGCAGCCTCAGAATGGGATTAGTTGGCCTAGGACTTTTTCACCCGCAGTATTGCATCTAAATGAAATAGATTTTCAGTAATATTAGCTATACTTATGATTAAATATGATATACATTATATTGGAATATACGCATTTACTCCAGTAGCAATTTTCTCCCACGCAAATTCTCTCTTTTGCAGTAGCCGCTTTGTTGCTTTTTTAACGAAATACATGTTCAAACTCGCATATGTGCGCATGAGTATTTCCGCCGACCCGTTTGTTTGTGGTTGTTGCCATGGTGAATCATAGCATCATGGCTCCATTCATGCTGTCTTTGGTGCATGCGCGTAACCCTGAGTCAACCTACTCCGAGTTGATTGAACCAACTCGAATCAGCTGTTGTGAAACCGAAAACGCAGAGTTTCCCATCTCAGGATAAATCAACTCAGAGGTCAGGCTCAGACTCAGAGTTTGTTGAACCTCCGACCTGAAACTGACCCCAGGTGATACTTGGAGCAAAGTTTCATGGTGTCGACCCTTCTTAGTGTTTAAAAATACCTATTTTGACGCGATCATAGTAGTGCCCCTAGCTCTCCCATTCAAAAGGCCATTTGACTGAAAACGAAAATACTGTCAATCTTAAAAGTGGCGTTTCTGTCCTAAATGTTTTTAAACTAAAGTTTGACTCTGGTACATTCACAAAAACACCCTAGGTTGCATTTTGGCGAGAGTTACGCTTTAAGTAAAGTTGTTGTTGACCTTCATACACCAAGGACCATTCAAAGACATGTTGGTGCTTCATTTTATTTTGAAAGGAAAAAATATATATAGAATTGGGATATAGAAAGCAGAGAGGAATGTCATGATAGGAACCAAAAAGCAACAAAAAAAAACACAACAACCTTATAAAGTACATTTACATTTGTATGCTTTTAAAAATCATTTTAAAATATGAAGTCTCAATAAATACTCCAATACATTTAGGCATGCGGATATATTTCTTTACATTTCATTACAGTACTTAATAAAAAATGACTTTTTCTTAATCTTAATTATTGCACTTACGTTGTGATGGGTTCGTCCTAAAACCAGTCACATGCATAAGGTCGTAAGGGGTCAAAAAGGACAAGTAGTGTCATGTTCAGGTTAAATCCACACGTTATACAAAAAGGGGTTTTTAAAAGCACAATGGTTTCATATACTCAAATTAAAAAGAAAAGGGATAGAGCAGTGTGAGGGAGTTACTGTCACTGAGCAAATATCTGCTGCCAACGTCAGAGTTAAACACGATGTAAAAAATGTTTAATAGCATTACAGATCTCTGTGGATGAAAGAGAAGCGCAGTTTAAGCCACGACGTAGCTAACGTTACTGCATGCAACATGTTCAAGAGTCGCGATGATTTTTAACACTTGGCATCAGTGTCTCGGTTTACATCATGGATGTATTAAGAGAACATGGCAGCTGTAACTCCATGTTTACAGGAATAGTTTGACACTTTGGGAAATACGCGGATTTGCTTTCTTGCAGAGGGTTGGATGAGAAGATGGAAACAGTTCAGTAAATGCAGCTACAGCTAGCAACAATTTGGGTTTTTTTTTAAGTAGTATTATGTTTATTATTATGATTATTATTAGGTTTCCCTAACCTCTACCGGTCGTTTTCTGCTATGCTTAAACCGGCGATACCTGTTAACACAACACTTCTAACCATCACCTGTTATGTTTCTATGTTAGCAAACGGTTAGATACCTTTTATATACTGTCTATGTTAGATACTCACACAGCCAGCACATACAGCGAAACATTAGCATCCATCTTGAGTCGTGTTTGCGTCAACCTGATGAATGCAAAGACAGTATATAAACGGATGAATGTCAGTCCAATATTCGCGCTCTTTTAGCTCTGGTTTTGATTCCCACCAACTCCTGAGGGAAACATCCGGCTGCTCAGCTACTAAATGCAGTCAACCAGACCTACATAACCAGTTAAATGTCTTCATTTAAGTCTTTTTCCGTGTAAAGCTGAAGGAAAAAGGATAAAATACTGTTTGAAAACACTGCAAATGAAGCATAAATCTCACTTTTGTATCCCTTGTCCAAGTTTTCTAGTCTGGTTTCTTCTTGTTCCACTGCGTTGTACCCATAGACCGTTGTACCAAACGCTAATGTGTTCATTACTGCCCCTGTGGCCAGATGGCGGGAAACACCCACTGGTACTTTATGGTTGGTGAGAACTGCAGTTGTCGCATGGATGTATAATATTCAATAGCCATAAGAAGCAACAATGAGCACACATTTTCCCCCACACATTTGAAAAAAAAAAAAAAAAAAAAAACTTTTACAAGCGACACAAAGGTCAGATTTATTTATCGAACGCCGGTAGGTGGATTTTTTAAATCTTTGGACAGAGCTAGGCTAGCCGTTTTGACTCTTTATACAAAGCTAAGCTAATCGTCTGTAGCTTCCCAATTACTGTACAGACAAAAGTGGTATTTAATCTTCTCATCTAACTCTCAGTAAAAAAATCAAATGAATGAATTCCCAAAAAGTCAAACTATTCCTTTAAAATGTAGCCATGATACTCAGTGCATGACTGCTTAAATACAGCAAAGTGTGTTTCAGTTAAAAACAGGTTTGACACACAAAGTAAGAAGAGAGGTATTAAAAAACACACACACACACACACACACACACACACAGACACACAGACACACACACACACACCCCCCTCCAGGAAGTGAATAAGCTCGGAAAACAAAGGTCTGAAGGCATTGGAAAGAGAGACACTCTCTCAGGTTAATAAAATGACAGTAAAACTAAATATTAACATATGATATGAATTTTGTCAGGTCTGGAGAAACAGGAGGCTGTGTCTGTTACCAGCAGATGGCGATGAAGCCTCAGACTTCAGCAAACTAACGTCAATATGCTGCAAGGAAAGGTTTCTGCATTATGTATCCAAACTACATAACCTCCACATGCGCAGTTAGTTATACGTGTATGTTTAAATTTAAACATTTCCTCAGTATTATTTTAAAGACCCCATGAAACATCAATTAATCTGGAGGTTATTTTCTCAAGTAATCCATTAATCGTTTGGTCTACAAAATAGTGAAAAAAGTCCAAAACCTAAAAGGTATTCAGAGAAAAGCAGCAAACTGTCACATTAGAGAATCTAAAAACAGAGAATACTGAGTTTAAAGAATCAATGTCTTAAATAATGTCAGATTAAATTCTCTGCTGAATCGTTCCAGCTCCAATTAGAGTAGAGATCCATGAAATAGATGTTCATCATCTGTCTGAAAGCCAGCTTTTTAGTTTCCTTTTTTGGTCATATGCTTTTGGTCTTGAGGAGTAACTTAACGGTAATGAATCATCACAGGATGATCACAACGGATTATTTAACGTCATTATTATTCATCACAGGGAATCCCTCTTTATATATTAAAATATTACATCCATCCATATGACAACTAAAGCTAGATTCAAGTAATGGTTTATATTTCAATTGGGGTATATATATATATATATATATATATATATATATATATATATATATATATATATATATATATATATATATATATATATATATATATATATATATATATAATATTATATAATACATTTTGCCAAAATACTGTCCCACATGTTAACAGATGTTTCTTATGAATATTTATCTGAAAAACTACAGCGGTGTGTGCTAATATTTCCAGTGTTGGCATTTCCAAGTTTACTTTGTATTTCTGACCCAGCTGTGCTGAGCTTCTGATCCTGTGTGGGCTGCAGGTAAACGGTTTGTTTGGGAAAACATCCCAACATGAACTCTCTCACTCACAGCTACAGCATGTTGAACTTTCAAAGTTCAAAACTCTCAAAGTCTGGCATGAATAAAGGAAATAAAGGATTTTGTCGCTCTTATTATTAGAATCATGTTCTAAATTGTGCAAATACATTTCCCAAGATGCTTTGTGTGATGTACACAGGACGTGTAATGTCATTAGAGTAAGTTTTGGCAAATTGGCACCATTAAATGTATGCCGAATTAGCTGTTAGCAGTCCCTGTTTGCAGTGTACCCATGACTGTACACACAACTATCACTGGATTACTTTGAGACTGAAGAAAACTTAAAACATGATGATTCTCAGGCTAGTTCTGCAGTTACAAGGAGCGTCTTTTTTTCTATGATTTCTAAGTCCGAGATAGACATCGGCGATACTGACATCCTCTGGAAGTTTAAGTCACACTGAGTCTAAACATATTGTATGTTGAAGCAAATTTCTGCAATCTGGCGCTAATTGCCTCCATGAGCCGCTGCTGCTCCAGCTGCTGACCGTGTTAAACTACAATAATTAAAACTTCATGTTGTTTTCAGAACAGATAATGGAGACTGAATTTGAGTTTTATATCCTTCCCCCAAAATCTTCTCCTCTTGTTATATTATAATTTACTCAATATGCATCTATTCCTTATTTCTAAAGAGAAAATGCTAAAAACAGGCATGTCTGATTTGCTAAATACACTAATCAAAGTTTTTGCATTCTTTCCACCAGGATGATGAAAATGACCCAAATTAGCAACTTCAACTAATAGTTTTACATTTTGGGAAATATGCTGATTTGTAGTTACAGCCAGCAGCTTTATCTCTCAAAATGTCAAACTATTCCAAGTGGGATTTGTCCTATCCTGCATGAACGTTCAGGCATTTTATGCACTGAAAGATACAGTACAAAGGGTTGTCACGTAGTTAAATGTAAAAGTGTACAGCACACGTGTTCAGTGAAGAGTCTGAATGCTTACTGTGTCGTTGAAAGCGAGAGAAACGTGAAAACAAAATACTCACTTCCTAAAACAAACCCATCACAGCAAGCTACAGTACGACTGACATGTAGACTGACATAATGAGAGGTTAGAGGTTGTATCCTCGCCAAGAATGCCACAGCAACGACATAAAAAAGATTAGTGGTCCATCTTTACGAACAACACAGAAGTATGAATAAAAAAACAGGAACATACTTCTGAGCGGTTTTTGATATAAAAAAAAATAAAATAAAAAGAAATCAAGGGTTTTTGTTCAAATTGCACCAAGGTATGTCCAGGTGATTTAACCCTGGTTTGTCTGCTTGTTTTCTCTTCGTTTTGGCTCCACGTATCCATAAAAAACTTCCTATAAGCCAAACTAGTTTTCCCAGTCCGTGCATGGGAGGCCTTCATCCTCCGACTCGGACTCCGGTGAAGCCTCTTTGATTCTCCTCAGAGCCTCGTGGATGCTGCGGGTCAGAGCGTCGGCCGAGTGGGGGAAGCCCTTGGCGTGACGCTGCTGCTCAGGCCGGGTCCGCACCTTCTTCAGCCGGACACCCTGCCGGATCTGAGCCAGGATGTTGTCAGTGTCGTCGTCCGGGTCGGGGGCCAGGACTCGCAGCTCGGCCTTCCTCAAGTGGAAACAGCCACGTTTCAGAGAGGCCAGCACCTCGTCCATGGGGGAGCTCGCTGCACAAACACACCGTTGACACAGTTAGCCTCATATACTTTTTATTTATTTATTTATATATAAAAAGACTTTTTAGAATGCAATTTAATACCCGTTTAACGATCATACCAGCCACAAGTATGATAGAAAACCAGTAGTTGACCTAAACACACTGTCCACACTTTCATGACACAGAACTGGATTTAAATCAGTAACATATCTCTTTAGCGATTATAACTTTAACAACTTTAAAGACCTTTCATTTATTATGATACATGTCAACAGAATGATTATTAAGTGAAAGATGTGAGTTTTCTCCTCACCTCTCCTCCACTGAGACGAGTCCAGCGAGGCCGTCTTCTTCAGCTTCTTCCTCGCCGTCTGCAGCTGACTGCTGTCAAAGAATCGAGGGGAAAATGGAGCCAGGGGCAGAGAGGAAGATTCAGACTTGCGTTCATGGTGCCGCACTGGGCTGGGATTATTCTCCCTGCCCTTACTCTGCTGCTGCTCCTCCGAGGGAGGAAGTGGCGGAGGAGGCGGGGGAGGTGGAGGAGGAGGAGGAGGAGGAGGACCCAGGGAAAGAATAGATGAAGAGTCTGAAGGGGGAGGCAGTGAGAGGAATGGAGGTGAAGAGTTGAGATTTTCGAGTTCAACTGTAGGTAAAGAGACGCTGTCGCAGCTGCAGACGTCGGGTGGAGGAGGAGCAGAGAGTTCTGGGAGATCGGAGATGCAGTCGGTCTGAACGCTGGCCGAGTGAGTGCTGGGCTGCTGTCCGGCTCTCCTCCGGCTGTGAGGCTGACTCAGACGCAGCCGGCTGGACTTCAGAGTCACCTGGCCGGGATAACGCTGATATGGAGAGTCAACAGACACGAGGATCAGTCACGGGTCAAAGGTACTCTTCAGAAGAAGCTGATGGAGCTAAACATTAGTGGATGTATTAGTGGAGTTCTCACCTGTTTGAGGCTGCGAAGTCTGTCCAGCGTCCTCTGCCTCTCCTGACTCACTCTGGCGTTGCTCTTGGCTTCATCATCTTCCTCAGCTTCCCCTCCCTTTACAGGAAAACAACAGAGTAGATCTGATGTAGTAACAAGTGTGAGTGTTTGGTTTGGTGCAAACAATATGTTATATACGTAATATTACACTGCACGATGCCTCTTTTTTTCCTCTCGTTACTTCCGGTTCATCATTATTTATCATTTATGAGTTCCAGCTGCATGCTATACCGTTAATGTTCATAATAAACGATGTCTTGTGTGAGAAGAGCATTTCCATTTACTACACTAAAGATTCATAAAACTAAACAAGTTGCAAATGCGTATACACTGCAAGTACACTATCAGATGCAGCCACAGACTCCAAATGCTAAATATTTGAGTCTTACCTGTTGCAGTGTCTGCAGGGAATCGCCATGGCTACCTTGTTGCTGTTGTATCTTCTGGTTGTGACTGACAATACAGATTTCCTGTTGAAGAAGAAAAAGCACAGACATGATGCACTAAACTTACCCGTGGAGCCATTCGAAAAGACTTTCCAGAAGTGTCTTCATCGTCAGTGCTTACCTTCTTGTTTTTGAGGTAGACTTTCTTGGCAGTGATGCGGCCCCTGCGGGCCTCGAGCTGCCGTGTCCTCTGCTGTAGGAAGCTGAGTTCTTCATCTCGGAGGGGGGACGGTGGGGTGGCAGGATCTTCTTCACCCTTCATGGCATCGGGGCTCTCAAAGGCATCGTAGTACACCACCTCATCCTGTCGCTCTGGGACAACATCACAACAGATTCATCAAAATGCAGTTCATAAACAATGCTGGTACTGTAAAGGTTCTCAGTTTATATAGCTGGTATAAAGAACCTGAAAAGGAGACCAAAGAATAGTTCATTCAGCTGTTAATGAGCTTCCTGAAAAGCAACACTTGTAGCCGTTGGTCAAAATCCTAATTAAAGTTACTAATTAACCCTTGTGTTGTCTTCCTGTCAAGCATGAAAACAAACACTTTTGTTGTCCCTATCTCTGTTTTTGTGTGTTTTTTTTTTTTCTTCAATGTTTTGGTCACTTATTTCAAATTTGATATTGCTTTTGGAAACATTAATTGGGGCGGCCTCTAGCTCACCCAGCAAGACACTTTACATTTTGTCACTTTTTCAATGCTTTGGGAGTTTTTTTTAATGTTTTGGACGCTTTTTCCCCGACGTTTTTGACGTTTTCTCCTGGTGTTTTTTTCATTGTTTTTGTTACTTTTCCCAACATTTTGTCGTATTTTTTGTTTTTGTTTTACATTTTCGGCACTTATTTCAACATCCCGTATTTTCTAATATAAAATACTTTGGAAACGGGTCAAATTTGACCTGAGGACAACATGAGGGTTAAATGCTTTGCTGGCCTTTTTACTAGAAAACTTAAATTAGCAACATGTGGTACATGTTTTCTGTTTGTGTGAGATGTGTGGTGTTATGGTCCCTGATAAATAAATGTAATAAACTAAACTAAAAAAAGATAAGAGTGGGTTTAAAACATTTACTGAGTTTTTTTTAAAACAAAAAAGATTAATAGTTAATTGTTAATTTAAATTTACAGTTATGCAGAGCTTCAGCACTAATAGATTTTTTTTAAGCCAATAAAAACACGATACAGTACAAACGATACATTGGCCAATATTCATTTTTTAACACTACCACAATGGATGTTTTTTATGCCTTAAATTTGTTATTAAAGGATTATGAGTTCAATATGTGCTGAATGGCATGTTTTACAGTTGAAAAATACATTTGTCAGTGCCGTCTGGCATTTTAAACATTCCTGTACAGAAACTGTTTGTTACCTATCAGCCCATTTATACTCTGATAAATATATCTGAAGTGAGCACAAATCATTTGATAACATTAGCCAGACAGACGCCATTAACAACACACTCTGTCACACTGAGCCCTTAAAGAACAGAACAGATGCTCACCTGTCATTTGCCTCCGTAGACTCTGCAGTTGTGTAGTGAGCAGCAGCTCTTCACAGCGCAGCACTTCTGCCTGAATATCATACAGCTGCAGCTGCAGCTCGTAGTACAGCGCCTCCAGCTGGTCCAGGCGCAGCATGGCTTCCTCCCCACCTTGCAGACCCTGCATCTAGAGGCCACAGCACAACACACAATGTCATCGTTACTCTACCGCAGACCAGAGGGCATATGCCACAGGCTGGGTGAGTTTGCACTACTTCCTGTCTATGCATTTGTTTTTAGTGTGAATACTGAATGTGAGACAGTGTTCCTGTTCTCTCTCTAAGGGCTGAGCTACACCACTCCAGCATACAACATGTCCTGTTTATGTACACATGCAAAGCAAGAATTTGACCCCAACAGTAATTCCCAATGAGTCATCTCTACTGTTACACCAGGATGTTTTTCACTGTACTGCAGGATGTCTGAGCCATGAGGTCATTTTACTAACACGTCCATTATCTTGCTTTTTTCCTTCTCTCTCTCTCTCTCTCTCTCTCAACTCGCCTACATCCAAGTGTTTGTGTACTGTAACATTTTTATTTATTTATTTTTTATTTATATTCTTCTAAAAATTGACTATTCCCCGACAACCTCTCCATCCATCCATCCATCCATCCATCCATCCATCCATCCATCCATCCATCCATCTACTTGTAACAGAGTATTTTTAGATTGTGGTATTGCTACTTCTACTTAAGTCAGAGATCAGAGTACTTCTTCCACCTCTGGTTATTGTGACAACTCCTTGCGTATCACAAGCTTTTTAAGGAGCTCCACCCTGATCTACATCAGTGATAAACTTTCTTGTGAGTAGCATCATTGTGTGTGTCATGGTGTACTTTACCTCCTCCTTTAAGCCATGTTTCCTCTGTTCCAGGCAGATTTCCTTGGCCCTCATCAGCTGCAAAGTTTCTTTGGAAACCGCGTACTGCAGCCGCTCCATGCGTTCAACCGCCGCTGCCCACGCCGACTTGCCAAACTTTCTCTGGTCAGCACGCATCCGCTCATTCAGAGCTGCAACACAGAAATAAAATGGGGCTGCAATCATTGGTTGATTAATAATTTAGTTGATGGACATAAGTTAAATGGCAACTATTTTGATGATGAATCCTTTAGAGTATTTCTTTAAGAAAAAGTCCCTGGTGTATTCCTAGGTATTTTTCTCTCTTCTATCTCTATTTAAACTTAATTGTTTGGATGATTGGGCCAGACAAAACAAGACATCTTCATATTTTTCAACATTGTCTCCATTTTCTTATGTTTTATAGACTGAACGATTAATCAAGTCATTTACAGGTTAAACTAAGACTGTAATCATCAGTTGCAGCCCTAAAATTGGAATCTAAAAGCAATGCTTTAGAATGGAACAGTGCCTCAACTCAGGGTAAGTGAAGCCTGTTCCATGTCTAAACATAAATCAGGTGACGTGCTCCCGAGCAGCTCATAGCTGAGATGGTTTGAGGATTTAAATACTTTTGGAGGAGTGTGTGTGTGAGTGTGTGTGTGTGTGTAAGAGGTTGGAGATGTTATGGAATAAACATACAACACAAACGTTCAAAGGTCACAGCGAAGACAAAAGCCTCACACTGCTTTATCAAGGCAGGAAATGCCTCCTTTCTGCGTTTACCTTTCTGTGCCCGAGTCGTGGTTTCAAAGAACTTGACAGTCAGGTCTTGTATGGAGAGAACGGCGGCGTGAGCCTTCCTCTGCCACTCCTCATCCTCTTTCCTCAGGCTCTCCACTCGACGAGGACCCAGGCGCTCCGTCTCCAGCGAGATCTGTCAGTGAGTGAGTGAGTGAGTGAGAGGATGCCTGGTCAGGCAGGTTGTTGAAGCAGGTTAAACATACAACATTCAGCTTCAGCACAGATAAAGTTCAGCCAGGACAGATCAGGGGTTTTCAAAGACCCCCACCAGATTACCACTTAGTTTATATTTATCATTTGTGTTAATCCTATTATGTTTTTGTTTTACATCTATTTGGTAGATACTTACAGCCTAGGTTTTGGTGGATGCAAACAGGAAGTGTAATGTTGCCATGGATTCAGTGAGTTAGCTTTGGACTCATTAAGCCTGTATATTTTTTATATCTGGCAAACTGCTAATTAGCTATTAACAGTTTTTGTTTGCAGTGTTACCATGGATGCACAGACAACTATCAGTGGATTATGTTGATACTGTAGAAAAAAATCGTGATGATTCTCATGCAAGTTGTTAAGGTACAAGATAGTTTTCATTTTGAAGATGTGAAAGAGTTGAGAGGGAATGACATGTGGCAAAGGGCCGCAGGTTGGAACTGAACCTGCGACCGCTACAGCAAAGATTGAGCCTTTGTACATGGGGTGTACGCTCAACCAGGTGATCTATCCAGGCGCCACAGCGTCCTTTTTTCTATGATTTCTGATCACATGCTTTTTACTTATAAAAAGGAGTGTCTTTTTTTACGTATGACTTCTAAGCAGATTTATGGACGTTCATTTGCAAAATGATATCCTCAGAAAGTCACACTAACTCTAAAAAAATGTGTGTTTCATGTCTGTGTGTTCAGATTTGGCTGAGTTATGACTCCGTGAAGTAGTACTATTATGAAATTGTAGGAATCTAGGTTTTAATCGCCTCCATGAGCAGTCTGTCCCGGCAGGCCAAACTACAACAACTAACTTCCTGTTTTAAGAACACTTATATGCATTAGTCCCTTTCACCTCACATAGTACCTCTTCCCACCCCCCACCTCCGCAACCCCTTTCAACTCTCCCCTAATAACCCCTGGTACACTACAGTCCTACACCAGCACGTCACAGGAGATGGGGGTAATGGCGATGCCTGGCATTCCTGTGCATGTTTATGTTTAGAGTGACACTAACTTCTAGTGTCCTACTGGGCTGGTGGAACAATAAATAAAGAAAAATAATCTCTGATAACAAAACAGGACAACTCTGAATACACTCTGGAGGGAGTTCATATTCCATGGCACAACATCACATGTCAAGTTCACTTTTCAGTAGCTCGTGTCAGGCCATGTGAGTAAAGAGTGAGAAACAGAAAAAAAGCAGTGCCACGTGGAGTCCTGTCCTGGCTGTTGACTAAGAACTGAACCCCCCCTCCTCCTCCAAGAGGAGACCACATGGAACAAAATGTACACAGACTCATTAACTCTCTGTGAGGGCCTCATGTACATAAAGTCATATAATTTATTAATAGCTCAATGTAAAACAGATGTGTGTAGGTGCTCAAAAAACTAATGCTAACAAACCTTAAATGCCTTGATTTATGTCAGGCAGCATACTCTGTGTTTTGATGTGTGTGTGTGTGTGTGTGTGTGTGTGTGTGTGTGTGTGTGTGTGTGTGTGTGTGTGTGTGTGTGTGTGTGTGTGTGTGTGTGTGTGTGTGTGTGTGTGTGTGTGTGTGTACACAGGGGTTTTGGGGTGAAAGTGGGAGCAAATGGGGGAGGAGAGATTACGTCAGACCAGAAAGAAAAAAGTATTGGACATAAAACAAAACAAAAAAAAAAGAGAAGGACTATATTAACCCAATGCTTAAGCAGTGATCTCATTGTCCAGGTATCCTTTAACAGAGAGTATACAGTACCAAAGCACCAACATGGGAACACATCTGAACAAGAGCAGGCTCCAACATTTAACACCCACAGAGCACCAAATGGCAGAGACATTTGCCGTCAGGAGAGCTGGTGACAGTTGACACACCTGTTGTTTAACTTCTATGCATGCTGTTGTTGTCAAACTACAGCAAAAAAAAAAAAAAAAAAAAAAACTTGTGGTATTTATTAGTCTCGTGTATGTATTAGACTGGTTTTATGCAAAGCAGAAAGCATTCATGCAACTGGCAAAAGGCACCCCGGTCACTTTAACATATTCAGCACAAGTCTGAATTGAATGCACTCCGGTTAACATCAAGGCTGCAGCACAAGGTGATACATGCAGAGAGAGAAGAGAGAATAATCGTCTCTTATGTGCAAAATCGATTTAATAAACTAGGAAACCATGTGAAAAAATATTGCCGAGATCAATTGTCTCAAAGCTCTTCTCACAAGAGGAGTATGGAAGTAGTTTAAAAGGAGTCCTCCACTGATTCAGCGTTGCACTCTTTCTACACCACTGTCAGTCTCACGATTGCCAACAAAAGGGATCAAAAAAGATGCAGCCAAGACCGACATAATTTTTATTCGGTGCATTCTTCGTCCTTCAAAAACCAGGCACCTACACAATACTAAATAAATCTCAGCATCAAAAAGGAGGCCGCTACGATGCAGAAAAAGAAGAAAACAAGATCTGTTGTGCAAAAGAGTGAACAGGTTCAACAGAATTGTGTAGAGCTGATCTGTAAAACAGGCAAAGTGACATATTTGTATGAGTAAAAATAAAGCACTGGACAGAATAATAAGATGATATATGTGGAATGTCACCTATAAAGCACTTCCCCTCTCACCCATCACCCTGTCCTCATAAATAATACACAATGCAAGCGTTATTTTTTCATCACAACTCATAATCATACAGTCGGAGACAAAGACTGAAGAAAGATGAGGTCACTGAGAACACTATTATATACCTAAATGTTGATTTGGAGTCAAATATACTCACACTTCTTTAATAATTTACACCTGTAGAACATTTTTTAAGCCACCAACCTGTTTTGAGTTTTTTTTACTGCTTTTCTTGTGTACAACTAAAAGCAGGCAGGAAGCGACAGGGGAAGACTTCATTTGCTTGATTTCCTTTAACACCTGTGGTCAACAGCCAGTGATGACAAAACACAGACGTGTCAAACTCTCTGAAAATAGAAGTGACGGCAGCTCCTGTGGTAAAGTGCTGGATTACAGCGTGGATGCCGTCATGGTGGTACCTTATCTCGTTTTGGTTAAAATTCTCTCTCTCACTCACTCACTCACTCAAACAATTACTAGTAGCAGCAGATTAAATACTTGATTACCTAATCTATATGGTCAATACCTATAAATGTGAGTCATACCACATTCAGGTACACTGTTTACTTAAATTCAGGTCATAGAGCTACATCATTTGCATATTATTTAATAATGTGTGTAAAATCTGCTTGAAAGCCGGAGGTAAACACAGCAGGTGTTTAAGGGACCGCCATGACAACCGTTGCCATTTAATAATGCAGTCGAAAAGTAACTGGAGCTCACTGTGGTACAATAGTATCTCAGACTTGTTACAGTGAAACCACATTTTTAATTCATGGCTGCCCTCTGACCTTCCAGGCAACAGGACACCGCTCCAAACAGAGCACCATTCACCAAAATACTCGACACCTTTTGTTGTCGATTGATTCATCATTCGTTCTCGGCTCCATCTGCTCTTTCATCCACTGATTCAGTAAAGCTCAGATGTCTACGAGTTAAAGAGTTAACATTTTACTGTAGAGCCGCGACGATTTATTGATTGATTATTTAATCGATTTTTCAAGCAAAAAAGTTAAACATTGTCAAGTTTCAGCTTCTCATTTGTGAGGATTGGAAATTACGTCACTTCATAATGTTACCATGGCAACAGGGGAAAATGGTTGCTCGTGTTAAGTAAACAACATTTTTCAACTTTCTGCTAAGTTATGTGACTTTTTTGCAACAAAATGCAGGGATTATGAAATCATGCAAGCCCCGCATATTTTGCGTGGAAAATCGGCAATTTATGCAGCGAAAGTGCGAAAGTGCAGCGTATTTTAAAAAATGCAGCCCCCGCATAAATGTGCGGACTTTGGCTGATTATGCATTGAATTCTGCGATCGCATAATCACGTTTTTCTGGAGCGACTGATATATGTGATAGTAAACTAAATATCTGTGGATTTTGGACTGGTGGCTGGACAAGTCAAGCAATGTAAAGATTGTGATGGACATTTTTCACTAGTTTCTGACATTTTATTGACCAATTGATTAATCGAGACAATAACAGATCATTTGATAATGAAAATAATTGTTAGTTTTAGTCCTAATTCACTGTACAACTACAACAATTAACATCTCCTAACCTACAATGTAACATTCTCTCTACTCTTTGACGCCTCTCGTCGATTGAATCAACTCTAGTCTGGCTTTTTAGCTTGAAGCACTGTTGGCTTTTAAACAACCTCACACGTGTCCATGTGTATTCACACTTTCAGATGAAGTCAGGATAGCCTGTACGGTAATTCTATCAAGCCACCGATACTCTGCTGCTCTGGTCCTTTTCACATCAACTCTGCCACATTAAGAAGAATGCAAACTGCATGTAAATTACAGTAGCACGTGTCCTAATTCCCAATCGTCGCAAAGCAGAGGATCTCCACCATCCCCTGACTCATCAGTTTGGGAGAAACCAACCGCCTCTGCCAACATCAAGGATTCATTTGCATACAGCTTTGTTTTCAGCCGTTGGATCACCCCGAGGGGAGCAGGTGGTTGAGCTGGAAACTTTGGCATCGTGCAGAGCTCAGATTCCCAGAAAGCTTCATAAAGCATAAAGTCAGAAATATGCAGAACAGGTTAGAGGGGGGTGGGCACCTCAGAGTTTTCAGGTAAGCACGACTTGAAACACCGTTTCCAGCAATTTAGTAATGCAGCTCTATAAAGTTGGGGGACTTTCAAAATACCTAGGCCCAGATATCCGGAATTTTAGCCTCTAATATGGGCCAAGCTCCAAAACACTGGACACTACATTACCCAGTTAGTATTAGTATTTAAAAGTATTAGTATTTTATGACAGTAAATTGAAGATTTTAGTTGCACAAAACAAGCATTTGAACATGTCAACTTCAACAGGCTTTTTTCACAACTTTTTTATAACATTTTATAATACAAAAGATTCACTGATTAATTGAGAAAATAATCTGTTGATTTATTGATGTTCATTGATTAGATTTTTTTTTTTTATTGTCAGCAAATCTCATGAAAAGACAAACCCCAACAATGTGTTAGTCTGTCTCTCACTCTTTGACTTCCCCAGCCTGTCTGTTGCTAAACTCATTCATTTCTACTGGTAAATCTTAAAAAAACAGGTCACGAATATACAATTTCATTCTTAAAAAAAGGATAAATAATTTCGTAAAAACAGCTGGACACTGTAGTTCTTAGCAAATGTCCCTCATAATGGAGGAAATAGTACATTTGTTGGGTACTATTTTTAGCAGCGGATTAATCCTCATTTGGTGCTCTGGCGAGTATTTGTGTCAGCAGGGCAGTGTGTGTGAGACTGGGTCCAAATAAACTATAGTGTGTGTGTTTATGGTAATGAAGGGACATGTCAGCCAGTGCAAGAGTGCAGCTCACGGACGTGTATTTAAAAGTTTTTGGACAACTCATTGTTTTTTGTCTTTTCATGACATTTATTGACAATAACAAAAATATCAAATATCACCAGACTGATCCTTTAAGAAAACATTTCTCCATAAATGTTGGTGATTCAGTGAAATTTCTTAATTTAGATCAGCATCCGCCCAAGAACCCAAATACTAAAACACACCCACACAGTCACTTGCGCTGGTTAGTGACAAGATGTTGGATGAGCATGCCGTGTGAGGAATGTAGTTTAGAGATGGGAAAGTACTGCAGCACAACAAAGGGGTGAAAGACAGAGTCTCAAGTAGGACACAGATACAGAGACAGCATGTGTCCAGTTAAACAGCACTCAATACTGGATTACATAATATCGAAGCCTGCACATGTTTGCACAGTCCAGTCAAACTTGATTCCCTGACCACTCTGGCTAACAAGAAACAGACGTTCTGCTCATGTTTTTTTCTCACTGTTGGATAAGCTTGTTATTTTTGCCTTCCTATCACTGACTTTCTCCTCCGTTGTGTTATTTCTGACTCGCTGGATTGGACTCCACCTTGAACTCATGAAGTTATGTGGAACAGACACACCGGTACGCAGTGGTTATGGGTTACCGTGAAGTACAAAGGCTGTGTCCAAAATCACTCCCTATTAACTATATAGGGGACCGGTCTTTTCAGTCTGTTGCTCCCAGACTGTGGAACACCCTGCCCCTGTCCATGTGTCTGGCTGACTCTGTTGTCTCTTTTAAAAAGGATCTGAAAACTTGCTTATTTAGGAAAGCTTTTGGTTGATGGGTTCTCACTAGCGTCCCTTTCTTTTGATATATGTATATGCATTTTATACTGTTTGTTCTACCTATTCTGTTGTACAGCACTTTGTGATTTTATCTGTGAAAAGCGCTTGATAAATACATTTTACTTACTTACTTACTTAATTACTTACTATATAGTGCACTAACATTTACGGCCTGTCATTTGATTTGAGTGTCCAACTTCTGTTCTATATAGTGCTCTAAAATATTCCCACAATGGAACGGGCTTTGGAGAGTACAATACTTTCTGACAACAGTCCCACAATGCAAGGTGCAGTTGTGCAATGCTACACCTGTCAGTGATGACGCAAAATGATGATCTCGATTTAAATGCCCACTATAGAGCTCAAACTGTGATGTGCACAAAGGGAGAGACATGAGGTGAAAGGGACAGGTGCGTGTTGGTGAAAACAGGAAGTGGTTTAATTCTAACTTAGTCAAGTCTGAACACACAGACAGGATAGCACGCATACTTTTAGATTCAGTGTGACTTACACTTTCCGAGGATATCATTATCTTTGATGTGCATCGCAAATAACAGTCCATAAATCCCCTTAGAAATCATATAAATAAGATGCTTTTTATAGCTGCAAAAGTTGCCTAGGAATCACATTTTAGGTTTTATTCAGTATCAAAGTAATCCAATGATAGTTGTCTGTACATCTATCTGTATATTGCAAACAGAAGCTGCTATTAGCTAATTCGGCATATTTTTAATGGCCAATTTGCCAAAATGTAAACAAATATGTGCTAAAAAACAAATCCTTGGGAACATTATATTTCCTGTTTACAGCGCTAGTTGTCTACCTTAATGGAGGTTACCTTTCCTGCCTGGCTGTTGAACGAGTAAATGTACTTTGAGAGTGAAGTACTCTGACCTATTGACCCAACCAGGCATGTGTACCTCAAAGAAACAGTAGAAATTACCCTGTGGATTTCCTTCCCTATTCAAGCCTCTAATGAAAGAAAAACAACAAAGATAGAGTGGAGAAAGAGTGTGGAAAACAGAAGAGTGTGCTGAGGCTGCAGAATTACCGAGTGGTTTAGTGGCTGCTGTAATAATACTCATGCTGGTTGTTAAGCCGCTCTGGGTGGAGGGGGAAAAAAGCCTCTATGACTGATCCTCTGCCCTCCACAGCCCCCAGATGCAAAGCTACAGGGTAGCACAGACCGGCTACTACATCATCATCATCGCCGCATGATTCCTCAGCAACTAATGTCATTACAGTGGGCTTAGGAGGGTAGGAGGCTCATAGGAGGACATTAGCATGCAGTGGTTCAGGGCTCGTTGTCGAGCACTAACCGTGGCTTTTAAAACCACAAGAATAGCATCATAACTGGCAGAGTACGCTGTAGCAGAGAGGCAGTCACAGTGTGTTCCAGGACAGGACAGACCAGTTAGCTTGCTACAGTGAGGTCTAAACCTACTTAAATTAAGCTAAAACAGATGGCATTTGTATCTGTGCTTGTGTGTATTACCTTAATCTGCTGTCTGCGCAACATTGCCAGTTCCCTCATGTCCCTGAAAGGCTGAAGCAGGTAGTGGTAGAGCTGAGTTGTTGCCTCCAGCAGCTCTCCATAAGCCTCGTCCTCCTCAGGGTACACCTGCAGCAGCTCCACCATGCTGTCCATGGCTTTGTGTCTATCCAACACCTGGGACAAAAAACAAGTAGAGGAAAGACTTAGCAGGGAAATAGGTGCAGGCAGGGTGCAACATATTCCCCTCCAACATTAAAGGACAAGGATGGTGTGATTTATATTTTTCTTATGGTCAACAAATTCCATGAAAAGACCAAAACCAACAATGTGTTTTGTGTTTGGTCGTCTTCTTCCCCAGCCAGTCTTTAGCAGTCAGTGCAGAGCCTATAGAGCTCAACAGTCCCGCCCCTCCTCCAAGAGACCTTGGGTTCCGGAAGTAAATTCCCCATTAATTTCTCCCATTGACGTCTGGAAAAATCTGTATATAAAGAGTTTTAGACCATGCCTTAGGCTAACCAGCTACGACGTGACTCTTAAGCATACAACATATCATTTCGAGTGAAAAAACGAACAGAAAATCCAAAGAAAGACTGTTTACATCTTTTCATTATCATCCCATAAACCACCGTGCACCACTGAATATAGTAAGCTAACGTTTGTTTAGCTAGCTAATTTGGCTAACCGCAAGCTTAGACAACATGTAATAACTTTAAAACACCTTCAAAATAAAACCTGAAAATAACCATTAAAATATATAACAGCTGTTACGTCAACTGTTGCCTGCTTTTCCCAGTGTTTAGTTTGAGATAACGTTATTTTAGATTGAATCAAGCTGTCAGCTAGCGGTTAGCCGAATTAGCTGTTAGCTAAACTAACGTTAGCTTCCCGGTGGAGGCTAATGGCAGAAGCGTGGAACAGACCGTGATTCGTGCAGTGTTGTACATCCTCGTAAAACAGGATTTTCATTTTGCGCATGACGGATCATGCAGGCAGCACAGATCGGGTACCGACAGCTCCCCCTCCTCACCAGCATGAGTTCCACCAATCAGAGGCATCACTGTGGGATTGTGGGTAATGAAGTACTTATCCAAGACATCGCGAATAAAAGACACTTATCTCAAAACAAGGTTAGTACCCCATGAACTTTTGGCATCTATATGACCATATACACAATCGCTTAGTCATGTCATAGCTGGTTTTAAGTCTACCATCGACGGTTACGATTTTATGGCTCATACTGTAATTGTCAACGGAGAAATTGTATTGTATTTTTACTTCTGGAACCCGGACTGTTGAGCTCTATTGGTTCCTACTAAAAGACAAAAATCTTTGCTGAAACTATATATCAATAAAGTTGATCAACAGAAAATTAATCTGCAACAATTTTCCTAATCATTGAATGTTTATTTTAAAGCAAAAAAATAAATAAAAAAAATTGCTGGCTCACTGGCTCCAGGTTCTAAAATGTGACTATTTGCTGGATTTACGAGTCTATGATAGTAAACTGAATAGTTTGGGGTTTTGACAGTTGGTCAAACAAAACAAGACATTTGAAAACATGAACTCGGGCTTTAGGAGATTATAACAAGCTTTTTTTTTAATTTATTTATTTATAAACCAAATGAGAGATAGAGAGATAGAGAGATAGATAGATAGATATAGTAATCTGCACTTCAAACCTTTCTTGGCAATAAGAAAATAAAGCAAATCACCAGCATTATCCTTTAAACACATCCAACTGAGAAGAAATTAAATGACACACTTTTGATATATTACCAGAAAATATTGTAAGGGGTACAACAAAAGAGCCTTTTAATAGGGTTAGCTATAAATAATACCAAGGGTGGATGCTAGCTTTTCTGATTTTAATGGAAAAATGGATTTCAGCGTGTAGCCAGTCCAATTCAGGATTACAATGTGTCCTAAACAAAAGCTTTTTTTCAAAGCTCAAGAAAATAATCCAAACCTAATCTATAAAAGTGAGATTTAAGAGTGAGAAAATCTCTGTATGCTTGTGTGTGGTCAGTACGATATCATAGAACATATTGTTTGAGTGCAGTACAATGAGAATAAATTGGCCCCAAATGTTGCTGATTTGTACCATATGTCCTGCTATCCACAGAGTGCTCATTGTTCCTGAGATAAACGCTATCAAAACAGCTATTGTACACACAAATACAATTCATCTCCCAGCTCTTAAGAAACCAGTAGCTCCAATTCACACAGTACAATACTTCTCCTTCATTTCTGCCTCAGATAATATTGAAATATGCCGCCACCCAATCTTCGTCCAAAGCGGTGGGTAAAGTGTTCTTCTCTCTGCAAGGAGCTATAGATATGAATAGAGACTCTTATATTAACTCCAGGCTGCCTTTCCAAAGCCCTCCTCGTTGGGGATAGACACTGCACGATTCAGCTCGAACACTGCTCCTACTGTTTACCTTGGGCTGTGTCTCCCTGGTAACCACTGGCCAACCGTACACCGACTCCCTGCCCCGAAAGTCGCTGCTGACCAGGAAAACCCCTGGGCTAAATGAGCTGACTCCTGCCTGGCCACAAGCTACGCAACTTCGCAAGCAATAAAAGGATTGTGTTAAGTGCCATTTAACTTATGAAACTTTTACAAAGCAGCCCGCATAAAGAAATCTCGAAAATGGATTTTCTTTCACTACTTCCTTTGATGACCAAGCTGTTCCTTTATAATGCACCATTCCGGCTGTAATTGTATTTACATAGTCAAATCTATTCGTTGATATTGAAAGACAAGAAGCCAGAGGGCCAATGAGCGTTTGGTGTGTAGGCTGATGAGCCAGCGCTTGAAAAGGCAGCAGGGAGACCCGTCGAAACAATTAGTTGACCAATTGATTAGCTGACTGACAGAAATTAATTTGCAGCTACTTTGTATTTAACATTCCCCTTGTTCCAGGCAGCTTCCCAAATGTGAGAATCTGCTATGGATTTTCTTTGGGGTTTGGACTGTTGCTCAGACAAAATACAGAAACTACAATAAAGTTACCAAACATTAGTTATTGACTGCTGTGGAGATATTCCTGGAGACAAAGTGCACAACATTGGACTAAATTACAGTGGTTTAGCCAGGGCCGGATTGGGACTCATTTTCAGCCCTGGAGTTTCATGCCTTAGACCGGCCCACTTTAATTCACGACTAAAGGCTTAATTCATATTACTTTTATCCTATTCCCTTTCAATCGTGGGCTTTGTATATTCACTATTGTTTGATTAACAACATAATGGGTCACTAGTAACACTTGGGCATAGAAAGTTGTTATATTGTAACTAATGTGATCACTGCAAAGAAAAAATGCTTTTCTTACTTAGTATTTTTGTCTCATTTCCAGTCCAAATATCTAAAAGAAAATCTTACATCAAGATGCAATTTACTAAACAAGTATGAAAAAACACCTCAAAATTAAGTGATTTTTGCTTAAAACAAGGCACATTATCTGTCAAAAATAATTGTTTTAGATTTAGCAACAAGAAAAAAACAAAATCACTTAATTTTTAGTTTTTTTTCAGAAAACATAATTTCACTTGTCTAGTAAATTTATCTTGAATTAAGAATATTTAGATATTTGAACTGGAAACAAGTAAGATACTAAGTAAGAAAAGCATTTTTTTAGTGATAACGTTTTCTTATTAACACATTATGGTACATCAGCACCTTCCCTGTGTCTTTTCACAGTGAGAACATTAGTCTCTTCACACCTGGTTCTGTGTCTGACACTAAATGACATGATTTACATTTATTTCTCACCACAGATATCCCCTTTTTACAAAGCTTTCAAGTCAAGTCAAGTCAGTTTCATTAATGATTCATTGTTATTAATGTATAATAATCTCAGGACATGTTTCATTGAGCAGGGCTCTGGTGTGGTGGGCTCCTGACTGGAGCTCGGTAACGTTACCGGACCTCGCTGCTCGTCACTGTTAGCAGCAAACCGGACTAGAGGCGGCTGCTGCTGAACAGCTACAAGAAAAACGGTTGATACACGAACGGTGGTTTGCAGACAACGTTGTTTTGCATCTTGCACTGCTCCTAACTACCTTAACGTTAGCTTACTTACCGGCCTCGTCGTCTTCATTTGTTTTTTGAGGAAAAATGTGCTCAGCTTAGAAGATTTGGTCGCGTCACTTTCCAAAGCTTTCTTCTTTTTTATTCTGGCCTTTTCAGCGCCGCCTTTGCGCTTTCTGTTATATATTGTTATCTGACTTTTTTATTTTGAGCAACTTGCAAGGTGCCGTGTTGGGAGGGGGGGTGTCAAAAGATAATCACGTCATCATTAACCTGCAGGCTGCACTCTGCGAGAAAATATTAAATAAAAAAGTGTAAGACTGCGATAAAATTATGAATAAAAAGAGTGGGGCTGCTGTGAGTGCAGGCAGCCATAGGGACAGCATCCATATTTCAACACAGTACATTACAACAACGGCCCTTGCGGCCAAAAAAATAGACCGGCCCACCGGGAATTTTCCCGGTGCTCCCGATTAGCCAATCCGGGCCTGGGTTTAGCTCAGAAGAACTCTCCTGGCCACTCCAAATTCTGGTCAATTTCAAAAGCACCATCTGGGCCTCTAAACATGGTTATCTTTCCACATAGTTTATGTATCATTTGTCTGTCTTATCATTTTTTAACTCTGTTTTTCATTGCAGTCTGGTGACTTCATGGCAATGGCTTTCACAGACGTTTTATTTATTTAATAAAAGGCAGCACATGTGGTCTCATACCTAATTTAATAACAACTTTATTGTTGAAAAATCACCACTATTTCTTTCAGTGTTTCCAAACAAAAATACTAACTAAAAGCATACGAAAAAATGGCTGAGCTACAGGAGTGAGTGTGACATTAAATGTAGTTTATTTCTTACTTTTCCAAATTGTTTGAAAGATGTCATTAAAATATAGTTGATCTTGTGTATATACGATCTACACAGTCTGAACGAAAGCACTCCAAAGTGCAAGGAGTACATAATTACAGGAGTGGTCTGAGCTACAGTATAGACACTGCAGCCCTGTCATTAATCTAACTCTTACAGTTTGTCGGTACTAAATCTGCGCCATCTTTCTGGAGTACTTTTCTCTCTGCCTTTTAATTCAAGTATCTCACAGGAGGAGCGAGCCTTGTCTGTGATCAGAGCAGGCACTCTGTTTAACAGCTTTTTGAATGAACTGAATGCTATTTAGGAGACATAAAATGCAATGTGATTCTAAAAAAGGGAATACCAGTAATACCAGTTATCTTGAGCACTCAATGGTAAGGTTCTTTGCAGAGCTGCCACCACCTGTGAATCAACTAAATTCAGACTTACAGTTAAAATCATATGACCAATGTGGTCATGTTTCTGCCTATCCCCCCCCAATATTTCTTGTAGGGATGAACTGCATAAGAGGATTAATTGGTAACTGTAGCCAGCAGAGGCATATAATATTACTGCTCAAAGATAAAACACAGAAGTAGTGTAAAAAAATATGTCAGTGAGTAACACAAACTACATGCATCATGCAATGTAAACAAACAACTAAACGGTGCACACTTACCATGACAAATCACAAACTGTGTGGACACACACACACACACACACACACACACACACACACTGCTGAAACCATTATTCGATTCATCAAAATACCCTTACAATACAGAGGTTTTAATCAGCAACTATTTTGATGATTGTCAATTTTTAAGCAAAAACAAATTTCAAGACTCTGGTTGCAGCTTCAAATGTGATCTGTGTATGAACACTGAATATCTTTAGTGTTTAAAAACCGAATATCTTTAGGGTTTGAACAGTTGGTTGCACAAATCAGGACATTTAAATATATGTCAACGTACAGGTCTGGAAACTTGTGAGGACATTCTTCACTGTTTTCTAACATTTTATAATCCAAATTATCTTCATTACTCAAGAAAATACTCAGCAGATTAATCATTAATGAAAATAATTGTTGCAGCCTTAACGTGCATTACATGCCAGGTTTCCAATATACTCATTACTAAATTTAGTTAATGTTTAGTCAGCTTTCACACACACTTTACATTTTCATCACACAACAACAACAACTACAAAGCAAAGCCATTAAAATGTAACTATTGGCTTGCAACGTGTCAGGTTTGCTGTAGGCAAGCCTAATTCTGCTTAACAACAGATAAGAAAGTCTCTGGTGAATGATTGACAGATACATGCCCTACATCTGTGGAGTGTTTTCCACCAGTCTGTCGTTTTGCATATTTGGCCCAAATAGGGCTGAGATTCAGGCTGCATCTTGTGATAAGTTGAGATAAGAAACACAACACTGATTCTCCAGCTGCTCCATACACACCAAACAACCAGGGTCCCTAAAAACCACCATCACCACAGCAGCGATGGGTGCCGGGCTGCAATACTAAAATCTGTTGTGATGCCATTTTTGCTAACAGGTACTAAGGGTGGGGGGTGGAGGGGGAACCGATACAGCATAGTGTCACAATATTTTCTGTTGCAATACTGTATAGATACACAGACGCCAAGTATCGATCTATTATATATGTGTTTCTCAAACAGAGAAATGTATGTTTTTAGATAAAACAGATGTTGACGAAGTTAATTTGAAATTGGGAAAAATTTGAAGTTGGAAAAAAGGTAATAAGTTGATATCTATCCATCTATCTATCCATACACACCAGAAAAAGTTGGGACAGTATGGAAAACACAAAAAAAAAAAGAAAGTAGTGATTTCTAAATGTACTTTGACTTGTATTTCATTGCAGACAATGTGAACACAAAATATTTCATGTTTTGTCTGGTCAACTTAATTTCATTTGTAAATATACATCCTTTCCTGTCATTCAGACCTGCAACACGTTCCAAAAAAGGTTGGGACAGGAGCAATTAAGGGCTAGTAATCAGGTAAATTGGTTAAAGATTGAGGTGATGTCAACAGGTGATTGTAATTATGATTTGGTACATAAGCAGCATCCAAGAAAGGTCTAGTCCTTTAGGAGCAAAGATGGGCCGAGGATCGCCAGTTTGCCAACAAATACGTGAGAAAATTATTGAAATGTTTAAAAACAATGTTCCTCAAAGAAAGATAGGAAGACATTTGCTTATTTCACCTTCAACAGTGCATAACATAATTAAAAGATTCAAGGAATGAGGAGGAATTTCAGTGCATAAAGGACAAGGGCGCAAGCCTAAGCTGAACAACCGTGATCTCCGAGCCCTCAGGCGGCACTGCATCAAGAATCATCATTCATCTATAAGAGATATCACCACATGGGCTCAGGACTACTTTGGCAAACCTTTGTCAAGTGCCACAATACGTAGTTACAGCCACAAATGCCAGTTAAAACTGTACTGCGCCAAAAAGAAGCCCTATGTTAACAGTGTCCAGAAGCGCCGTCGACTTCTCTGGGCTCGGAGGCATCTGGGATGGACCATCACACAGTGGAAACGTGTACTGTGGTCAAATGAATCCGTATTTCAGGTAATTTTTGGGAGAAATGGAAGCCGTGTCTGGACCAAAGAAGAAAATGATCATCCAGACTGTTACCAGCAACAAGTCCAAAAGCCAGGGTCTGTCATGGTATGGGGTTGTGTCAGTGCCCTTGGCAAAGGTAACTTGCACTTCTGTGATGGCACCATTAATGCTGAAAAGTACATAGAGATTTTGGAGCACAATATGCTGCCTTCAAGAAGACATCTTTTCCAAGGATGTCCATGCATATTTCAACAAGATAATGCGAAACCACATTCTGCACACATTACAAAGTCCTGGCTGCGGAGGAAGAGGACACGGGTACTTGACTGGCCTGCCTGCAGTCCCGACCTGTCTCCAATAGAGAATGTATGGCGTATTTTGAAGTGCAAAATGCGACAACGAAGACCCCGTACTGTTGCCCACCTTAAGACTTGTTTGCAGCAAGAATGGGACAAAATTACACCTGAAACACTTCATCACTTGGTGTCTTCAGTCCCTAAACATCTTTTAAGTGTTGTGAAAAGGAATGGCAACATTACAAAGTGGTACTTTCTTTTTTTTTTTTTTTTTTATATTTGTGTTTTCCATACTGTCCCAACTTTTTCTGATTTTGGGTTGTATATATATATATATATATATATATATATATATATATATATATATATATATATATATATATATATATATATATATATATATATATATATATATATATATATATATATATATATATATAAAATCACAATAATATTGTATCGTGACATAAGTATTGTGAGGATATCGTATTGAGGCCTCTGGTGAGTCCCACCCCCAACAGGCACTACTCACAGAGCCAGTGGGCATCTTAACTAAAGCTCTCCATATACTTTCTTCTGATCACATAATATTTGAATCCCAGTTTGTA
Source organism: Gymnocephalus cernua (assembly GCA_023631565.1). NCBI lineage: Eukaryota > Metazoa > Chordata > Actinopteri > Perciformes > Percidae > Gymnocephalus > Gymnocephalus cernua. Next base: position 28,082,677 of record CM042442.1, read on the forward strand.
GGCTCTTCTTCAAGGTAGGAAGTGTTATGGAGCTGCATGAGGTTTACAGTACACAAGTACGTAATGTGATGATTTTCTCTTGAGTAATCGTTAAAATGTTAAAAACGAGTGAAAATGTCCTTTGCAATTCCCCACAGTCCAACATAACTTGATCAACTCTCATATTGTTGAATCAAACAATCTTTAGTCCAAAAAGTGTCCGAAAACTGGACCAAGCCCTTACTCAGCTGTTTGCAGCGTGTCATTCAGTTTAACAAAACAACAAAAGGAGGTGAAACACTGCCTGGGGCTTTGTCTCCTCTCAAAACACACAGAGTGACTGAGATCATTACCGTGATTCTGTTTAGACTTTACAGTAGTTTCTGCAGTAAACTAGTTGGGTTTCCCACTCATGTCTACTCTTAACAGCTAGGTGATATTTGCAGTGGTGAAATGTACATTCACCACTGTACTGAAGGTACTTTAGTTGAGTATTTCCATTTTATGCTACTTTATATTTCAACTCCACTACATTGTATCTCTTTACTCCACTAAGGTCGTCTGACAGGGTTAGCTACTTTTCAGATTACAATTTTTCATACCGTTCCCGTTCAGTAAAGCCACTTAAATTTGGTGATTTTGAATGTGAATGTTTGTGATTGATGTGCTGGAATTTCCAGCTTACGAACTCATGCTACATACATTGTGGTAGCCCAGGTCTTATTCAGGTCAGCGTCCAACAAAACCTCATAACCTTTCCAGGCAGAGGAGTTGCTTTGATGAGAGGCCATAGGGGAAAGTAAACACACATAACACATTGTCTGTGTTGAGATATTTGGGCGCCTACAATATCTTTGTTTGAGCATTGTACTGAACAATGAGTAGCTAACTTTTACTTTAAGCAGATTTTGCGGATACATGCCTTTACTCAAGTCAAGTTTTGAATGCAGGACTTTTACTTGTAGTGGTGTATTTTCACTGTATGGTATAAGTACTTTTACTTAAGTAAAGGACCTGAATACTTCTTCCACCACTGCCACATTCCCTACAGACATAAATTAAAACTTCTTCAGCTGTCTGGACTAACACCGAAACAATCTCAACAGCTGTGGTGACATTATTTTTTTAGGTCCGCCTCTAATTGTTCTCCGGTTTTTTCTATGAGACTCCCTTCAAACTGCTCAGCCAACTAGAGTGTGGTGTCTGGCCAGACCAGATCATATTACAAGGCCTGTGAACGTGCAGCAACAGATGGTAGATCACAGGGAGGGGGGGGACGACAAAGGAAGAGGAGGAGAATTAGCAGGCCATGAGGCACAATTATGCTCCAAAAACTACATGCTCTCTGCGGTTGTCCTAAAAAAAGCCTTCCCATGTAATATAGGGCTGGCTTCAAGGAACGTAAAATGTGCTTTTTAAACATCAAGTACCAAAAGATTAACATCACACCTGCATATTATTCAAACAACATGAGGACACAAGTTAATTCACCTCTTGCATGCGCCTCTTGGCCCTCTCCAGAGCATCTTTATATCCTTTCTCCCTCAGCTCACTCAGGCTCTCGTAGTACTCGTCCGTGTCCTCGCTCTCGGAAAAAAGCACCTCTGAGAGGATCTTCCAGCCGCAGGTGTCCAGGGCATGACCCAGGTACACCTGCAGCTGGTAGCACAGGGCGTCCGTCTCCCGCTGCGACACCCCTGAGGCACCAAAAAGCACCGACCACACGCCGGACTGCTCCTCAGGGAAGGAGGGTAAACATGGCTCCAAGTCCGAGTTGACGGCGCACAGCTGGAGGTGGGCTGCCTTTAGGTCCTGGAAGGAGAACACCCCGGCCCAGCTGAAGTCCTCACGACCGCTACTGTCACCATACCCGTCCCCTGGGTCAGCATCATCCGCAGAGACCGGGAAATCCACTGGGTCCAGGATCTCGATTTCCATTACTTTCGGTGTCACAATATCCCAGGACCCTAATGTGGGACTGACGCAGTCTGATGTCTTTGCACCACCGGGTTTTAAAGCATGTTTGTCCGCAACAACAGCCTTAGTTGTGGGCTTCCCTTTAGGGACAGAGAGTGGTCTAACTTTACCCGCTTGGCAGACTTCATCTTTCTTACTTTTTGTGTGTTTCTCTGCCACGGAGGCACCGGGGGAAAGAAGCATAGGGCAAGCGGGGGCACAGTCAATGAGCGGGTCCAGAAGAAAAGTAGTCCGTCTCTGCACGGTTCTGTTGTGGCAGGTTATGGCGAACTTACCCTCGATTTCGTTCCAGGCCACGATGAAGACAAATTTATGCCTCTCTTTTTCGTCGAAGACTCTTGGTCGGACGGACACCCACTCGGACTCCAAGTTATCCTCCATCGTGAATGACATCTCATCCAGCCAGTGAAAAAAAAAAAGACAAGATTAACGTTAGCTAAAAGAAGAAAAAAAATCCGATGTCGAAGCTACTGCTAGCTACGGTTAGCTAACGTTAGCTAGAAAAGTAAGACTTGGCGCAGCTGAAGCGAATGAACCGACTAGCTAAATTAGGAGGTGAAACAAAGGCTGTCCAGCTTTGTTTACCCGCTGCCAGCTGCGTGCGAGCTGGAGAAAACGCAGCTAACGTCGGTATCCCTCCACACTCTCGGATTTGGGATCCAGACATGAAGAAGTTCAAGCGGCCAGACTCGCTCGGACACAGCAGCGCAAACGACGGACGAAAGTCTGCTTGATAATGTCGGTTGTCATGACACCTGGCCGTTACCTGCACCCGATGCTCGCGCTGACTGTGTCGCTCTTTGTCCGCTCGCAGACAATCGGGCTCTCAGTGTCACGTGTGAGCTTCTGTTTACAAGCAGTCAAGTTGCGTGTTGTCAAATCCGGGGAGGGATTTAACTGGTGCACCCCACACACACATACACGGTGTTGCGTTCACGTTCCATGAAGAGAGCAGTACATACCAGTGATAGAAGAAGCACTCAGATCTATAGCCTATGCAATATGGTCCATTTCAGAATAATGTGTGTTATATTATTGAATTATTGGCACACAGGACACCCCTGGAATCTGATTAGCCACTCATAGTGAACCCCCCCCCCCTCCCCCCAGCAGAGTCAACAGGTAAACAGTGTGCACCGGGCTATACTGATACTAAGTGTTTTGTCTGAATTAATATAATAGAATATAATGCAAGTCAATGTAGCATAGCCTACATACATAATATAGAATAACATAAAATAGGCTTATAATATAGAGTAACATTATATTTAGTTATATAGTGCAGCAATGTAACATATATGGTAGTCCACTGGCCTGGGAACGCCTCGGCATCCCCCAGTCAGAGACGAAGATGAGTGATGAGTGAGTTTGGTACGTAGAACCACCACAAAGTTACTCTAAACAATCACAAAGTGACGCAAAACTAACACAAGGTGGCGCAAAATGACCAAACATTTGTGCATAACAGCCACAAACGTTTGTAGTCTTTTTGTGTCTCTACAGTCTGGCTGTCTTGTTCCTATGCCCCAGTCTGTCTGTCTGTCTGTCTGTTAGTTATGAATAGAGCAACAAAAAAACACCGGCAGATTATTTCCTGTTGTTTGTTTTAAGATCAGTTGAGGATGACCACAAAAGGACAATTCTTTTTAAAACTACATACTACCTTAAAGCAGACATGCATTTTTGTGCCAAACTAGTAAATCTTAGTCTTTTGTTGTATATGTTTTGATGTGTGCATATGGTCAAAGTCTAAAACGGTTGTTGGAAGTATATTACCAGACCATCCATGGCTATTTATAGTTTTTATTTATTGTGAGAAGAGGGCAGGTACATGTATGTAAAATCATAGTGATATAATTTTCTTCTGTGTGCTCCTGTTCGATCATGCAACTGTTAAAGATTACAGCTTTTATATTGTGTAAAATCTGTGTTGTTTTGTCTTATCAAAATAAATAATGATGACTTTAATGTTTAAATGCAGTTAGTGTCGGCACAGATTTTTTTTAAGCTAGGCATGTTTAAGGCAAGTAAGAAAACGATCACCTTTGAAACATAAAGCGATTGCCCGTTTTTCCTATGTTACCTGAAGGCATCACAGCAGTCCCTTTACTAGGAGAGTTTATCAAACCAAAGATTCTCTACAAAAACCGTCTCTGATTAAATCAAACGACAGGCAGAGGCTTAAAATTAATCCGCATTAGTTTTCTTATTCTATAATTTAATGTCAGTTTTCCTCCATCCTCCTTTTACTTTCCATAAATCGCTCTTTCTGTCCGTCTCTGTCGCCCTCTGCGCAAATTTGCATTTTCCTAGAACGGCGAAGGCATAACCCGCCCTACTCTGCTTCTGATTGGCTAGTACTCGTTTCCTGCTCTGGTTGGATTGGTTAGACATGAGGAGTGACATTGCTTAGGGTTAAATTATCTTTAATAAATCGATGGGTAAAGGCAATCAGAGACAGAGAAGGGCGGGACATGCCTTCGCCATCCTAGGAAAAGAAATACCGCGTCCTGCAGACTATTATTTTACGTAGGCTACATGGCAGACGTGCACGAGGAGCATAAACATCTGCACGTGGACAAATCCATGACGCAGGCACGCATAGAACGTGACGGCATGCCGTACCGCAAGTCGACTGAGACAAAAGATTATCGATTATAAACAAGTCTGATTTGTTGTTCATTGTAAACTGCTTTTTTAAAATGATGCCTGTGGTCCAAAACATTTATTGACTTAGCAGAATTTCACATTCACAAAAGAACATTTTGTAAAATAAATCATGAAATACAAACAAAACCCTAGCTTTTTTTCTTGTCATATTTTTTTTTGTTTGTTTATTTTTCCCCTCTTCTTTCTTCTTTATATTATTTGATTATACTTTTGCACCTTAGTGAGCATCTGATTCTTTATAGTAGGCGACTGTGAAGAATTTTAGGTCATATTGTTTGTATATGAATTTTGTCAAATCAAAATGAACAGCAGCGGAAAAAAACAAAATTAAATATGTGCTTCCCGCTCGGCCCATAGATTTACATTTTAGTGATGCCACATGTTTTTAAATCACTTTTCTCAACTCAGAGAAAGTTTTTCCAAATGTAAGAAGTCCGTGGATTAAAAATAAAAAATTAAAAAAGTGTCCTCAACAGTTTTACAGATGTATCTTTTACAGTTGTGGCCCAGGGGTATAGAATGCCATTTTATTCAATATTAAATAAATAAATACATAAATAAATATAGCTATGAAATGAATAGGTATTTATTTTAATGTTCGACTATTTTATATTAATGAACATTCGTTACATTGAAGCCATTGCCAAATGAGTTGATACAAAGCTAATGAAGTCCATCAGCTCCATAAAACTCTCTCTATATTTCTCAGTATATGTTTACAAAATGGTGGGACACAGAAATTAAGCACAAAGTGGACAATTTTCAAATGACTACTTTTATTTACTTTAGGGGACATAAATCTACATTTTGTTAAAGCTATAGTGCGTAGTTTCTGTCGCCCCCATGATTAAGTTTTTATAGTTCTGCGGAGGCTCCACGCAACTTTCGCCGTAGCCTAAGTAAGTGGCCTGATGTTTATACTTGTGCGCTGGTGTGTGCATCGAGTTACATTTTTCGAGAGGTGCACGTCAGGCTACGGCGTAGATGCAGAGGGGTCTGCGTGGGTACGCCGTCGATTCAACGCAGAACTATAAAAAGGCCTTTACGTGATCGCGCACAGCCCCCACCCCTCCCCCACGCAGTTGCTAGTAGCCAAGGAGGACGCGGAGGATTAAAAAAACATGGACTCTTCAGAAGAGGTCATTATCTTCACTCGAGCTTCTGCACAGCAATGTCACCGGACGCCACAATCTTCTGAACACAGTCATACTGAGAAATACAGAGAGAGTTGTGTGGAGCTGATAGTCTTAATTAGCTTTGTAGGAACTCATTTGGCAACGGCTTGAATGTAACGTGACGTTTATTAATATCAAAAAGTTACGCACTAAAGCTTTCATTTCAGGGGACTTTTATTTAATAATTCTACATTTATCTATCATTTAACATCGGAGCTTGTCAAACTAATAGTTTTGTTTGAAAACACCCATGAACTGCAGAGGGTTAAACTGAAAAAACTGAATTTTAGTCCGAGTTGAATGTTTACAGGTCTTACAAATGAGTGGTAAGCAGAAAATATAGTTTTCATTTGATTGAATACTGAATGTGGGAAGAAAGCGCAGCGGCCGGAGTAAACCCAAACATATCCGTGATAAGGCCCTGAGAGCTGGAAGGTCAGAGGTCAGCGGAGGAGATGGTAGCTCGGATGTGAAGCAGCTCTGGAGCCCTTTACTGAAATTTGTTTTTGTTGTTGAATCAGCGTTTATATTCACTGAATGTGGGAGAAACCCGGACACTCGGAGAAAACCCTTACACAGTAGAAACACCACATTTCACTTACAAACACCTAGCCGTATGTGTAGTTCCACAGATATTGGAGATAGCTTCGCCTACAGATTAGCTGCTGATGGGGCTACGCTTTTTCAGTGGTTTCATCAGGTGATCTTTGATGGAGGTGGAAATCTCTACCTCACATTAAACACGATCATGGTACAAATAAGACCTTTGCCGTGTTAAGCAGACAATGGTGAATATAGCCTACACAGAGCACTCTTACCAACCACCAGGCTTTAAAGACTCTGTAAATTGTGTAAGACGTGTGTCTGAAATACTGCACTCTGAGGTTATATATCCCCCCCCCCCCCCCCCCCATTTGCTCAACACAAAAACTCACTTTATTTTGTTAAATGTTAGAAGTTTATTGCGACACATTGTTCAGTTCTTTTGAAAGACATTAGGCATGCATGGAGCATTAAAGCATTACTTTAAGTGCATTCAAAGCTGCCATTTTGAGTTTGCAGTAATTTCACAAGGCTTACAGTTGTGATTAACTTACGTAAACAGGCATTCATTGTTGGTTAAGCTAATTTAAAGCATCAGCATATGATATGAGTCGTCCACATACAGTAAAATGGTCCTAAAAAGACACAAAGAACTTCAGCGTTTCAAATCTTTTTGGTATGTAAACTTAAGGGACTCATCTTGGCTTCTCCTTTGGAAACAGACGCCTGAGAGAAGAGCTCAGTGGCTTTTGTTGGCCTTGTCGAAGAGAGCCTTCAGCTGCTCCTGGGAGGTGGCCTCTTTCTGCTGCATCAGGTCAGCATGGCCTTTGGTGACACCCCAACCATCGGGCGTGGCCATCGAGGGGCAGAAGGGACGGCCAGACGCAGGCTTCAGCTTCTCCCAGTAGTCACGGCGGGCCCTACAGAGACGAATACCTTTTTAACCAAACTGCTGGAGGGATTTTGAGAGAAAACGCAAGGAAAAAAAAAAAAAATATCTACAGTACCTAGCTCTGACCCAAGGCTTTGTGTGCATCTCCAGACCACTGCCCCAGTTGCCATGCTTCTCAGAGCCAGCAGGCAGGAAACCCCTCTCAGGTGCCAGCTCCTCGGCCAGGGCACGGGTGTGATAGGGTTCAAATCCACAGCAGCCTCCGATGTAATGAATACCAGCATTGTACGCTTCCCGGGCGTATTTCTGCATGTCCCATCTGGTCAGGATCCTCGGCTCCAGACCTGTCGGAGAGCACACGGTTGTACATCGTGGTCCTCCATGTCACGGTTTAGATTGAGACATTGCATCTGTTTTTATACATACTGAAAGGGAACTCGGGCAGATCAATGAAACCCTGGCAGTTGCAGTCAGGAGTGTGGTAAGCCAGCGGCTGGGTCATGTAGTGAGCCTTCAGCCCAGCTTTCTCCACTCCCGCCTTCATCATCTTCACAGTCTTCACGCAGGTCTCCGGGTCAAAGTGGCAGTTGACTCCCACAATCTGAGCTCCTACAAAGAGTAAACATGCAAACTATTACAAAGAAATCCAACCAGATGAAAACTGATGCAGCTTTTGTGTTGCTTTCTGCAGCAGTGTGTATTTTTGTCTGGGACAGTGTCATTTCATTCTTCCACTGGATGGCGCCAAATCTCAGATTCAAAATCCACATCACATACTGATGTTAAATTCTACCCTCCCATCACCTCTGGATGTGTGCTTGAGATTTAAACTACAAATGTATTACAGAAAGCCTTCGTTACAAAATGGGTACATAAATTAGAAAGATTTGGGCTTAACGGCAGCAAGAGTGAAATGAAAATACTATTGAAGATGCATAATGGATCCATGGATGCATGATCCAGCATCAAGTTGGGGAAAAAAAAAAGAAAAAAAAAAAAAGAAATGTTCAGATTGTGTCTTAGCTAAATGAGCCTAGAAAGTGTAAAAAAAATTAAAAAAAAAAAGGAGTGAAACTGTTAACAAATAAATAGAAAGGCTAGTTCACTTAAAGACCCTGCAAACCTGCACAGGTGTTTCAGACCAGGTTGTGCCTGTAGTACAACAGTCAGATACAACTATCCCTCCAACGAAATTTGCTGTGCCGTACCTGAATAATAAAAAGTACTAACAGTACAAATAAATACTTGAACATACATAATCCGATCTTCATGGTTGTAATGGTCAGTTCTGTTGAGGTGTTGATTCAACTATATGGTCAGACTACTTTGTGCTGCTGTTAAAACGTGTTTCATTATTTAGCCTGCTCTCATTAATATACACAGGGTGGCAAAATAATAGAAACTGTTAAGTGTTAGACGGTCAACTGTGTCGTCAGCTCAGTTTCTGCACACCTGCACCTATAGTGGGACAGGAGGTTTTAAACCTCATGTGTACAGTATAGCCACTGAGATATTTCCCTACCAGCTTTGACGAGTCTGACAGCACAGTCTCCGGGGCTGACTTTGTTCAGGTCGCCTTCAGGTCCAATACACAGAGTTGCAGCCACAGGCTTCCCAGTGGTCTTCAAAACCTGGACGGCCCACTCAGCCTCTTCCACATGCTCAAAGTACTACAGGCAACAACAACAACAACAACAACATTTAAATTATTTTAATGGCCATTTGTGCATGGTCACATTATTTGAGAACAAAGTAAATCACTGATAATAATAATAATAATAATAATAATAATAATAATAATAATAATAACAATAATAAATCTCAGAAGTTCGTTTGACACCTCTGATTTAAACACTAGATTCAACCCAAGTTACCTTTGGGGTTCAAGGTAATAAAAAACAGGTTGGCTTAAAAAAAAAAAAAAAAAGGGGGGGCTGATATTAAAACGTAAAGGTCAGTTTACATTGGATGACTGTATAATGTCTTTGAGCTTACTAAAGTTTGAGAAATAACCCTGATGATGGAGACATGGAGTATTTATGAGGGAGGGAGGGTCTAATGAAAATATCTTAATGGAAGCATTATGAGAAATTAAGTGTCCAGTGTGTTTTTTGTTTTGTTTTTTCTTACCTCTAAAATCAGGATATGTAGCCTACCTCTTGTAAATCCTCCAACCAGGGTTCACAATTACCATCCACTAGCCAAATGCTGGTAAAACATGCAATTAAGTGGCTGGTATTGCTTCACTGGCAAGCCAAAAAACACAATGGTAATCTATTGAGTGGCTGCTGAAATTTGGAACATTCACTAGCCATTTGGCTGGTGGACGAAAAAGTTCATTTTGAACCCTGCCCTCAACTTTATGGAATGTGATCTTGTGTCCAACTTAACAACAGAGTTCACTACATACCTCAGCAATCAAGAAGTCCACATTTTTCTTGACAAAGACATCAATCTGTTTCTTGAAGATGGCCTTGACGTCATTCTCACTCTTGCAGCTGAGGTAAGAGGGGGTCTGAGAGACTCCTCCGGCCACCAGAGCATCACCCTCATTGGCCACCTCCCTGGCCAGGTCACACGCTGCTTCGTTGATTTGCTGCCCCTAAAGAAAAAAAACATAAAAGAAACTTTCACGTTAAGAAAGCACAAAGTCCCCGTGCCGGTTCTTTGCTGCAGGCATCTTGTTGGTTTCGTGCCAACTGTTCTGCCAAGCTGCCATGCCCTCTTCATGACTCAAGATGAGGCTTGAGAGCAGCTGGAGAGCTCTACTCACAGTGAAGCGCTGAGTGTGGCCTCTGTTCTCCAGTTTATCATCGCTTGCGTAGAAAGTGAATGTCTGCATGACATTGGAGCCTGCTCTCAGGAACTCCCGGTGCAGCTGGCGCACTGAAACAACACGACGAGATGGCTCATTCAGCATTTATATAACTGGATTTAGCCTACAAGTAGGTTTACAAGTTAATAATCGCTGTCGGTTATTACATGTCTCAAGCAAAGTAGTAGTAAGTAGTAGCAAGAGTAGTAGCCTATACCTGCTTCGGGGTGCTCGGCTGCAGCCTCAGGGGTCCACGGTCCTGCTTTGACATAACCTCTCTTCTCCAGGGCGAAGACAAAGCCTCCGTCCCCGATGACGATCTCTCCTGCATCCAGACGCTCCAAAATGCCCTGCGTGAAATCAAAGCGTGCAAGAAGCACAGAAGTGCTACCTTTTACTGTCAGGTAGTTGACAGGATATGCAAACCATTTTCTTTTGCACAAAAATGCGCACACGCAACCAACGTCTGAGTGCTGTGGCTTCAAAACTATAATGCAACAAGTGAAAATGGAAAATCTGATTTCTGTGCGGTGCACAATAAGCTAAGATACATCTCATTCACTCACCTTCTTTGCTCCTGATGCCATGATTATTGCAGCTGTGACCGGCCCACTCTGGAGTGTCTCTGACTTTGGAAAGGGCTTGGTGCAGATATCCGTGCTGCATTTATAATCCAGGAGGGGTGCGGTGCTCCAAAAGAAACGCCTGCCTCTTACATAGCTCATCTTTTTTTTTTTTTCGGAAAGTTGGCACAAGACAACATATTGATCATTTTACCGCAACAATTCAAGACTCGTTCTCCACTGATATTTTATGGAATAAATCAATACGATTTAGAAGAAGAAAGAAAGATGAAAATGGTTTGTCTACTTTTTTATGTGCACAATTGTATTATGTTTTTTTTTCTATGGCTGTTTTCTCATGGTTTATGTCTCTTAATTTGTTTTATTGTATTTTATGCCTGCGTGAGTTATGTATTTTATGTCTGTTTTATTCTTCTGTACAGCACTTTGATCAACTTTGGTAGTGTTAATGTGTGTTATAAATAGTTTAATTGATTAATTGATTGAAAGAGCAGCCATTTGACTTTGGTTTGCTTGCATGAGCAACATCGGCTATTAAAAAGGATACATTGAAATCCATATTACATTGTATAACATTACCACACTCATGCAAACCAATGTATAATCAGTTTCCTTCAGTCAGTATATTGCATGGCTCTGTTCTCAAGCACAGGGCTCAAAGCCAAAGGTCAGGATCTTCTGATGACATCCAGCAGGGCAATAATGCCTTAAGTTTATGCAATCAGGCCAAGATTTATTCAGTTAAAGGTTATCAGCATGATCAAACACAAGACAAGTAACATGATTACATGTGTATGCCCAGACATCCTTTCATTCTAACGTTACATTGTACCGGGTTCCGCATGATGGAACACAATTTCCCTTGACAATACATTTTTTTGCTGATCCAAGAAGTGCCTTTACTTAGCTTAGGAAGTAGGAGGATTTTCTCAACACATAAAGCAATACGTCATCCTTCAGTTTATCACAAACATTCAACATCAACACATCTGGAGATACATGGTTTTAACCGGACAGGAAGGGGATGAAAAACTGTCATCTGAAAAGTAACTAAAGCTGTCAGCCAAATGTAGTGGAGTAGAAGTATGAAGTTGCATAAAATGGAAATACTCAAGTACAAGTACCTCAGATGTGTACAGCACTTGAGTGCTTTACACCGCCAGTCAAAACATGATGATTATATGTCTTGGATCTTTTTTTAGGATGCTCCTCTATACCCTACATCCCTCTATCTTAGAAAGAACACCACGTGTAGCAACATGATATTCTTAGACAGGACATGCTGTATAGATGCTGCTCTCGTTGTGGATGTTTTAGTTTCCTGTGGCAATAAACCTTTTTTCTGATTCTGATATCTCCCGAGGGGGTTGAAATGTGCTTTAACTAATCCAGGTTACTATGTTGCTGTCAGGTGAAAATGTCATCTCAACCAGCTCCTTTGCACAATGCTCCTAAAAGCTGGACTCCAATTCAACTTAAGAAGATGCATGCAAATTGACAAAACACAAGAAAGTTAAGGAAATTGCTTCACCAATTTGACAATATAAGTGAATACAAACACTGAACAAAAAGGTAAAGTATGGAATGAGTCCTTACAGGTCATCCTGAGGGGAACATGTCGGAACATTTTTTTTGTACCATTTCATTTAGAAAATTAGCATATTTTACTGCACATGTGAAATATTTGACCTGTTGGTGGAGCTGGAGAAAAGGTCATTAGGATTCATCCTCTGGGGAACGTGAATGCACGCAAAACCATCCAACAGACCGACATGGCTATAACGTGAAAATGAAACCATACGGGTTAAAACTGTTTGAGTCTAAACAAATACAGGCATAGAAGACGAGGCTTTGCCTTGGGAACTGCTTAAAACAAACAGTCCAGCATGTTGCAGTCCCCCTAGAGATAGTGGCAGCCTATATATTGTAGCCTACTCCACATGTTGTTGTGTAACTTTATATAAGTCTAGTGCACCATGTTTGCTCATAGACTCACTAGCTTATCAACTAAGTTTCCTTTCTTACCTGTAAATCCACCCACTACAATAAACCTATCCACCTATCGGTTCTAATCAGTTCATAAATACATTTCTTTCTGCATTTCAGTGTTTATATAAATCAGCTGTGAAGATACAGTAAACGTCCAGTTCAAATCTGTTGCAGGTGGATATGTATCCCATATATATATATATATACACACAGTATGAATGTATATACAGTATGTATGTATACCGTATGTATACAGTATATATATGAGGCACAGGCCATTTTCCTGCGAAACCTGTACTTTTTTTACACTTTAAGTACATTTTGATGCTAATACATCTGTACTGTCTTCTGTAGGCTACTTTACTCAAGTAGGATTTTAAATGCAGGACTGTTACTTTGGTTTTGATTGGTAGGCTACTTTTACTTAAATAAAGGATCTGAATACTTCTTCCAACACTGTGCCGGACGTAATATTACACCATGGTAGCAATGGCTGTAGATATAATCAATCAATTAAATAACTCACATACGTTTAATCACGAGCTATGTGGCCTAAATTTGGGGTTGGGACACTCACATGGTTAACATGCCTGAGGGTTGTTGTGGTAAAGTTTGGTCCTGACTACCTGTGGGCGTGCCAACACAGCTGTCAGTGCAAAAGAGGGATATTTGTAACGACCACACTCGGCGGTGCAGGGGTCCACTGAGGGAGAGAGAGAGAGGGGGCTGGTTATGCTTTAAATTGCATGTAATATTACCTCAATTATGTCGCGGATATTAAAGCTAATCAACAGTCATATGCGGAGAGATTTAGCCGCGTGTCGAGACTGTGTTGGGCTTCCTATCAGGAACATCTGCTGCACTTCCAGAAAACAAACACAAGAGGGGTGAGTTTTGTTCACATTTCATATGACTCGCGTTGGTCAGGCAGTTTGTTATATATGAGGGTATAAAACAGCCATAATTACCTTGCAGCGCGTCAAATGTGCGCACGCTGCACATCTGGTCGATGCGTGCAACCTTACGCAACCTTATGCAGAAATGTTGCACTTAAATTAGGCTAGTCCTGGTGCTTCTGCATCATGGTCAACATGGTGCCTTCAGTTTGTCAGCTCTGGTTGCAGGTGTGACAGCGTTGTAAACAAATGTTGGAGCTGTATGACTCGCATATAATTCTGTTTTTAATCCATCTTCAGTGATGCATCCTCAGCGTTGAGGAAGAGGTGGAAGGACACCGCCGACACTGTGATCATCGGTGGGGGATGTGTGGGGGTCAGCGTGGCCTATCACCTGGCCAAAGGTGGCGTGAAGGATGTGGTGCTGCTGGAGAAGTCTGAGCTGACGGCTGGCTCCACCTGGCACGCTGTACGTCTACCAAAGTCTCCTCTTATGTATTAAGTACAGTGCATATGAAGATGGACATAGTTTGGATGAAATCCCAGATGATCTGTGGCACATAACACCAGCATATTGGCACACTCCCTGCTTTCTTTTGACCTGTTTAAAAAGCTGTGAGAGTGAACTAAAACACTTTAAAACACATTTCCATTTAATATTTGTGTCTATAAAATGGTAAAAAATGCCCGTCACAATTTAAAGCCCAAAGTTATGTTATCGATTGTTTGTTTTCAAATCCTCACATTTGAAAAGTTGGAATCGGATAATGTTTTGGTATTTCCACTTGACAAATGACTGAAACATTTAATCGATTAAGGAAAAAGTTGTAGATTTTCTTTTGATCAATTAATCAACTGAACGTTGAAGCAAAGTCCTCACAATTTAGGCTGGAACTAGGCAATATTTGGCATTTTCACTGGAACAATTCCTTAATTAATCATCGTTTTAGCCCTATTTGCTTCAAATTTGCACTTGTTCTTATTCAGTTGTGAATCATGGATTCACAATGTCTTATCTTGGATTTTCTTTTAATAACAGGGCATTTTTTCTTGATCATTTTTAAGCCAAATTAGTCAATCTGTTCTCTGAATTTTCTGTTTGTGTCATTCAGTAGTCACGTCGTATCCATCGAGAACAGCTGTTACAAGTTTTCAAGGCATCTGAGGACTCTTGACCCATGTACACCGTCCCTCATTCACTCCACTGTGATGCTATTAATACATGTTTGACATGTCAAAGGGTGGAACTTACTCTTATTATGTTACTATCTTCACCCGTGTGTGTGTGTGTGTGTGTGTGTGTGTGTGTGTGAGGGGGGGGGGGGTGAAAATGAAAGCCTCCCTCTCTTTCCTGCTTCCAATGTGGAAGCTGTGCACACACCAACTCTGCTGTCCCAGGAAGCATTTAGATGAAAAGGTGATGAATAATTATCACTCAACTCCGTAGCAGCATCTTTAAGCTCATTGTTGTTGTTTTATTTTTTTTTCTTATGGTCACTGTTTCTCACAGCTCTCATTAGCGTTGTTAGCTTTTACTGGTCGCCAGTTAACATGGTCTCTCGTTAAACTGTAACACCGATCACCAAATGGTAGACAGAGTCAGACATATATTATATGAAACAGATATTAGTCCGCGAAGTTGGTGTTGGACCAAAACAGAGGTAAAGGAGAGTGAAAAGTTGATTTTAAATTCATCAGGTGGACACAAACACGCCTCTAAATGAATGATAATGTTGCTTCGTGTCTTGCTGGTTGTGTAAACAGGCAACTGTTTGCGAACATGTCATCTTAAATGGGATGCCAGTTTTGTGTTCACAGCTTTTTCCAAACAAAAATGCAGATTTAAGTCTGTCAGTGTTGTGTCTTTGTGGATGTATTTTCTTCTCATGGTTTGTTTTGTCTTTCAGGCCGGTTTAACAACATATTACCATCCAGGCATCAATGTCAAGAAAGTCCACTATGACAGCATTAAATTATACGAGACCCTGGAGGCTGAAACTGGACAGGTAAGATGCCTCGCTAATCTTTCCTAACTCTGATGTGTTGAGGTTTTGCTTTGCACACATGTCATTCATATCGTCTTCATATCTGCAGGCAGTGGGCTTCCATCAGCCCGGCAGCGTTCGTATTGCTTCAACGCCGGCTCGAGTGGACGAGATGAAGTACCAGATGACACGCACACACTGGCATGTGACAGAACAGTACCTTATCGGACCAGGGAAAGTTCACAAACTTTTCCCACTGCTCAATATAGACAAGGTCTGTCGGAACCATGGAAATATTACAGTTTTTATTCTTACAGAGAATGTGGTTCTTGTGGATTAATGATTGACTGATTGGTTATGGTCTGCTTGTCCCTGCTGATCCTCTCAAAGCAGAACAGTACATCTATCAAATAATCTCCTATACAAAGTGTTTGAATTTCTGCAGAAATTCACCCAGATATATCATTTTTAAAGGATGTTAAAGTCAGTCAGTCTGCCTATTAGTGTCTTGGTCGATTGGTCAATCTGTTTGGTAGATAGCCTCAACTACGGGACAGATTGCCATGAATTATGCTATAAATATTCATGATCCCCAGAAGATCATTCCCTCTGATTCCCATGCACCGGATGACCCTCCCCTCTCGTTATCTCCGCTATCGGGACTTAGGAAGATAGGTCAAGAATCACTATCTTAGTATTAATGCTTAATCTTTGTTTTTACATGAAAGTTTCTCTATATTTCCAGGTGTTGGCAGGTCTGTACACCCCAGGAGATGGCCACATTGACCCTTACTCTCTGACCATGGCTATGGCTGCTGGTGCTCGTATGTATGGTGCCCAAATCTACAACCCAGCCCCGGTCACCGCCCTCACCCCGACTGCTGACGGAAACTGGGACGTCCAGACTCCTCATGGGACCATTCGCGCCAATCGCATCGTCAATGCAACAGGTTTGTACTTGAATATTCATGTTCCCCAATGCACATTTCCTCTCAAACCTGATTAATGGGGAATGTCTCATGTGTTTCTTTAGGAACTTGTATGGAAAATGTTGATGGTGTCTGCTTTGATCTGTTTTTTTCAGGATTTAAAGGGGTTTAAAAGGTTACATTTTTTGCATCAAAGTTTGCATCAGAGTATTCTTTTTCTTTTCTTTAGACGTGCAAACAACTAGAGCCTCATACACACTGCAGTCCATACACTTTAAGTCATATATTTATGTGACAGTCCCGTGCTGAAATGTAACTTCAGTGCAGGATATCTCATCTCATCTCATATATCTTATCTGCTGATTAATACACAATGCAGACTCATTCCATAGTCACTGCTCTATAAAACCACTCAACAGCAGGAGACCTGTGTCAACGCAGACCACTACTTGCAGAGTTCAGAGAAACTAGCTTTTTGGCTTGACCTGGGGGGGTTTGTTTCATCCCTGCAAATGTTGCTTGTTTATCTGGCAGGTTTAGGAAGGAGATGGTGTAACATATAGCAATATATAGGCCATGCACATTTTTCTGTAGCTACCTTTTCTCTGCAGAAAGTCATCTTAATATGAACTAACAAACAAATAGAAAATGAAAAGCATTATAACTTTGAAAACACCTTGTTCCTTTAAAATGTTCTAGTACACTCACATACATTAAATTGTAAATGGCACCCTTAAGACCTCGCAGAACAAATTGTCTAAAGCTCTTCTTGCTCTATATTTCTGACCTTTGCGAATTTGCACATTCTGTACTCTGGTTGAAGCCAGTTATGTTGCTTGTCCCGCTGGCGTTTTGCCTTCACTGTATCTGACAGCCAATCCAAACAGGCCACCAGTTCAGATTTCATCCAATCTTGAAGCAGCAGCACATGCACACCTCCCGACAAAGACAAGTTATTTTTTTTGCTGCTTTTTGTATCCAGGGACTGACATGTCAAACCGATATATATCACACATGTGTGTTTGCATGAATCTTCTTCCCACCTGAAGCAAATTTAACATTTCTCTGGTCATGTTTGTTAGTGATATTGAATGGGAAAATGTAGGCTTTTGCGAGTACAGACTCATGCGTTTTCTTTTTGTATGTTGGGTTTGTTTTTGTGATTCAAAGATTGATGGGCTTCAGAAATAACCCCCATAATAAATCTCACATAGCAAGGAAGATAACACCTCCCAAAAAACATCAGGAACCTCCAGTCTTTTTTTTAATGCATTGTGTGGCTATGTTATTGTTTAAAACCCATTACCCACAAGTGGCTGTTTTGTTGAGCTTGCATAACACCAACCATCTTTAATTAAACTTTCTCTCTGCCCTTTAAAGAGGCTTTTTTTCAACATATTTTATCTCTCCTATTCTATACTGCCGCCCCACAAAGCCTTGTCTAGAAACTCAGTCACTCCTCTTTTCCAGCCAACATCTTTTTTTCACAAATTCTGCTCACTGTTGAAACTGAGACGTAATTTAGAACGCAGGCTGTAATGCTTCCTCAGGACTGGACTGGAATAATAATTCAGGCCAATGAACCTAACAGAAGTTTAGGCCAATACCCACACATTATAGCGTAACTCTTGCCAAAATGCAACCTAGGGTCTTTTTGTGAATGTACCAGAGTCAAACTTTCGTTTAAAAGCATAATTGTTTTTCGGTCAAATGGCCTTTTGAATGGGAGAGCTAGGGGCACTTTTATGATCACATCAAAATCACTATTTTTAAAACATTAAGAAGGTTCGACACAACATGAGACTTTGCTCCAAGTATCACCAGGGGCTCTACACATTAACGCAAGCATTGACAACATTGTTTGTGTACACAGAGTTTACTAAATAAACGTTTTGAACAACTCACTTTAGCAGTTGGTTTTTCCGCCTGCCGCCATCTTGCCAGTCAAAAGTGTTGATCTCCGAATGCAACGTAACAGGGAGGAGAATAAAGATGGAAAGCTCCTAAAGCTTAGTTCCATATAAATGCACGGATAATTTGTTGTTTTGCCGTTAGTGAAAAACAATATTGACCTTGTAGTTGAAAAAGGAGCTTCATATATAAGAATGACATTTCCTCCTATGGAGTCCGTTCATTCGCATTCGGCAGTTTTTGTTATTCAGCCTCCTTTACCGACAAGCTAGGATGACATGGTTTGTACTAATGGATTTAGATCGTCTAGTTTCATACGATACCAATACCTTCATTGTAGAGGGTTAAAAGGCTAAAGCCTTGTAAAGACAGTAATGGCGGCCGAAATAGTGGCGGTCCCACGGCTTTCTAAGGGTTAACACTGGTCTGACACTCCAAGCCAATCAGCCAGCTAGGTCACCGGGAATTCCCCCGGTGCTCCCGATGGCCATCCGGACCTGGGCTACCCCCCCCCCGTTTTCCCAAAAAAGTTGACCATTGAGAGCCTAAGTTAAGGTCAATGAATGCATTACTTTGGCTAACTATATCAACTATTTACCCATTACTTTAACTGTTTGTCCATTATCAAAGTACTGAGAGTTTATTCAGTACTTTTAGCTGTGTCAACTTCTCTGACTGCATGTTAACTAGTTTGCAAACTCCGAATTGCAACACGTCCAACATGTGGATCTATTTTTAAAAATCTAATTATTTGAATTTTATTACATTATTACATTTTATTACATTATTACATTTTATTACATTTTATTACATTACATGTCATTTCGCATGTTAATTTTATCAGATTATTTGAGCTTTTTCACAACCATTTCACACCTGGCAATTAACTGCAGAATTACCTTGATTATTGACTTGATTATTATACGTTTTTAGATCCATAACCAGAGAAACAAATTGAGTTCAACAGCGCGGACGGCTGATGTGAACATAGCAGGACTTGTTTCAAAGGTTGTTATTTTCGGTGAGCTTGTTTTTAAGTCGTTCATCACTATTCCTGGGTGTTCCTGAATCGGCCTTGTGTGCAGGCGTCCGGTAAACATGCCCCTCTGCAGCCCAGCTCCTGCCTAAACTGCCTGGGATCTTATCTGGATGTTGTGTGCATGCACCCCCACCCCATCCCTCAACGTGAGATAAAGTTCACATATGGAGCAAACACAGAATATAAAAAGTAAATGTTAAAATGTTAATGGGCTGCAGACTGCAATTAAACAAATTAACCTCATTTGAAATAATTGATTGATGAAGTGGGGATTGATTTAAATGTGTGCTTAGGCAGTAGCTGAAGACGAGATCAACAGGTCTCAGTACCAAAGCACGCGTTGGCGTCACACTCCAGGTCACAGCAGCTGGTTTGGCACACATGATCTTTGTTCACATGTGTCCCACTTACAGATTCACAACACAGCGTATTTGTTATGTGGCGGTTAATGTGTGAACCAGCTGCTGAACTTTGTGGAACACTTAGCAGCGAAAGAGTCAGATTTTTCCCTCTGTATTTTCTAGATTTCAATTTCAATTCAATTTTATTTATAGTATCAAATCATAACAAGAGTTATCTCAGGACACAGATTGATTAGGTCTAGACCACACTCTATAATATACAAAGACCCAACAATTCCAGTAATTCCCCAAGAGCAAGCATTAGTGTGACAGTGACAGACCCGGGCTGTTGGTAGTTGGTGTCTGACGGTGCCGGTTGGGGGCGTGTTGAACAGTGGCAATAAGAGTCACAATAAAGATAATGGAACAGTGACTAGAAATATTAGTCATAGTAGTTCATGGCACAGCAGGGCACTGCAGGGCTAAAAAGAAAATTGCCGCTGTTACCCAACCAGACTGTAAAACCCTGAGGCTGACTGCTGCTGTGAAACAATATTCTGTGCACAGGCAGGTTAGGTGACCTTTCACAAATGTGATTATTAGCGGTTTAGCTTGACAGTGTGGCTCGGAGACACGCAGCAGAATGTGCTGTAACTGTGCGAGCTAATAAGGTGTACATACTGTACTTTTATGGAACCATACCAATATATCTGTACTTGATAGGCTCCTGTGCTTTTCTTTTTTGTTCTAACGTTAGTTTATAAATACCAGGATGTTAAAACAGGAGATTCTTGTGGTGATTACAAAAAGTTCTCCTCTTTAAATAGTTCTGTATGTGTTCTCTGTGTTTTTTTCTTGTCGTTTGTCCGTCTGTCGGGACTCTAGGTGTCTATTTGTGTTGCTGGTTGTGTTTGTGTTTATTTCTGAATGTTTGCATTTTACATTTCTTAACCTTTCAAAATAACAGGATTGAGCACGTGCCCAGTCCTGCATATATTTATTCTGTCTATCTTTATGTATCTGTTGGTAAAAACCTTCTCATTAAAGGGTCAGTTCACCCAAATTACAAAATAATATTTTCTTATTTACCCCTGGTGGTTTCTAGCCCCACAGATAGATGGAACTACTTTATATTGAAGAAATATTCCCTATGAAAACAGCATATGTTTTTTTTTTATTTGTTTTTTTTATCTGTAAATTAGGTAAAGTGCCTTTTTTAATTACTCAACAGTAAATGATACAGTCTCAATTACAACCTTCCTAAGACAAACACATAACACCAGCGGATGAATCACATATTCTTGGACAATACACACTTGGTGTGTAGCAGTGCATGTACAATATCACAAATCAGTAACAATCTCATGCTCACTTGAACATTTTATAAACAGACCCATATTCATTGTTAAGGTACTCAGATGTCCTGTGTTTTGGGTCTGTCTGTCAGAGATATATCTCAAAAGAATAAAAGTAATTAAAAACTGGTTAGAAAGTCTGATCATGGTCCGTTAGGTTGTTGCTAAATCATTTTTGACAAGGAAAGAATTATTCACTTTTCCTTCCAAATAGTGAAAGAGGGGCGTCAAAGAGGGGCGTCAAAGGAGGCGTAACTCCTTACATACAAACAGATTCATTCATCAAACTTTGTGTGTTCACCAGGAGACATAAACTCTTAAAGGTCCAATAAAACATACTGTAACAGCCCTGCCAGTTTGCCAAAAGACTGACTGACTGGTACTGTGGAAGAAGTTAGGAATAGTTTGACTCTCTTGAGAGAGAAAGACTTAGGTGAGAAAATTGATACCACTCTATAAAGCTAGCAGCCGGTTAGCTTAGCTTTGAATAAAGACTGGAAGCACAAGTCTTTTATTAGATAAGCTAACGGTCTCCTTGCTCTAGCCTGATATGTAAAGGGCTGTGATGAATTTGAACACGTAATTTGTTAGAAATACTTCAAATTCAACCCACATAGCAGAGCCAACTTTATCTTGTTACTTGATTTAATACCATCTCTGTTGGTGTTTTAAAGGTTTCTGGGCCCGGGAGGTGGGCAAGATGATTGGGTTCGAACACCCCACCATCCCAGTGCACCACCAGTACGTAGTGACGGCAACAGTACCGGAGGTGAAGGCTCTGAAGACGGAGTTGCCTGTCATCAGGGACCTGGAGGGCTCTTACTACCTGCGTCAGGAAAGAGACGGCCTGCTGTTTGGCCCGTATGAAAAGATGGAGAAGATGGTGCTGCAGGACTCCTGGGTCAGAGACGGAGTGCCTCCAGGTCTGTCTGCCATGGATGCAGATTTGTCTGAAAATCTTTTTTTTTTTTTTTTCTTTTTTCTTCTTTTAACTAACCGTTTGTGTCTCCGTGTGGCTGCTGCAGGTTTCGGTAAGGAGCTGTTTGAGTCAGACCTTGACAGGATAATGGAGCACGTTGAGATGGCCATGGACATGGTCCCTGTGCTGAAGGAAGCTGACATCATCAACATTGTGTCTGGACCAATCACCTACACCCCCGACCTGCTGCCCATGGTCGGACCACACCAAGGAGTTCGCAACTACTGGACTGCCATTGGCTTCGGGTACGTGATCGGGAGATTGGTTAGCATCTTAGTAGATAGTTCCAAGACGGCTGATTAATAACGCTTTGGATTAGGGCTGAACGATTTGGGGAAAAAATCTAATTGCAGTTTTTCTGCCAGATATTGCGATTACAATTCGATTTGCGGATAAAAGAAAAGTTTAGCTAAGGTTAAATTTTCACTGTGTAACAGGTAAAACATGTCATGGAGCATTAGCCTATAACATGAGACACCATCAAAACTGCTCTATATTCTAATGTAGGCATGACAACATAGATTAGAATTGCCAGAAATACGTGTTTTTCTTTTAATAAGCATGGAACATTAGTCTAACAGAACATTTATCATAAAAGCTAAAATTATAATAATAAAAAAAATGTGAATACAAAAATATCAGTACTTTCCTGTAAACTGAAATTTCTGATATAGTTCAATAGCAGCATCTCTACATATTGCATCTTCTACAATCATATTAAATAAAGTAACATAAAGTAAATGAAAAATCCACTAAAAATAGGACATCTCTTCAAACAATCTCTGATATGTAACATTATTCCAGCATTTATCTTAT
Organism: Gymnocephalus cernua; assembly: GCA_023631565.1. Taxonomy (NCBI): domain Eukaryota; kingdom Metazoa; phylum Chordata; class Actinopteri; order Perciformes; family Percidae; genus Gymnocephalus; species Gymnocephalus cernua. Next base: position 28,105,552 of record CM042442.1, read on the forward strand.
GAAAAAACAATAAATATAATAAAAAGAGGAATAAAAAATGTTAAACCAAATGTTACACCACACATTCAACTAAATATTCACATTTGATTAATTGCAGTCTTCACAATAAGCTAATTGCATTCTTTAAAATTGCAATTTTAAAATGATTAATCGTTCAGCCCTACTTCGGACTATTTTCAGGTATGGGGTCATCCATGCTGGTGGTATAGGAAAGTTCCTGAGTGACTGGATCCGGACTGGAGAACCTCCTTACGACCTGATTGAATGCGACCCCAACCGCTACAGCAAATGGGCAGACGTGCCTTTAATGTGCGCCAAAGCTCGAGAATCCTATGGCTTCAACAATGTGGGTAAGAAGAATACAAGACGATCGCACATTCTTCAGATGCAGCTTTCTCTTTTTACTGTCACTATACTTTTTTGACGGTCTCTTGTTCCGTCTCTCCAGTTGGTTACCCGAAAGAGGAGCGTTTCGCCGGGCGACCAACCTATCGAACAAGCGGCGTTTACGAGCTGCTGAAGGACAAAGCATCCATGGGCTTTCACGCTGGCTGGGAACAACCTCACTGGTTCTACAAACCTGGAGATGACATTGGATACAAGTAAGGCATCCAGTTTGCAGGGCTGATATAAAATATTACATTAATATGCATTCTTTATAAATCTCTAATCATATATTTGTTGTTTTGATTGGTAAGATGCGTACAATAACTATCTTAGAGCTGAACAATAGCCGATATTTCACGAAGTAAACACTTGAACAAAATGTTTCCCAACTGTTGTTTCAGCTTTTGTTTCACGACTGCCTTTTAATTAAATTGCTAACTGCTGTTGCAACCGTTTAATTAACCAGCAATCACACATTCCCACACCAGAGCCACACCACACCACCTCCCAGTTTCCTGTTTTACAATACCCTCTCATTGTGGGGACAGAAGGAGAATATAGTGACGCCTCTTGAGTATTCAGCAATGCATAAAGAGAGTCGCTCTGATAGTTTCGCCTGGAGATGCATAGCTGTCAGAATAAATGTTTTAAGGACACAGTGTTCTTGGCACAAAGCACTAACACATGTTCCCATATAGACACAGAAGAGCTCACCACATACCGTCCAACACTAAGCTGCAGCACAAGAGAACCATTTAGTTATTTAGAAACCACACTGGGAAAGAACAGGACAGCTGCAAAAATCCAACAACACATGCAGATAACTAACTGTCAATCACTGTATTTGACACACCTTTACCAGCTCTGAATATGCGACGTGACATATTTTAAAAACCACGCCATCACAGATTTGTTGCGGAAATCCGGTGTTTGGAGTCTCGCCACAACTGTGAATGTAGAAACCATTTGGCCTGCTCAGTGGCTGCATACTTGGCATTTGTCTTTGTACAAATGTTAAAGCTGCAGTCATAATCTTTGTATGCAGCTTTCTCATTTTACTATATTGTAATTGTAGGCACACTTTTGGCATGGCTTTTAGGGATGCCAATGTCGGTTGGTTGATCCATCACTTTGGTCCAGACTTAGATATCTTAACTAGAGCTGAAGATCTTTGCCGGTCGGGTTCGATCTTAATTTCTATCATTTTACACGGGCTCGGGCTTGCGCTCCGGGTTGCGTGGTAAATTAGCGGTCAGGTGATGCGTTTCCATTAGTGCGAAAATGGATGCTGAGGAGGTGAAACGGAGGCTGGTATAGCCTACGTTAGTCATGAATATATGATGTTAAAAAATATATAAATGACTCATTCTTGACAAAAGGCAAAAGAGCTGTGTGCATGCGCACATTTGAATAATGTCGGACTGTAAACGGGTTCGGGCTTTTTAAAAAATTAGGTCAAAATGGTAATGTATCCACTATGGTTTATTTGGTTTGTGACCAAATCCCTACAAAACTAATGACATTCCCATCAGCCTCAGTCGTACGTTTTTGCTGCTAATTATCAAATATTAGCATGTTAACAAGCTAAACTAAGATGGTGAACAAGATAAACATATTACCTGCTAAACATAAATCATGCTAGCATTGTGATTTGTGATGCTGATCTTAGCATTTAGCTCATGCCAAAGTGCTGCCTCACAGAGCTGCTCGTAGTTGACTCTTAGTCTTCATAGACTTTAATTCATTTATTATACTATCACATCAGTTTTTCATTATGCAATGAAGCCAACAGAAAGAGCCAGTAAAAAACAAGTTGTGGTTTTCATTAAAGATATAAAGCGTTCATTGATTTTGTGTTGTGCTCAGGCCCAGTTTCCGACGCACCAACTGGTTCGGACCAGTTGGCAGAGAGTGCAAGCTGGTGATGGAGAAGGTGGGAGTGATCGACCTGACGCCTTTTGCCAAGTTCATAGTGAAGGGGACGGACTCTCACAAGCTGCTGGACCGCCTGTTTGCCAACACCATGCCCAAGGTAGAGCGCATGTATACCTTCATTAACAGCAGTGTGAGTTGTTTAAAGCATATGCCTCTCTTTTCTGACTCATCTATTTGACCTGTGTGTCTTCAGGTGGGCCTGACTAATATCAGCCACATGTTGACACCCACTGGGAGAGTCTTTGCTGAGGTCACCATTACCCAGGTGGCACCAGGAGAGTTCTTGCTCATCACAGGCTCGGGATCAGAGGGACATGATCTCAGGTGAAACTGTTTACATACGATCTCACTCAAGTTAATCAGGCTAGCGTTAGCTAACTTAATAGGAAAAGATTTGTCTTCATTTATACTCCTACATGGCATCTGCCTGAATAATCAAGCAAGTACAACATAAAGGTAATTGATCATCATAGGCTTCCCATTTAAATGTTCCCTTTTAAACAATATCCTTAGTGCTACTGCACATAGAAACACGGCACTTTCCCTTATGATGTAACAGCACTATAGGTTTGTATATTATGGCCAGTTTGAATTATTTCTACTTTCTTACTGAGAAATCTGTAATTTTGGCATGGTGAGGGGTTTATACCCATGAGCATCGGCCAACATTGCCATGGAGAAGTGGCCAGTCTGAGGCGATTGAGAACGGTTCGCTTCGTCTTGGCAGTAGTGAACAATGTTTAGTCTTTGCCTGCCGTTAGCGGTGCATGTAACAGAATTTTAAGCTCTGTGATTGGATGTTTCTTGCTGAAATGCATCTTGGGAGTCGTAGTTATAATCCTAGAACCAGATATTTACAGTTTACAGTTATTATTTACAGTAATCTTTTGTACTGATGATTCAACTGGGAGAGTTTCATGTCCTTCCAAGCTGTAGAAGTACTCCAACTGTCAGCTAACATTGTCTATCTAGAAAACTAATGGGACTAATATACAAGTTGAAAATGGCTCCTTCCATTTTGCAACTCTATGTATTGTGGTCATTGTAGTTTTAGTATTCGAAAGCATATATAGCTACCCTCTAAGAGGTAAGGTAAGAAGGTTTTGATGCAGTATTTTCATGCATCTTCGCAAAGAGAGACAATTAACCCCCCCCCACACACACACACACACACACACACACACACACACACACACACACACACACACACACACACACACACACACACACACACACACACACACACACAGAAGTAGACAAACATTTCCATTTTCATTGCGCAAAGAACAGCGAGTACATGACATTAGTTCTCAGTCACTCACAACCTGGCCAGAGTTGATTCTTAAACTGTGCTGAAAACAAACCCCTCTCACAGTCTGTTTTATACGACAGAAACCTAAAACTTTAGGTAAGCAGCTGTTAACACAACTCCCCCCCATTTGCTCCAATCGGGAGGCAGTACATTAAAACATTTACTCTAACTAACTCTATCTCAGCCTGAGGGAGGCAGGGACAGTTTCGTGCTATGTAGCGACCTCTGTTGGTGATGGTACCAGACTATAGATGAATGAGGTTCAACAAGGTCACATCACCCTGTGAAACTCATCACAAGTGGCTGAGATGTGGCAATATGTGAAATATTTAGTGTGGTAAAGACATTATGCTATTAAGTTAGGTTTACATCCAGTGTTACTCACCAAAATGCATTGTGTATATCCTTGAGGTTTAAGAAACGTATCAAGTACTTCCTTCCTCACAAAACATTTGCAAAGCAGAAGTATTTTAAATCCTGTTTTGTTTGCTAACTTGCAGTCCTTTTCTTTCCTGCCTTTTGTTGGGACACTATTGCTACCTAAATGGGTACCCACTTATTCGAAAAATAGCTCAATCAATGAGTCACATGTACAACATGCAGAAAAGCTATCATAATACAATATTAGAATCTCCTTTCTGCCTGCTCAAAGTTTTCTCTGTGGATTTAAACTGGACTCAGGTGGATAGAGGCAGAAGCTGCAGACGGTGGATATGATGTCGACATCAGCAACGTAACGGACGATATTGGCGTGCTGGGCATTGCAGGACCAAACTCCCGCAAAGTTCTCCAGAAACTGACGGATGAGGATTTGAGTGATGCAGGATTCAAATTTCTTCATTGCAAGTCCATCCAGTTGGCCGGCATTCCCGTCCGGGCCATCAGGATCTCATACACAGGTACTGCACACTTTGTGAAGTTCAACCGTGTTTGCTTCAACAGTCCTTTGGTCTTTTTAAAAGAGCAGAGGAGTGCAACAGTTTCACTTGACTCTAGTTTCTAGCCTTGAGTGTGTTTTTAACATATTGTTTGGTGACACTGTATATGCGTGTGTGTTTAGGTGAGCTCGGTTGGGAACTTTACATCGAGCAGAAGAACATGGCAGTTGTGTACAAGGCCATGATGGAAGCAGGAAAAGACGAAGGCATCGACAATTTCGGCACCTACGCCATGTCCTCCCTCAGGCTGGAAAAAGGGTTCAGAGGCTGGGGAGCTGAGGCACACACACACACACACACACACACACACACACACACACACACACACACACACACACACACACACACACACACACACACACACACACACACACACACACACACACACACACACACACACACACACACACACACACACACAGGGGATTCAGAGGATATAGTTCGTCAATATAGTTAACGTGTTGATCAGTGAGCTTTAGAGATGCTGGTAGACAAATTGTGTTACCTTTGGACAGGTAAACTGTTTTCTCCTGTTTCAAATCTTTATGCTAAGCTAAGCTAACCAGCTGTTGGCTGTAGCTTTATATTTATAGACACAAGAGTGGTATTGATCTTGTCATCTAACTCCTGGCAAGAAATGAATAGCTTAGAACTATTCCTTTAAGTAGCACAGGTTATGACTTTTGACTAACTGTATGCTGATCTTGACAGATGAACTGTGACACCAATCCTCTGGAGGCTGGACTGGATTATTTCATCAAACTGAACAAGGTAACCATCCATGTCATTTTTAGTTGTGCATTTTGTTTTACTGTTTTAAATTTTTTTTTTTATTTCCTCTATAACCAGCAATAGGTTCTGAAAAACACTGCTTGATTCTGTTTGTCCAGCCCGCCGACTTCATTGGTAAAGCAGCCCTTCAGGAGATCAAAGTGAAGGGCCTGAAGAGGAAGCTTTCCTACATCACCCTGGACACGGATGATATCGACCCCGAAGGCAACGAGACGATCTGGCACAACGGCAAGGTTAGCAACAGCGGAGGTTGTCTAGTGTTTCTGTATTATTTCGTTATTTTGTGGATATTCTCACACAAGCTGGCGTCTCTTCTCCTCAGGTGGTCGGGAACACGACATCCGGAGCCTACAGCTACAGCTCCCAGCAGAGCCTGGCGTTCGCCTACCTGCCTCTGGAGCTCTGCTCGGTGGGCCAGAAGGTGGAGGTGGAGCTGCTGGGGAGGAAATACCCCGCCATGGTCATCCAGGAGCCTTTAGTCCTCACCGAGCCCACACGGACCCGGCTGCAGAAGAAAGCAAAGGGAAAAGCATAAGCACAACTTTCTCACCAGCTATTGAAGAACTAATGTGATACATCAATAAGAGTCTTACATGGAAACAAACTTTTGTACAGAACTGTTGGTAGGGAAAGAGTCAAATCACTACACAACTTCCTCATCCTGTTTTGTCTTTTGTCACGAGGGGGGAGTTCAGCATGTGAGACTGCTTAACGCATCGTATGAATGTGTTTTTGAGTAACAAACTGTCCGTTCAATGTTCTTGAACCACACAATGTCTTACAGTGCTGAAAGAGTAATTGAAGTTTTGTAATTGTAATTCCTTGAATAGATTTTAATGTTTTACAGATCAACATTTGGCTCTCTTTTTGTGAAGGATGAAATGAAAATGAAAATGAAAAATGCCTTTTGCGTTTATTTTGAACAAAAAAAAGGATGCAGCTGCATTTTGTTTAGTCATAAGAGCGTTTTGACACTGTGATATCAGTGATACAGAATATAAACACCAACTACCAAAACAGAAAGAATGCTTACAAACTTGCACAAAGATTGTTTATAAATCTGTTCTTTTTTATGAATATGTAATTAAATTGGTTTACATTAATACCTTGATAATTAAAGCAATGCACTCACTGTCTTGTATTTGGTGTTTGTGTGTCTTAACTTCTCCTCCACTCTTCCTCAGAGTCACAGTCTTCTTCTTTATCTGGTATCTGACTAGTTTAACCTTCAAGAACCAAAAACTACACTTTAACCTACTCCACTGTCTGAAAAACATCACGTGAGGATGATTTTATTCAGGATGAAGATGATGATGGATGAATGGAATGAATGCAATCTTTCCGTTTAAATTTAGTAAAATATAAAAATGAAACAATTTAAGGTAATTCAAGAAATGATTAAAACTGAATTAATTATGAAAGGTTTATACCATGACTTTTTCATAAAGGAATTTTTATTTCAAATTACCCTCTCTCAAAAGTCTGTTTCTCCTAATTCACCCGCTTTCAAGTCTAAATAATGTAAATAGTTATGAACCACTTGTGCATAGCAACATCCATGCAACAGCGGCCCCTGCTTGTTAACTACATACACTATACACACTATGAAATATACAGTATAGTATACTGTGCTATACATACACTATACATTAATAATACAATATTATAATATGAAGTATATATATAAATTGAAGAGAATACCATGATATAGCGCACTATTTGATAATATACATGAAAGTACAAGACTAAACAAATAGAGAAAGCAGCCAATTTTGATGCACTTTGGTTTGAAAAGTGACTGAAACAATTAATCAATCCAAACAATTGCAGATGCATTTTCTAATGATCAACTAATTCAAACATATATGCGATTGGCTGTTTTTTCAGGCATCTGATTGGCTGTTTTTTTTTTAGTGATCTGATTGGCTGCAGTAGTCCAGGCAGCGTTTTTAATCTGCGGAACACGGAAGTGACAGGCAGACGCGGTGGAAACTTTTATATTTCAGTCATTTATATGAGATATTATTACAACGGAGTCATGAAGTTACGACAACCACTTAGCTAAGTCTCATATCCGCCATGCTTATCTTTCTTTTACCGTTAAATACAACCAAACAGACGTCCTTGTTTACTTTGTGACAAACTAGTTCATAACTAAGAAACTTGACGATGGATAAAACACAGTTAGCTTATTCGCTTATAATAGCCGTGTTTCTTGTAAGCATTCCTGTGGCTTTAGCGGCTCAGCAGCCCAACGTCGTGGTTATCCTGGCAGATGACTTCGGTTGGCATGATGTCGGCTACCACAGCTCAGAGATCAGCACCCCGAACCTGGACAAGCTGTCAGCAGCAGGAGTCCGCCTGGAGAACTACTATGTTCAGCCTCTGTGTACCCCCTCCAGAAACCAGCTCATGACCGGGAGATACCAGGTGAGACCCACACCCTGCTGCCTGCATCAGGGCTCTGTTTCTAGGCTTGTTTGCAGGCTCCTGAAGGTGGCTACAGACCAGGCAGTGGTGGAAGAAGTACCCAGACCCGTAATTTAAGTAAAGGTAGCTAATACTACACTGTACAAGTAGGATAATTTTCTCAACACATAAAGGAACACATCAACCTTCAGTTTATCACAAACAATCAACATCAACATATTTGGAGACGGTAAGGGGGATGAAAACTGTCACACAAATGTAGTGGAGTAGAAGTATGAAGTTGCATAAAATGGAAATATTCAAGTACAAGTACCTCAGATGTGTACAGCACTTGAGTAAATGTACTTAGTTTTCCACCACCAGTCAAAACATGATGATTATATGTCTTGGATCTTTTTTTAGGACACTCCTCTACATCCCTCTATCTTAGAAAGAACGCCACATGATATTCTTAGACAGGACATGCTGTATAGATGCTGCTCTCGTTGTGGATGTTTTAGATTCCTGTGGCAATAAACCTTTTTTCTGATTCTGATATCTCCCGAGGGGGTTGAAATGTGCTTTAACTAATCCAGGTTACTATGTTGCTGTCAGGTGAAAATGTCATCTCAACCAGCTCCTTTGCACAATGCTCCTAAAAGCTGGACTCCAATTCAACTTAAGAAGACGCATGCAAATTGACAAAACACAAGAAAGTTAAGGAAATTGCTTCACCAATTTGACAATATAAGTGAATACAAACACTGCACAAAAAGGTAAAGTAAGGGATGAGTCCTTACAGGTCATCCTGAGGGAACATGAATGTCGGAACATTTTTTTGTACCAATTCATTTAGAAAATGAGGATATCCAGGGTTTCCCCCAATAGTTTCTGTGATAATAGAATCATGAAGGTAATAGTGAAACTGAGAATTTAAAAGAGCTATAAGACAGATTGCATAGGGCCCTACATTAAGTCAGTGCTAAAATCTAACTGGAGATTTGAAAAATACATGCAAACATAAATCCCAGTGGCCTTGTCCTGGTGGGGGGGCAACTTAGGCCTGGTGGACAACCAGGCATGCAATACACTGGGGGAAACCCTGGAAAACTGTCAGACAAATGGAGTGTAATAAAAACTACAATATTTATCTCTGAGATGTAGTAGAAGTAGTGGAGTACAAGTGTAACAGAGCAGAAAGGGGAAATACTCGAGTCAAGTACAAATATGATTGAGAGAGTCTAGGCAGCTGCATGATAAGGGAATGTTGTGTTCCAGGACCGTCTCCTTTTGAAGGTCGGCGGGAACAGAGTAAAGGCGCCTCACACACATCTGAGCCTATTTCCCAGAGTGTTAACTTGCAAAAAAACACAGGCCATTACACAATGAGCATTAACACTCCTGAGTCTAATACAGATCATAACAAATGCAACCAATCAATGTATCACTGGTCAGCTATAGATATTTCTACTTATACATTTGAATTTTGTGTGAAAGCTCAAGAGAATTGCATGTACTGTCAAAAATAAACAATACACTTTTAAAGAAGCTTTAAATGTGAAGTTATTATTCATAAGAAACTTCATACTAAAGGAGCCTCTGCTGCATCATCATCACAAGTCAACTCCTTTTCCGTGTTTAGAAGAACTTTCCAGCGATAACAATCTTAACTTGGACACTGGTGGAAAGTAGAACAAGAGGACAAAGTCGTTATTTTGAAACTTTTGTTTGCATCACTGTCACCACTGAAGCTGATGGTTCCCCATTTTTGCTATTCTTACATCTTTCTCTGTGCCATTATTGAATTCCTAACAATATGGGTTTGTTTTTTTAACCTCAGATCCACACGGGCATGCAGCATCAGATCATCTGGCCCTGTCAGCCCTACTGTGTGCCTCTGGATGAGAAAATGCTGCCCCAGCTGATGAAGGAGGCGGGGTACGCCACGCACATGGTGGGCAAGTGGCACCTGGGCATGTACAAGAAGGACTGTCTGCCCACACGCCGCGGCTTTGACACATATTTTGGTATATTTTATGAAATATGAAGCCTTTGATGTAACTATGGATGCAGTTTTATTCCTAATATTACACATCTGGGCTGCAACTGACGACTATTTTCATTGTCGATTAATCTGTTGATTGTTTTCTCGAATCGATCGGTTGCTTGGTCTATAAAATGTCAGGAAATGGTGACAAATGTTGATCAGTACTGTCATAGAGGGAAGAGGAAACTAGGAAATATTCACATTTCAACATTCACATTTTAAGAAGCTGGAATAAAAAAAGTTAATAAAAAAAAAAAAAAAGAACTCAACCTGATTAATCCATTTATCCAAATAGTTGGCGATTGATTTAATCAATTAATTGATTCATCTTTGCAGCTCTATTACACTGTTATATTTGGATTAATGTGTGCTCCAGGCTACCTGACGGGCAGCGAGGATTACTTCACTCATGTCCGCTGTGTTCCCATCCCCGCTCTGGAGCTCACTCGCTGTGCGTTGGACCTGCGGGAAGGAGAAGAGGTCGCCACCGGATACAAAGGAGTCTATTCCACTGAGCTGCTCGCCCAGAGGGCCACCAGCATCATTGGAAAACACAACTCTAACAAGGTCACACACACACACACACACACACACACACACACACACACACACACACACACACACACACACACACACACACACACACACTGTAGAGCAGTAAAGCCTGTTTTTGATCATCTGGTTAACTTTACCTCGACAGCTATGGACGGAAGAATAGACGACTCCTAATTGACATGAAGTATTTCTGATTGTTGTTACAAGAGGAGAGTCTCACATGCTGTTGTCTTTATCTTTCAGCCGCTCTTCCTCTACGTGGCGTTGCAAGCAGTCCATGCACCCCTGCAGGTGCCCAAGCGCTACGTGGCCCCCTACAGTTTCATCAAAGACCCCAATCGCAGGCTGTATGCCGGCATGGTGTCGGCCATGGACGAGGCAGTGGGCAACATCACTCTGGCTTTGCAGCAGGGAGGACTTTGGGACAACACGATCCTGGTGTTCTCAACAGGTATGTTTTCAGAAAGAGTAGCTGGATAACGAACAATTCATCTCCCATAGAATCTCGTTGAAATGTTTTAAGACGTAAGAAAACGCTGCACATTGCTGACAAACTGGATCGTCGTACTTTATTGGAGTGAACGTCTAACATTTTAAATGGAAACCTACAATGAAAGAGCACATAAATAGGATAATCAGGTGAACTGAGCCTCTGGGAATGCTAATATATTTTCCACAGCTTTTATTTTGTTGTTGCCATCTGACTCTTTTATAACGCACCAGAATGGAAACCAAAGCAGTGAGTGCTATGTAAAGAGCAATTACATTTTATGTCCGCAGACTCACAACCACATTTTCTTTGTGCATCAAAGCCAGTTTTCCAGGGTTGAGAAGAGTTCAGGTGACGGGTTTATTGAGTTAAAGCATCAGAGGGTTAGATAACACATTGATTACACAACATGGTCAGGAGGTAAGCACATGAAACCAATATCCTTGCATGTTTAAGTGAGACACTACAGGTAAATGGGGCAAATATTCTAACTAATAGATACAGTATAGTATCAACATGAAACTTCCTCAGTTGGTAACTTACATTAAGACAATCATCTATCATTTTTGTTATGCAAATGAGGCATTGTCTTGTTAAATATGGGTTAAATATTTGCATTCATTTCTAGAACAGAAATGTGAATATTGGATTGAACCAGGTTTAAAAGTCTTCATTTTGTTGACATATTAGAGTTAAAAAAAATTTACAGATGGGGTTCGAGATATCTCTTTTTATTACTCCATGAATCAGAAAATACTGTCAACAGCCATAAAAAAAGAAAAAATCCATTTTCACCATGTTTTTAGGAATAAAGTGTTCTTATTTTTAGGCTTAGATAGGTCTGGCAATATAGCAGACCTATCTCCACACGGAGAGGCTGTGAGTGATATATGAACAAACCTTTAGAATATAGATAGGAATGAACTGGAAGGTGTGGTGTATGTAAATGCTACTGAAGTGGAGATTTCTGTCTCAAAGTATGAGAAAAATGTATTCTGAGAAAACGGCCTTTAAAGATAGGGATTGTAAAAATCCAGACATTTTGCAACACACTACAGATGAATAGGGTAAAAGAAAATAACTACTAGATAGTTCATAACTAAATAGGCAAACGAGGAATTATCTAATTGGTTGGGTGTCGTTTGGATTTTTACGATTCCGATGCCAAACCGGTACTTTTAAAACAATTCCGATTACAAAATCTTGAAAAACTGTGTAATATGTTTACTAGCGATCACGTGCAGTGAATGGTTAATATGCTTTTATGTCCATTTTGGTGAGCCCAGAGGGAAAATATGGCATTTTAAAAAGAAGCCTACATTTACGGTAGCTAGCTAACGGCAGACTATAGTGGAACCGGGTTTCGTTACCCAACCCTATTATCTAATGCTAACTTTTGGTAAATTTAGGGCAAAGGAATAGACAAAGTAGTAAAATAAACACTAGTTTTCACTACTCTGAATGAACACGTTATGGAAGCAAAATAGCCCCAAATCTCAAAATTGACCAGTGCAAACAATGTCTTTCCTTAAATATGCCATATTATGCTCATTTTCAGGTTCATAATTGTATTTTAAGGTTGTACCAGAATAGGTTTAAATGGTTTAATTTTCAAAAAACACCATGTTTTTGTTGTACTGCACATCTCTCTCTCACTGCTGCAGCTCCTCTTTTCACCTTGTGTTCAGGTCTCTGTTTTAGCTACAGAGTGAATCATCTTTCCTTCTGTACTATCTTTGATTCCACTCGCACATGCTCAGTAGCTCAGATGGTAGATCATGTCAGTTAGCTCCATAGACAGTAAAAGAAAGGTTGTTTCTCCAACTTTGGTCAGTTACAAGGCAGTATTAGCCGGGAGACTTCATCTAAAGGAGGGTGCACATGTAAGTACTTCTTTTGTAGATTATGGTGAACTTGTGTGTGTTGTAGCAGTGCTTTGCCATTGAGAACGGTTGTGTTTAGCCAGTTGTTTCGGCTAATTACGTAACAAGCCGTGCAGATTTTGAACAGCTCACCCAACGTTTGTATGCGTGTGGAAGCACCAGAGACACAAAATAACACCCCAAATCCCAGAAAAAGTGATTTTGTTTTTGCAATGTTTCCAGGGCTGTTTTAACTGAAATGTTCTTGTAATACTCTGGATGTCCACTAGAGAGCAGTGTGTTGCTGCATTTGCTCTATCAGGATTATCTGTCAGGATCTCTGTCAAGCAGGGTGTGGAGATTTACAGACAGAAACCACGCTGAAGGAACAATTTCATTGGCTCATCTCTCCATAGATACACCACTGGATTCTCCAGTGTACGGTTGAACCTTGAACCCATCATATAGACCTTTTGATGAAGGACATATTATGGCCAAAGATGACGACATGCAGCATCATTTTAACATGCGCCTGCTCTCAGGTTTCCACATATGGAACTTCTAATGAATTGCATCTGAACTAGGTAACTCCTTTTTGAGGGTTATTTTTAGGGGTTTTAAAGGGTAATTAGAAGTCAGGAACAATGCTGTGAAAGTAAAGTGCAAGTGTTTTTTTTATGCCTGCGGTAGGTGGCCTGTTTCATTGGTCTTCTTCAACACATTTGGTTGGCTCTGACTGGAAGAATTCAGCCAGCCATATGCCGGGCAGACACTGACTCTGCTGATGTGACGCTTCCTGCTTCCTTCTGTTTCAGTCTGTGATGCACTGGTTATGTAATACCTGACCAGTATATAAACGCATATAAACATCCCTTACCAAAAACCGTCTTGACTAAGGTCTATCAATGGATGTATTAGTCATATGTACAACACAATTTAGTAATTTTCAAGCTGCTATAATTGACCCATATGTATCAGGCTCGACAAGAAATAAATGAGCCCTAACCTTGAAATTCTTAGGAGAGAGAGGGAGGGAGAGAGAGAGAGAGAGAGAGAGAGAGAGAGAGAGAGAGAGAGAGAGAGAGAGAGAGAGAGAGAGAGAGAGAGAGAGAGAGAGAGAGAGAGAGAGAGAGAGAGAGAGAGAGAGAGAGAGAGAGAGAGAGAGAGAGAGAGAGAGAGAGAGAGAGAGAGAGAGAGAGAGAGAGAGAGAGAGAGAGAGAGAGAGAGAGAGAGAGAGAGAGAGAGAGAGGCTTGAAAAGGCATTAAAGAGCAGACAGTCTTTTCCAGAACAGCTCGGGAATCATTACAAACTACTTCCTGGACTCACATGACACAGTGAGCCCTGCCTGGATGGGATTGGGCAAGTGTGTTTATACTGGACAGGGGTGTGTGTGTGTGTGTCTGTCCCGGAGGGGGGGGACAAATGGATGATCACTGCTGGATTCCCGGAGTGAGTGTCTCACAACTTTGGATGGATTGCCACAAAACTTGGTACAAACATCCATGTTGCCCTTTAGGATGAATTGTAGTTACTTTGGTGATCCTCTGACCCTTTCCTCTAGCACATCATTAGGTCAAAATGTTAAAGCTTTAGTGCGTAACTTTTTGATATTAATTAAACGTCCGTTACATCAAGCCGTTGCCAAATGAGTTGCTACAAAGCTAATTAAGACTATCAGCTCCACACAACTCTCTCTGTGTTTTCTCAGTATGACTATGTTCAGAAGATTGTGGCGTCCGGTGACTTTAGCGCACAGAAGCTCAAGTGAAGATAATGACCTCTTCTGAAGAGTCCATCATGTTTTTTTAATCTTCCATGTCCTTCTTGGCTATTTGCAACTGTGTGCGGTCACGGAAGGCTTGTATCATCTGACAGTTTTGTTGTCATTACTTAGAATCCCTCATGGGTGGCGTCCATGAGGAAATGTTTGCAAAAAGCAATATTTCCACTCTGTTCTCTTCTCTTTTTCTTGACTGGAAGTACATGAAATCAGCATTCTTTGGAAATATTGCATTGATTGGTTGGTTTATTCTATATGGCAGGGGTCTTAAACATTATTTAGTCCAGGGACCCCTTAGCTGAAGAGAGAACAAGTAGGGACCCCCTACTTCATATATTGTATACAACTGAGTTGCATATTAAACTGGGTTGAATTGATGGAAATAAATGGTCAATATGTATGCATCATGTATTAACATTAAACATACATGTGAAAGGCACAGTGAATTAAAGTTTTTGATAATTTGGCGGCCCCCCTGCACTAACTCTGAGGACCCCCTAGGAGTCATGGACCCCCTGTTGAAGATCTCTGCTATATGGGGCTAGTCTTCTACAGCATTCAGTACACTGACACTTCCCCAGATCTCATCTTTATGCCTTTATTTTCATATTTACTGATTTGAAATCCCTGATCTATCTTTTTTCTCCTCGTGTCATGACATTTTGTCCCTAGATAACGGAGGTCAGACGCTGACCGGTGGCAGCAACTGGCCACTGCGAGGGAGGAAGTGGTCGCTGTGGGAAGGCGGGATCCGTGGAGTCGGATTTGTCGCCAGCCCGCTACTGAAGCAACCCGGGACCGTCAGCCGCGAACTCATCCACATCTCCGATTGGCTGCCGACGCTTGTCGGCCTGGCAGGAGGGAGCACCAACGGTTCAAAGGCGCTGGACGGATTCAATGTGTGGAACACAATCAGGTGAGCTGAGCTGTTTGTACTGTAAATATTTTTCACACATCTGGATCTCAAACTCCCGGCTGAGAGTGATCCTTGGGTGGCAGGTCAGCCTGTGGCCTGAGTTTACATCGTGAGTGATACCAGCTCTTAATTTTGACAGCCTGCCCTCTCTTTGTGCCTCTTTCCAATCCCCCCCCCCCCCCCCCCCCCCCCCCCCCCCCCCATGTGCACCCGCACTAACTCCCTCTGCCTGTCTCCCTGACCCAGCGTCTTTTTCTTTTAGGAGCCCCTGCTCCTTCAATAAGCCCTTTGTTACTGTGGCAATGGGAGCTCAAGGAGAAGGAAATTCCATCAGTCACTCTCACACAAATCTGTAGTCCTTCCATCCCTTTCTTTTTTCTCCTTATCCTCTCTCCATCCCCACCTCTGCCTCTATGATTTATGAAAGCCTGCTATTGGACAAGCGAATTAGTTTAGCTGCAAATCCTTTTATGTGGCAACATACTTAAAAATGTTGCAACTCTTTTATGCGTAATATATTTAATTATGTTTTGCAAAGCAACTGTTGACAGACCACAGATGCACTTTCCATGTTAGTTTGGCATCACACAGGCTGTCACTGACTCCTGTTTGACTGACACATTATATTTGTAAACTAAATGTGGACACAGTGAAAGGAGGTGAAATTGAGGGCTGCAGCAGAGCCCCAGCAGAAAATCAAGGCTTAGCCTGGACCGCAAACTACTACTCACAACCTCCGCTTCACTCGATTGGCTGACGCACGTCAGCTGACCGCTGGCCGCTGCCGTGTGAGCTGCACAACAATGCCAGGCACAAACTGCTGTTTGTTTTCGCTGCTTTACAGTTTAATTTTGTTTTTTATTTGGCTCGCCTGTCGCAGAAAACAGCAGCTTCACCGGTGGAATAAAAATCCAAATGAAGGCCCAGAACAGTAGGCAGGCAGGAGAGAGTTATTTTAGTTGTGTTATCAGACACTGTGGTCAGTCAGAGCAGTGTGTTTTCTCTGTGGTGTGGTGCGGTCAGAGCATATGACTGCCTGGTGAACAACGGCCAGCTGGTTTACATTTACAGATCCCAGTGGATTTTGCAATGCATGAGTCAGAGATGGTGTTGTGGATGTGTGTGTGTGTGTGATGGTTGTGTATCCATATGTTTAAGAGTTACACTTTTTTTTATCTTACAGCAAAGGCTTCGCCTCACCCAGACTGGAGCTGCTGCACAACATTGACCCTCTGTATGTTGACATCGCTCCATGTAAGTTCACATGTTTCACTGCACACTAACAGGGCTTTTTCCCAGTCTGTCTACACTGTGATTTATATTCATAAGAACTAATACCTCCAGTATGGTTTCAATTTTGATGTGAATTTTGAAATACAATCTTGTGAAATACAAACATTTGCTGACCCAAGCTGCAGAGATCCCATCACTTCCCTGCCAACAGGCCGAGATCAATTTCACTTCTTTATGCAAATCTGGAAACTCAGTTAGCGTCGAGTTTATGTCATACCACTGCAGCGACATGTTTTTTTTCGAGAAACTTCCTGACGCAAATGGAAATGAGGAAAATCATCACAGTCATCCGTCACTTGCTTTAAGAAAACTCTGATTTAAGGTTAATATGAGAATATGGAACATTTTTGAGTATATAATACATTAAGTAAAACATTTTGTTTCCATGTACAGTAAATATTGAATGTTGGATCATGTCCCCTCATCACACCACTCCTTATGGCCTTGACTGTGAATGTGAACGGTTCAACCAAAACTGGTGCGCCGGTCTGCCACTTTCCAGACTGAAATATCTCGACAACAACTGGGTGTGATATTGCATAAATATGAGAATGAGGGCACACATTTTCAGACAGTCTCTCCTGGAAACATCCATAGTGTTGTTCACATGAGAAGTCACAGCTCTCTTTTTTCATTCTTGACACAACTATTTCTAAGAGAGAACTTCAAACCCTCGACGTAGCCCCCGCCTTATCTGACATTGGAAAGGTGTGATGGGGAGAGGGTTTCTGAAGCTATTTGACGCTCCGACAAGCACTTCGTTTTTTTGTTTTAAAGATTATTTTTGGGGCATTTTTAGGCCTGTATTTGATAGGACAGCTTAGACATGAAAGAGGGAGAATGACATGCAGCAAAGCGCTGCAGGTGTTCAGGAGTCAAACCCGGGGCCCGCTGCATCGAGGACTGAGCCTCCGTACATGGGCGCACAGACACAGACGCCCCGACAAGCACTTCTGACGCTGTATACGAGCAGCATGTTTGCTGACACTTTAGTTTTTTAAAGGGGACCTATTATGCTTTTCCTTGTTTTCTGTCAGATAGATAGATAGATAGATAGATAGATAGATAGATAGATATAATGTTACAGATGTTCATATTAAACGTGGCCAAAGCTTCAAACAATGAGGTAAACGGATGTAGAGTAATCCCTTTAAGCAAAAAAACCCTCAGATTTCAGACCCTTCATAACGCTCCACTTCCAAAAGTTTTTTCGACTCTCAACTCAAGTTGATGTCAACTCGGGACGGATTTCTTTTTTATAGTCATCTGATCCAGGCACGTTACTGCAGTGTTTACATACACACTGCTGTTTTTACATACACACTGCTGTTTTTTCAAGGCTGATACCGGTTATTAGTAGCAGTGGTGACCTAAAGGTTAAAGAAGCGAGCTTGTGACCGGGAGGTCGCCGGTTCAATCCCCCGACCGAAAGGATAAAAAAATCTGGGTGGGGAAAGTGAAAGAGCAGCGCTTGTCCCTCCCTCATCACCACCACTGAGGTGCCCTTGAGCAAGGCCCTTAACCCCAACCGCTCCAGTAGAGCTGCTCAGTGGCAGCAGATCAGACTGTGGTTGTTACTGGGCAGCTTCCAGGTATGAATGTGGAACTGTGTGAATGTGACAGGTCGTCGTTGCACATGAGAATTTGTTGTCAATCGACTTACCTGGATAAATAAAGGTTAAAAAAATAAAAACAAAATAAAACCGATAACCGATATTTGGAACCGATATGCATATGCAGTGAAAATGAAAATCTTTAAGTCAAAATTAAGATTTTTAAATGTTACAAAATCCAACACAAAACTTAGTTTAGATGCTGTAAAAAAACTATTTAACAAATGAGAAACTTTCAACATAATCCCCAGTAACAGAGAGTCAGATGGTGTTGTGGGCGGGACATGAAGTCAGACTCAGTGGGGAGTAAAACTGAAGCAGAGGGACAGACACAGAGCTGCAGCGGAGCCAGAGTAGCGCACTTCTGCAAACTGCCAAAAAATATCCTGGGCCTATAATCCGTCTATCCCTAGCGCAAAACCCTAAATATAGGATTAAACCTGAAAATGAGCATAACATGTCTCCTTTAATATTCTTTGAATCATCCGGTGACCTCCCACCCTAGTTAGGAAGTACTGATTCATCATCCATCGATCCTTTATCTATAAATCCTGTTCGTGGTCACGGGGAGTGGAGTGGAGGTTTTCTCAGCTCACACTGGGAGAGAGGCGAGTGGACTACTGGTCACCAGTCTGTCACAGGGCTGACAAATATAGGCCCACAACCATTTAGTTCATTGTTGGTAAACCTAACCTGCATGTCTTTGGACTGTTGGAGGAAAGCAGTACAGACACACGGAGAGCATTTCTTTAACCATTAATCATCTCCCAGTGACAACAGTTTGATGAAAACCTCATGTTCCTCTCTGTGTTTCGAGGTCTGCGATGTGCGTCCCTTCATTTCTAATGTTGTAATTCTACGGTTTTCTCTCTTCCCACTGTGGCCAAGTTGTAGTATCAAGACGCTCATTGTTTGAGCCGGTATTCACAAATACACTAGACATCGTGAATCCAATTAACTCGAGTCAGAGCAGACTGGGGCCTAAGAATAGCATAGCGCTACATAACATTGGACTAAACTCACATTAGAAATCCACCTTGTTTATTATGAGTGTTTGAAATTTGTTTTGAGTGGATAAAGAGTGTATAAGGAATCTGGCTGGAGGTAAATCTCACATGGTGTCTGGATTATTATCAGTAGAGGTCCTTTAATTTGGGTAGCTTTATGAAATGTGTATACATATATGAAGGTAATATTTTAGAACTAATTCTAACTAATTAAAAGGAAACATATTTCCACTTTTGTACAAATGTGAACTGGAATTGTTTTTTATTAAGCTTTATTTTATTTCTCACATTCTAGTTATGTCTGTGTGATAATTGTAGTGATAGCTGCATAACATGGTATTTGTTATACTGTTTTCAGTTTTGTGTGTGTGTGTGTGTGTGTGTGTGTGTGTGTGTGTGTGTGTGTGTGTGTGTGTGTGTGTGTGTGTGTGTGTGTGTGTGTGTGTGGTTGGTTTCAGGGAGGCTTTCAGACACAGTGGAGTGGTCTCATTCTTGTCTAAACCACTTAATATTAGGTGGTCCTTTGTGGAGGATGCTGCACCTTTAGTTACACATTCAAAAATAGTAGAGGTATAGGAGGAGTACATTTTTGGACTGAAATGTTTCACAGATGTGCCATAGTGGGCACATAATTGGTCGTCATGTGAATAGATGCATACATTTTCTTTCATCTTGTAAAAGTATAGTCGTTTTCTTCTCTTCTAGCATATAGTAGGTGTGGGAGAAGACTAGTTATTACTTATCAATACCGTATGCAAATAAACACAAATCATCCCTTATGTTTAAACTCGGGCAAGTAACCCAAGGTGAAATTTGCCTCTCATTTTATGTGAACACAGCATTAAAGGTACAAAAGGTAAGGTAACTGAATGTAAATATGGGTAAGGAACAGTCGTGTGTTGTACCTTTTGTACACAGCGAAAAGAGTGTCCTACACCAGAAGGGTCAAGTCAACCTTTTTTACAGCTCAAAGCAGCATTAATTGATTTATTTTTGCCACTTGGGTGCGCTGACATATCTCTTTATAAAGTCTTTTTAAAAGCCAACAGTTGCCTTTTTACACATCCAGTTGGACATAAGTTCCTCCTTTTTAGCTCTATTTTGGTCTCCACCAGCTCTTGAGAAAAATATCTGGATCTTTAGCCTCTAAATGCTCCAGTATGTTCACCAGCTAGTCACTAACTGCTGCAACTGGAAACAAGGTTGGTGGGGGTCGGACCAAAACATTAAAGTTGTGGGCCGTAAAAACAAAACAATGAGCTGAAAGGCACTTAAACGCTCCGCAAAGCTGAAAGAATCCCTTCTGACAATACACAAAAGAATGACATTTTCACCTACTCTCTCATCTAACTGCTAGGAAAACAGCAAATAGCCTGTTTACATAAAAAGTTTATTTTTAGTCTAATCGCTGATTTATTGCATTTCTTACACAACTGTTTATACAGCTATAAGCCAGCGACGCTCAAACTATCGTCCAAGTTTACTGTTGCTCATTACGATCTAAATCATGTGGATGATGAGAGAAAAGCCCGGCTGCTTTACAAGCATTCATGTTTTATGTTTGATTCTTTATTGTCAGCCATCACAGTGACAACCAGCTCCTCCTGATGCGTTATAGGCGGAGATTCCTCTTTTCCTATTAACCCAGACTCTCTTTGAGACCCTGCTTCTCCACGTTTCTTCCTTCCTTTTCTCCCTTCGTGCTCCTTCTCTTGGTTTCTCTATTTAGCTCATTAAAGAGCTTTGTCCCCTTTTAACATGCTTCCTCCTTTCAAGTTGCTTTTCAAAATCCCCTTTCTTTGCTCTCACTCTGTGTGAGAAGAGAGATCCTGCTTTAAATGGGTCACAGAGGGGTCCCTGAACTTCTCGCGGAGAAACCCTGGACTTGGCTCAAGCCTTAAATCACCCCCAAATTTCCCCTCCATACTCCTCTGCTCTCTCAGGGTCTCTTCTCACTCTTCCTCCCCCTCGCCTCCCTCCTTTTTCTTGAGCCCATTTGTGGATTCTCCTGCTGTGGATCCAGATGAGCAAGGCCCTGCTTTGAGGCGCTCATGCAAAGAGTGAATGTAAGAAATGAACAGTTGGGGTTTTGAGGCCCCTTTTTCCTTAAAGAAGCAAGTGTAAGAAGAGCTAGAAAGTAAATCTAACCCGCCTGCTTGCATAACAGTTTTAACACCTGAATCTGGCATGATGTCAATACCACTTCTTATCCAAAGGATTAGAGCTCTGCAAGTCTAGTTGTTTACACAAATCTGGTTTCTAGGTTCAGGGATTGCTCCACGTTGAGTAACCCAGCTTGATGCATGTGAGAGCAATTAAGAGACCCACATGTCATTTTGCGCAATGATCAGTGAAGAATTCAATGTCAGAGCTTTTATCATGCGGTTGCAAAAACGCTGAGATCGGAAATGTTTTAATTCTCCAGTCATGTCGCTGTGTTTGGATCGACTCTATAAAAACGAGCTGGGATGGGAACGTGGGCTTCGGTGGGTGGCGATTTGTCTATACGCAAAGAATGTGAGGAAATACTTGTTTTTGACAGAGTCAGGACGCTGAAATTACTTGCAAATCTGTCTAATCAGAACCATATTGCCGGGGTCAAACACAGCATGAACCTGAGAATACTCTCAAGGGCACTTTTTAGAGGTCTGCTCACTTCTGGGACACATTTCCCGTAAGAGCAGAAATAGCTCGTGGCAGGAGGCTGCAGAAATGTCTGGACATCCTCAGAACAAAGATAAATTATTTACTTTTGCCTTATGAAACTGGAAAACATGATGCCAGTTTGTAACTCTGACCCTTGTTCCTCGTTTGCTTACCGCTCAAACCTGCCCAACTGCAGCAATGGCAAATTATTCATTGTGCTTGGCAGAAATGAAAAGACTGGTGCTGAGTAGACATTACCACCATATTTGTCAAATTCCTCCAGCTCTAAAAGTTCCACATATCTGAGGAAATTCATAAACACAACAATCTCTGTTCTTAAAGGACAGGATTGTTTTAAAGTGCTCAATTCCTGCTGTTTCCCTGTTGATTTTACAGCACAAAAAGAGGCCTTTCTTATTGGTGTATTTATTTTGACATCTTCACTTGATTCCCAGGTATGCACTGACATTTGGTGCCAGTCTACCGACTCGTATGGTTTACATAGACATCCACAGAGGGCGTCTGTATCCCGTGGTAGTTTAATATTGTATTAATCAGCAGTTTTTTAGTTTAATGCGTATTTTTAAAGATCTATGACCTCCATGATTGTCTCCGTCCTCTGCTCTCTGCAGGTCCTGGCACCAAGCATCAGTTAACTTTGGATCAGGCGGTCAGCGGAGCCTCCCGGGCCAACTCTGGCTTCAATGTGTCCATTCACGCCGCCATTCGATCCTCAAACTGGAAGCTGCTGACTGGCTACCCAGGTCAGTATCTCCTGTCACCCGTAATGACATGTTTAGTCTAAGTGGGAAGCGGGAAATCAAACACGTTTATGCACTGAAACACTTCTTATCTCTGCTAATCAGTGGTGGAAGAAGTATTATGTTATACAGAGGCATTATCAGCTAAATGTACTTAAAGGAGAAATCCGGCGTAAAATGAACCTAGGGGTTAATAACACATTTGTACAGAGTCGACTGTTCTCTGTGATATGTTTTCATGCTAATCAAATGTGACCAGTTTTAGTGCAAATCGCTAATTAGCTTATAAAGCTAGTGGTCGGGGCACGGGTAAAGTAAAAAGAAATCGCTATTTCTATACCATTAACAAGGCTCAAAATAGCACAAGCCAAAAATGTCAGGAGCCGCTGATTTATTCTTTAACAATGCATTGTATTTTCTAAGCTTATTATTTGTCTTTTCAATGCACTGCAGTAAAAAGTACAATATTTCCTTCTGAAATGTACTGCAGTAGAAGTGTTGGCGGACATTTGTTCCTTCGTTTGGTCGGTAATTAACGCGTGGCGTCGGTGTAGATGCGTGTTATGAACAAACAGTTGCCAGTCAATAACTTGTTGTTCAAGAGTTCAAACTTAAAGTTGGATAATAATCCGTTAATTTAAAATTTAAAACCAAACTAATCAAACAACATAATAGTTCTTCTTTTAGTCTTGCCACGTTATCATACACTTAACCACGTTTTTCACCATACACCTAACCACGGTCAAAAAACTGTGACCTTGCTGTGCGCAACACAGCTGAACCAATTAGGCCACATTTACAATAAATAAACTTTTTCCACCCCCAGCGTCACACGCTGGTTGCCAATTAAATGGCTCCAACAAGAAGTATGACATAGCATTAAATGGAAATACTCAAGTAAAGTACCTCAAAGAGTACAGTAGTTGTGTAAATATTCTTACTGCTGCTAATGTCCATCTTATTTCCTCGAAGGCTGTGACGTTTGGTTCCCGCGGCCCGGCCACAACAGCTCCGAGTCGAGCCCCTCCAGGGTGGATCCGCTGAAGTCCATAATGCTGTTTGACATAGAAAAAGATCCAGAGGAGAGGAATGAATTATCCGCTCAGTTCCCCACAGTAGTAGAGTATCTCCTCGGTAGGCTTCAGCAATACCAGAAGGGGGCTGTTCCGATGAACTTCCCCAGTGATGACCCCAGATGTGACCCAGGCCCCACTGGAGCCTGGGGACCCTGGGCTTAGATGCATGACGATGAGGATTTATATATTTTATTTTTATGACCAACTTAGATTCTTTACATTTTCATCAACCAACACAGAAACATAATAGTCATTAATTGACTGACATATGCTGCTGTTATTGATCTCTGCTTTTGGTGGTTTAGTTAAGGTGATTGCGTAAATGCTGTCAGCTACACATGTTGCTGATTTGTAAAGACTATACCTCCCTGCAGTTTCAGGTATTTGCACTTCATTTGTCTACTGTTGAGAAGCCGCAAGGCTCGTCGCATCTGTCAAACAAAAAAAAATGGCTGTTTTTATACCTGAGAGAAACATTTCAATACCAACCAAACTATGGTGTCTTTTTGGAGCTTTTTCAATAATTGTACAGGAGAGAGCAAAATGTTAGATGTTACCTTTTTAAACATGTAACCATCACCAGGACAAGATTTCTGTAGGGAACTATATGTCACCAAATCACAGAGTAATGTGCAAGATAATGAGGCCACATGTGGAGAGCAAAAACAAAGCTAGAAGGAGAGCAAATATTGGACTTACATTTGTAAGGTTGCCAGAAACACGACTGCAAATGAATGCTAATGGTGCTCTGTATCTGCTGGATGAGCAAATAAGCAACCGTTTGCTAACAAGACTTTTGTAAGGTGATAATAGGTCAATGTTGTGATGTTGCATTGCCCCTATGTAGCCAAAATGTTGTATTTCAAGTTTAAAATGCTTTAAATGAAGTGTGCTGTGCTTTCTTTTTGCAAAGTACCTACTGGCAGAGGCTTAAGATGTGTTATCCAACTTATGCTTTTTTGGTTCTGGAACACAAAAAATAGCATAATAAAATGGCAAAAATGCTGTGAAACTGTCACAAAACAGACCAAAAAAATGGTGATTCCTGATGCTAATATTAAGTGTTTTTTTTACGTTATTTGTTCCCCTTCCAGTTGCCTTATAGTTAATGAGTAGCTGCTTTATGTGTAATCAGTGTATTTCTGTTTAGAGGTTGAAAATGTGAGGAATTTCTTATGCACTTGAGGTATCCCTTTTGTTATGGCTTCTGCAATTACTCCCACATGCCACTCATTCGTGAATGTAAAGTTCTCAAGAAGGTAATTAGATAGAGTTATGGTGATATATCTCCTGGGCTGCTGCTGTGGCTAAAGATTGCCACCACATCTTGGGAAACTAACGTACTAAAGAATAAAAAGCAGATACTTCCAAAGGGATGATTTGCATATTTGGAATCTAAGCAGGAGAAACTAATTTCCTTAAGACATCCACCCTCTTTGACATTTGGCCTCTTGGTGATTGACCTCCTCCCACTGGCTGCAGCACGCAGACTACTGCAGGAAATGCTCCCTGCAGAGAGTGGGCGGCCCTGTCCTAATGTGGGCTGTGACCTTTGACCTGCCATGTGAATTGATTGGCATCTGAGCAAGGCAAACAGCAATGCTGCTTACTGTGAATAACTGGAGAACTGTATAGAGTCAGATGTCACTGACTCTTGTTTTCTTTATAAATGTGTTTTTTCTTTGGGAACAATTGTTAGAACCATCAGCATAGAAGCCAAAGCTGTGTGTATTGGTTTTCATGTTGTAGTGTGGGCTCTACTGTTTGTACTGTATGATTATGAAACAATAATCCTGAACTGAGCTGGATATGAGTGTACCAACAGTGGAATAGTTGGACGTTTTGGAAAATTCACTTTCTTGCAGAGTTAGATATAAAGATTGATAACACTCTGTTTTATAAATATGAAGCTACAACCAGGAGAAAGTTAGCTTAACATAAAAACAGGAAACAAGGGCCTGGCCAATGAATAGTCTAAAACCTAACCCCATTTTTACACTTTGGTTTTTGTACAGAACAAAAAAGATATACTGTGTTATTTAGTGAGCTTTAGAGGTGCTTGTAGGCACATTTTCCTACTTTTAGAAGGAGCCAGGCTAACTGTTTCCAGTCTTTATGCAAAGCTAAGCTATTTTAGCTTTATATTTAACGGAGAAATAGAGTGGTATCTTTCTTCTTATCTAAATCTCACAAAGCATTACTGAGTGGTTTGACAAATCAATTTTGACCCAAGTCCATTTGCTAGCCTCTTCCAGATCTTTCAAATGTACTACATGGTCTTCATCAACAGATGGAGTTTTTGCTCAGTTGTCTTGGAGATATCATCCATAGCACTTCTGATACTCAAAATCTGTGAGTCCTGTGATAAAGACTGTCTGATACTGTTGAAAGCTCCAGAAAAAGCCAGTAAGTGGACCTTGAGTTAGGATTGTCCCTGTCAAACGACTGTTTCCCAGGCCCAGAATGAACTTTAATGCTTAATTAATGAGTGGCTTTTGAGATTTGAGGTCGTATTTTACTGAATTATTTAGTTGGTAACAGTCCACTCCATATGGCCTGCCCAAGGCAACTGTGAGCCACTCGCATGTTTAAATTTTAAAAACATAATCTACTTTTTGTTATGTTGCTTTTTAAGAATAAGTGGTTTCTAATTTTGAGTAAGTGTGTGAACTAAAGTGTATATGTGCTTTAAAAAAGGAGACATTTTTCTACCAAAATGGCTGTTAAATGGAATTTAAACTGGGATTTTGGTAATGGGTGACTACCAGAATACCACATGATTATTTTATGTTTCTGAGAAAGCACTTCTTACATTGCTGAGGCTACAAATTTGTCACTCGCTTGTTCTGTAAGTTTACTCTACAATCACAACTCTGCATTTCAAGATGATGGGATAGCTCATTTAATTAGATGTTGCCACTGCGTGCCATTTATCTAAAAACAGAGGCCCTGCGAGTTTCTCAGCTCGGCTGCAGACCACTTTTGCATTTCTAATGCCCCGCTTGTGGTGATCTACCCCTTCTGACACATTATTCCATCGTGTATGAGTGTCACAACTCGTCTCCTCCTCATACTTCTTTCAAAGTGGTTTTGGTGTGTCTTTCAACACTTAATCCTTCAATTTGACTCGGCCCTCTGAAGTCTGCCTTACAGAGTGACAAACACACTCTTGATTTTCCTCTGCTGAATCAACACTGGGGATTCGCCGCCTCTGACGTCGCCCCGTTTTGTTTTGTCAGCTGTGACAAAGCTATGTGTGCCAATAGTGTGATGCCCCTGGAAGATATGACAGCGTAAAAGATATGATAGCTGGCGTGCGGCTCAGATGTTTTGATGGTGAGCACATGTGGGACACAAAACGCCTGCCACCCTTGATTCCCCTCTGGTATGTCCACAAGGAGACACTGAAGGTCTCAGAGTGAAGTGGGACTGGAATTCCAAACAAGATTGTGTCTGTCTGTGTTGCCTGTGAAAACAGATTAAAATCCTACTGACCAGTGCAGTCTGGAATGTGTTGAACCCGAAGGGGGGAAATCCAACAGCTCATCACACCTTAACCAAAAAAAAAAAAAAAGAATCCCCCAACAATTTTCCTCTGTGTTGGCAGACTACCACAGATATAAGATCACATTCAAGGAGGCATTATTAGACTGGAACCCTCACATCGATATGTTAATACCATTTTGTTTTCGTTCCACTCTCTCATACAGCAGAAGGTGCAACTTCTCTCTCTTGTTCCTAAAGCATGCAATCACTCACAATGAGTGTTTACACACAGAAAAGCTTTAGAAGATAAGAACTCAATTCCTTCTTGGTTTATATTGAGATAAAAAGTATTTAGCAGAGCATGGTCTCAGTATACTTCCCTTATTCTCAAACAGGTACTGAAAAATATTCAGTTACACTTCAGCTTAAAGCCCGCAAATTACAGTGTAAACATTCTGTACATATGCAATACCTATTAAATATTTAGCTGGTAGGTACAAGGGCATAAGTAGAGGGAATATGTGTGTAATAAAGTTTAACTATTTTTTTATTTTCCAATACATATTAAACTATAAGGGCACTCAGAGAGCGCAGACCTCAGTCATGTGTTATATGTATTATAGGAGTAATTCTATTGTGCTTTCATTCTGACTGTCAAACCAAAGGTCAGTCAGGGTTACAATGATCCCAGGAACTGGGTGGATAACATCAGGGCTGTTATTGACAATAACCGCAGAGTTGTTTAGCCAGAAACTCCCGGAACAAGTCATGAGACTTCCCTTGTGTTTTCACTGCATTCAAGTCTCAATCGAGTGACCGAGGAGCACAAATAAGAGGGCACCGAGATCCTGGCTCCAGTTGTTCCCCTCCTAGTCACAACAGTCTCAAAATAGTCCATTCACACTCGTTCACTGTCCTGCAAAGCATGAATGAATATACAAAAAGTTGTTGTTGTGCACCATTCCTGCACATCCTCACGGGATTTAGCAAGAATACAAGACTGGAGACTGGGAGATGCATTCATAGACACATGTCTGGAAATAATGCTAAGTATGGCTTTCTGCTGTGCAGCGTATAGATGGACATGTTGGACCTGAATACATGCTTAGCTGTAAGTCTTTAGCTCAGCTGTTAGCCTCCCAATAAAGGTTAAGACTCTGATTTAGAGAGAATGTGACACATAGACTACTCAAATGTCAAAGTAATACTGTGTGAATAGCTTGTCTTTAGAGTGAGAGGTAATCAGAGATGCTAAGACAACAACTGCTTACATAGATTACGAAATGTTAAATTTCCTCGTTAACACATTTAAAGGTTTGTTGTGGAAGAAAATGGGAACCAATAATGCTGTTTGCAGGTTACAGCCGGTAAGGATTAATTTAACAATATTTTTTTTATAATCGATTAATCTGCTGAAGACTTTCCTGATTCTTTGATTTATTTGCAGTTTTATAAAATGTCAGAAGAAAAGTGAACAGTGCTCACTATAATCTCCTAGTCCAAGGTGAAAACCCGATGAAACCTCATGAGTATTCGTTGCAAAAATGACTGTGGTTATTATTTGAGTACTCATTATACAGAATGGCTCATTTCAGAATAATAATATATCATATTACTGTATTATAGTTATTTATGCATTAATGTGTTCATCACTTTAATGTTGCAGCTGGTAAAGGTGGAGCTAATTTCAGATAGTTTAATCCATAATAATACATCATCATTTATTAGTTGATTTGTATATTGTATTAATAATCTGAATCTGCAAAGCAATTTATATTGTCAGATTAATGTAGCGAAGAATAAAAAGTGTTATATTTTTCCCATAAAATGTAGTGAAAGAGAAAGTATAAAGCAGCATAAAATGGAAATACTACAGTACAAGTACTTCAGAAAGTACAGTACTTGTGTAAATGTAGGCTACTTTTCACCACAGGTATCCCATGATGCTTGCATGTGAGCCATTCTTGAGAAATGTTGGTTTTATGCATCTTTTAATTTCTCTATTTAATCTGTAAAAGAAAAAAAAGCACACATTGCTCTGCCTCCAACATCACAGCAGTGGTCATTCACATAGTATTTCCACCTATAGTGGATATAGTAATAATCATGTATCCTCATCTAAACAGCGGTGATTGGTGGATGGGGGAGGGAGCTAACGGGGGCAGTCACTCCCATCCCAACGGTAGCGTGTCTGGGGGCAGAAGAGGAGGACGGAACCATTCATTCTTCTGTGGTTCCCGGAGAAAACGTGGAGGATGAAGAAGAGACACTAAGGGAAAAAAATAACAGTTCAAATCAAACCCGAAGACTTAAACTGCAAGAGGAAGACACATAAAGACCCTGCTGGACTTTAGAGGCGCCGCTTCAAAAAATCGCACCGCCAGCAGTTACACGTAAGTAGAAAAACTCTTTTTTTTACAACTACTTTTCTACAACAATAGTGATTATTCGTCTATGGAACAAGTCCTGCTTGAAGAATCTTAGCCACACATATTGTGACATTCATCCAAGTGTTTCCACGTCTTTTTTTAGAGTAGGACCTTGTGGTATTTTCTCCCAGAGCTGCAGTGAAGGGGAAACTCGTGGCAGGGAAGCCGAGCAGACTGATGCTTTGCCAGGCAATGCAGCAGCACAGTATGACCCCTAATTCTGTGCGTGACAGTCATCAGTCAGAGTTTCTGCCATTTAATTCGTTCATTATTATAGTTTTAAAACATCTGTGTATCTATAACATCTTTAATAAAACTGACCATCCACACGGTGTAACATAAAAACGGAAATGGATTTTTAAATTGGATTCATATAATCAAGAGTAGCCAAAAATCCCCAAATATTCAATTTATCATATTTTTAGTGGCACATTTTGTAATTTGAGAAGCTTGAACAAGACCAAGTTTGTATTTTTTACTTAAAAAAAAATCTATTATCAGAATAATCGCTGATTAATGTTGTATTAACCAATCAATTGACTAAACATGTTAGTTTATCATTAGTTGCAGCAGTTGTTTTCAAAATCCAACTTCTCTATTATGTTATACCATGTGCATTATTAACAGGTAAAAGTTGTATTAAAGATGGAAAAGACACATATGAAATATTACAACTATGGTTTAGTCTATAATGTCTTCAAAGCTCAAGACAATGTTTCCAACGGTGTTGTCTGACCAACAGTCCATAAGCCAAATATATTTAATTTACCATCAAATAAAACCAAGAAAATCAACAAATCATCACAATTGAGAATCTGGAATTTGTATATTTGAATCAATTAATCAACTTATTCTCTCAGCTTTACATATAACCAAATTTAATTTTCATCAGTGACCCCACTGGCTGGTGAGTGAAGCAAATATATCAGCCACTTGCATATTTTACCAGCATTTGGCTGGTGGATGGTGCTAATTTCGAACCCTGGTCGGTGGATATATTAAAGGTCTAAGGTTGCCCTGCTATTGTAACTTCAAGAGAAAGTCTGTCAGAATTGTCTTGACAAAGTGCTGCGACACAGATTCTTGTCTTGTTTTCGTGCTGTGTTTCAACAGTAAACCTGAGAACCGGTCTCACCTGTAAACCAGTGTGCTTGTGTGTGGAAGACAAAGGGCTTCTGGGGGCAGAGACCTTGAAGTCTTTGTACAACAATGTAACCAAAGTCAGGAAAACGGTTTATGCATTTTGTACAAGGAAACCCCTGCTTAGCTTTTTCCCAACAAGCAATGTTTTTTTTCCATGTGTGATGCTCTTTATTGCAGTGTTTAATAGACACTGTTTCATGAGGGATGTTTTGTTCCAAACCTCAGTCACTGATTCATTGTGGTAGGAAAGATCAGAGCCATATGAATCTTTTTCCACGTGGAATTTGCTTTATCTGCTACTTTATAAACACCATAGCTTTTGTTGTCTTTTATCGTAAATTCAATGTGCTAAATTGTTGTAGTTATTGAACTACAACAATTTATTGTTTATTGTTGTCACTTTCTTACCAGCTGCAAAGTTGCAGCTGTGTGGCCGCTGTGTGGTCTCGGTCATGACTCTATATTCTGTAATTAGCTTGAGTCATTTTGTGTAATTTCTCTTTTTTTAAAGGCATGCAACTGAGCTTCAGATGTTTATTGATGCTTAGGTCATTGCTGAATGAGTGACTAGCATTAAAGATGGCGGTTTGTTGGAGTCCACTGTCAGGGATTGCCAGTGGTTTGAGATTATGTGCCAGTGCACGTGGTCCCTCAGGGCTCTGTGCTTGGCCCATTAAAAAAAGGTTGGGCTTCATTCATTACGACCCTCCGTTTAGGCCACAGAAAAGCAAAAAATACATGCGTTTCTCTCTCCTCCCAGCCTAACTGGGCAGATGCTTCTTTTATGTTTTTTTTTACTCTTCTTTCCTGAACAGAATGGTAAACTTTCAAAGCATGGAAATAAAATATTACCAGCCTCCTTTTTGCCCAGTTGATGCATTTGGTGATACTTTCAATGCACGCAAAAATTAAATAAAATAAAAGTTTAACTACTATGCCATTTAAGCACACCACATCATCTGCCTGTCGTGCTTTTCTTGAGCTTTGATGGCAGTGCTTTTGTCATTAATCCAGGATGATGGTGGCAGTTTATGGGATTGGGTCAGTATGTGTCTCCTGGTATGGGGACTATTTTCAGTGGAGGATTTGTTCTAGACATCTCCACGCATATGGATCCTGAATAAACACTTTCATGCGTCTATGAGCGTAAATTTAGCTGCTGATGGAAATCAGACCTGGGCATTATCAGTGTGTGCTTTAAACCAAAGCCAGTGCCGTGGTGTCACCATGACCAGAGTGTGAAATCTACTAATTGAATGGCTGCTCCTGTGTCAGAGGTTAAAACAGATGACTCCGGCCGGCTGGGACTAACATCTGGAATACAGTTTGTAACAGCAAAGCCCGGCTGTGGATATCCTCAAGTGTAGATGGCCATGATAACAAGGCTGGTTTATGGACAAATCTTAACTAGGTCACATTACGTTATAAGGATATCTGTTCCAAGCTTATTAAATGAGTATTTCTGAGTGAATTAAAAGCAGCTGTGTGTCCGAGTTTGTTTCTTTTTTATAGAGCCATTTCAGAGACGGTCTGTTATACCGGTACTGGAAAAGTCTGTGTCACAGTCTGCACATACAGAGTAAGATAAAAGCGTCCGACCGGCTTTGTTCTCTGACATTTTCCACTGTTGTCCGAAGGTTGAAAAGTCACGTTCGAACTAATTCAAACTGACGTAATTTGCTTGAATTCATTTAAACGTAACATATAAAGCCAGAAATAATAAACTACATTGCAGAATTGATGTTTCTAAGGTGCTCCTGCTGCCTCATTTTGAGGAGCAAGCTAACGTTAATGAAATGCTAACAGCGTTTTATGTCAGCTAACATCATTACCTTCATCTCTGTTTTCTGTTTTTGTTTTTAAAACCAAAATGCTTCCACACATTACTTATCAGTGTATTGGTGTTTTGACTGAGCATTCAGCGCGACTCATGCTAGTTTTCTCTATTGTCCATTAGCAAAAACAACAACAATAGCATAGTTAGCTAGCAACAGGGCCTCCTGCTGGAGTACAAGGCAGTTGTTTTTATACATTGTTGATTTTAAATCCGAACACATCATTACAGAGTCCTACTTTCAAACCCTACTGTAGTTCCAATTTCAAATAAAAAGTGACAGCCCTAGTAGGGCTGGCCAATATCACCTGAAAATAATATCATTTTTAAGTGTCATATTTACCTCGGTAACGATTATTTAACGATATCTAGTTTAATACACCTGTGCAATAGATTCTCCATTCTCACAGTGGACGATTCATTAATTTTATGACCCTGATATTTAATGATATGATGATATGATATGAAGTTTAACACCTATTATTTCTCATCTGTTGCTACTGTCAAAATAAGTCCATATTATAATTAGATTTGAATGATACTGATACATTCTGGTTTGAAGTGATCCCACAGAGAGAACTCTGACCAGGTGTGTTCTTTGTCATTGTACTTTCTAGGGGTAGGTGGCAGATTGTATGAAGGAATGAATTTATCCGTAACATACCCATGTGACTAAAATGAGGTCAGTTAGGGAGTCATAATGGTAGTATTGGTAACTTTCCAATTAAGCCCAGCCCTGAGCCCTAGTCTGCCTCTCCTCTTCATTTGGGTGTTGGATCAACCTTTTTGACTTTTGGCACTTGCAGTGAGTTACGGTTGTTTTACAACCTGACAAAGAGCAAAGTAAGAGCTCAAACTACGTCACGTCCATGTGAAATGTGACAGTGTCCAGCAGCGTTTACGTGAAGACCTTTCTCATGTGGCCTCCTGTTCTGAAACAACTGATTTAACTCTCCCAACCCTCCATAGCCCCCTGAATGATACAACACTTTCTTACTCTCTACGTGTCTCCACCCTTCCATGCTACACTGTGGGGCAGTCATGCACACTGATTAGATTAGGCAGCACTGGAGCTAATCACCCTTATTTCTCCTCTCCCCTGCTATTACTTGCTCCCCATTTTCTCCGTAGGCTCCCGGAGATGAGCCTCTCCTGGGGGTACATCCACCTCCAGCGGCTCTACTGCATTGCTGTTTACTGGGAATCCAACAGCGTGGGGGTCCTCATAATAACAAAGCCCTCACCCTACACTTGCCCCCTCTATCAATTGAAGGTAGGCTTGTGTGGAACATACCCTCCCCTATAGAAAGAAAGAGACATCCAAAGAATGACTTGTGGAGGGCAGAGGGGGTGGGGGTCGGGAGGACCCTCTGGTCGGGTGAAATGAGGAGAAAGAATCTGCAGTGGGTTTTGTTCCTTCGTGGCAAGCTGGGGGTCAGTCTCAGGGGAATGCACGGCAGACAGACGGTGGGTTTTGCAGCTGCATGGCCTCCAGCACTTTATCTAGTCCCTGAGCAACTGCAGGCTCATTAAACTCTGCTGCTTGTGTTCAATTCAGTTCAGCATCTCCTGCTTTCCTCCCTGCCATGTATCCTGTCTTTTTTACCAGCTACTGTTGTATCAGACATGTCTGAATATTGATTAAGCTGGAACTGGATTCACTCAGGGACCTCAGCCTCACAGCTGTATGCTAATCATGAACGGTTATGACCCTCCACAATAGGCAGTCTGTGTGTAATGTGCGATAAGGCGGTATCATATGTTCAGTTTGGCTTAGGTCATGGAAAAGGCTTTAAACTGTGCGAACGAGATTACACAAGATTGTACATTGTGTTTGTGTCACCGCTGAATGTCATAACTTGCTTTCATGTTCCAGTTGGTTCCCTGTTTATATTAAAGAAAGAAAACAATGACTACAAAAGATGGATGTCTCTGGATTTATTACATATTCAGATTTTTTGTTTAGTTTTTCACTGATGAAAGGAATAATTTGACTTCTTGCCAAAAGATCGATGCCACTCTTATGTCTGCAAGTTTTGGTGTTCGCAGCGGCCAGGGGCTTGTTGTGTTGCAGCCATGGAGCACAGAAAAGCGTCATTTATGCGGCGCATCCGATTTTCACGTCCGATTTTCAGCGCGCGAGTAGAGGGCGTGCACCAGTCTATTTTTTTCAGCGGCGCATGACAAACCGGGAAACGGGAAGCATGAACGAGCTCCTGGGAAACCGGATGCCAGGACTCGCCGACTGACTTGAATTGAAGCATTGGCGGCACTGCTGCTGCCTGTTCTGCCGTTGTTTATCTTTTTCTTCTTCTTCTAGTCCTTAGAAAGAAAAACATCGGTAGCCTTTGCTCCTTAGCGCCACCGCTGTTCAGGAGAAGACTGCAACTAGTGTCGTGACCACCACGTGTGAGTATAAATACTCACGGCAATCGCATGACATCACATTTGGATGCGCCAGCTTGGCTGCGGCTACTGTAATTTGGCCTTAAGTGGCACCCTAGTATTTTACGTTGACAAAAAAACAGTAAAACTGTAAATCACCATCAGATGAAAATAAAATGTTCCTGTTATTTGTGATATAAGCATGTGACCTGTTTCAACTCCACTCCTCAAATAATTGAAATCGAGAACCGATAAGAACCGGAATTGAACAGAAGAATCGTAATTGGAATCAGAATTGTTAAAATCAAAATGATGCCCAACCCTAGTCTGTATGCTAATTATGAAGCTAGAGCCAACTGGTGGTTAGCTTATCTTAGCTAAGCCCAAAGGTAAACGCACCGCTAAAGCTCACTAATTAACACGTATCTTGTTTTGTAAATCCGTACACAAAGGTAAACATGACGAGCTGTGATTTTACACAAAGTAATGCACTGGAACTATCCGCCTCTTGCTTCCATTTTTATGCTAAGCTAAGCTAACCATGGCCTAGCCCTTTATATCTAGTGCACAGACATGAGAGTGGTGTTAATCTTGTAACAAAACAATATTCCTTTAATAAAAAGTCAGAAATGAATGAAAATGTAAAGTACTTTCCAGAGCCAGTCAACTGACGAACTCTATTGTCATTCGATGGGAAATTTTGATAAAGTTAGTTTAGTTTCCTAAAATCCCCTTGTCATACTGGTCAAGCTTTCCAGCTGAGCTCTTTCACTTTCAGTCGCTTTTACTGTAAATTCTCAGCACAGAGGGCTGATTCCCAGTGTTTGGGCCCCAGTTTCACCAGCACCATGGAAACCCTATTTTGGTTTGGACTGGCAGGCAGTGACCGGTCATTATTACCACTGCACCACTGGTAGCCAGAGCACAGCAGCTGGACCAACGGCAAGAACGCTCTTTCTGTCTTTCTCTGCATCCTGCCTTGGCATACCTAGTTTTAATAGAGGTGACTCATGTTAAATATAAAGCAGGTCACTGGTTTGACCTATAATCCTGCTCACATTACTGACTGTATTCACAGTAGTTGACCGTTTGCCCCTGTTAGTAACTGTTTCTATGCCTGTCAGGCTTTCCCTTTTGCCACAGAATGCCGTTTGCAATGATAATGTTGATTTAGCACATACTTTTTGTAGTAATTTCTGAGGAAATGGGTTTGATTTCAGACAGAGGTAGACAAAAGCAGGTTCTCTCATTTCTAGCCGGAAACCATCGATTTTGTCAGGTGAAATGAGCTGTAGCTAGCTAGCTAATTAAGCTAACGTTAGCTCCATTAGATGGTTGAAAACATTGACTTTTTTAATGTTTCCAGCTAAATCATTTTTAAATAAGAATCTTATACAGTGAAATGTGTCTTAGGATCTGCACCTTTTGGCTGATATTGTGCTGAAAGACTGATGTTAAAGCTAACATCAAACCAAAAAATAGCATTCTCTTGAGTTGATATCTATTTTGAAGACATGTAAGTTAAATTAAGAAACATTATTGCTCTTGTATTGCAGTTGCATTGAAAAAAAACTATATAAAAGTAACACTAAAGGAAGAAATAAAAGGAATACAATAAGATATATAGATAAAATAGAAAATAAATACAATACCTATACAATAATTGTAATACCAGCCTGCTTGATCAATTTCTTCTTTTTGTTTTTTTGATTTATAAACAGTTGCGGTTTGGGGAATTGGTTTAGTGTAAAATGTTTGAGTAAAACCATGGTAACTTCTGACTGAATGTCTCCACCTAATCTTCACTCTGGTCACTGAGCAGAGGTCTGCCTAATGGCCTGTGCAGCTGTGAATTGATTTGTAGTGTGAGGGCTCTCCAGGTGAGGGTGACCACTTCACTGAACCGGGATGCGATAATGTTACACCACCTGTGGGACCAATCAGTCACAAGCTTCAGCACAAAAATGAGCCTGTTGTAAGATCTTTTTCCCCCAGTGGTTAATGGGTAAATTCAGAGATGTTATACCATATAAAGACACAGTCAGGTTTGATTATTTACACAAGATCAAACAATACACCCCAAAGCTCCGGACATAATAACAAGCTGATATGAACAGGCGTAATTGAATTTAACCGGTATTTGCCAGGCTAGTTTTCCCAGCCACAGGCTCGTCAACAAATGCATCCTGTTTGATTCAATCTCAGGTATGATCAGCACCGACATGGCTCCAGTTAAATCAGCAGTTTCAGGTTCAGCTCAAGTCAACTTTCCCTTTTATGTTGAACTCATAACCTCTCCACTGTCTAAATTTAATTTATTTTGCCAAAGAAGCATCTTTGCGACAATAGTTCACTGCAGTTGTGATGCTTCTGGAAGCAAAAGTAAGTACTGCTGTTTCATATTCCTCTTCAACTGGCTCTATGCGGTTTACCTTTTTGTGTTAAATCTTCCAAAGCCTTTATAGAACATGCATACTTGCAGGGAATGAGGAATTTCTTTGTTTGCTGTTGTCATTTGGGGCGGCCCTGAACAGCTAAGTGGTATTTGCACATCTGAAGACAGCAGGGATTATTCCTCGCTACATGGAGACGGGAGAGTAAACACAAGCACAAGAAAAGTGAATCACAGAGGGCTGTAATAATAGTGTAAGGAGACAGAGAGCAGAGAGG
Source organism: Gymnocephalus cernua (assembly GCA_023631565.1). Lineage (NCBI taxonomy): Eukaryota > Metazoa > Chordata > Actinopteri > Perciformes > Percidae > Gymnocephalus > Gymnocephalus cernua. Next base: position 28,143,319 of record CM042442.1, read on the forward strand.
AAAAAGAAAAAGGAAGGTAAAGCTTTTGTTTCACAATTAACTGGAGCGGCCCTGGGTCGGACATCTGTGATCCATCTCCCAGGGGCAGGCGTCTGGAGCTGCCTTGCCTTTGTACCCTCTTCCTCCCCCTTCTTCTTCTTTCACCAGCATCGTGACTTCCCTTTGACAACCTCACTGCCCCATAGATCATTTACTCCGAGTGAAACCACTTTTTTAAATAGCTGCCTCTGACCTCTATCCATTATTTTGTCATCATTATCATAGAGGTTCATATCCAGATAGATAAGGTTTTGAAAGCACTGCTTTTTTTCCACACTAAGCTGATTCACTAAACTGAGAGCATTTGGTAAACAGTATCCAAAGTGCATACATTTGAAAATACCTGGTCTTGCATATTACTGTAGTTGTGTAAAATGGAGCTTTTCCAACATGCAGACGTATGATAGACGTGGGAAACCTTTTACAAACATGGCCAATGTCCTTTAGTTCACCAGTGGTGGTGCCACAGCTGCCCATCACTTTAATGTGTCTTATTTTGTGTTTTAGTTTGTCTGACAACACAATAAAGGTGTTAAGTAGGGATGCACTGGCCCAATGTTTTCTCTCCCGATTCCAATTTGAATACCTCAAGTCACCGATCCAATGTCAGTGCTCTGTCTTTTTATCTGTCTAATTTAAAATGTGAATACCTCACAGCTTGGAACGTATTGGAATACTTTTTTATCTAACATAACATGCCAACCGTGACTGAATGAACGTAACTTATAGCATTTTTTGAATGACAAAGACAAAAGTAAACATGCATTTAATATAATTTTTCATCTCTGGGGGATCAGATTGGTGCATTGACCAAACTATCATTAAGCCAAGAGCAGAAAGAATTGCATTTATTAGAATAGATGTGTTATTTTGAGGACAGCAGAATGTATAACCATATGACACAAAAGAATTACTACACTTACATTCAGTGGAATGTTTCCTCAGACCTCCCTATCAATGTTTTTTTTTTATTTATTTATTTTTACTGGAGCTACTTTCCACCAAAGAAATAGTTGACAATGTGCTCTGTGGATTATCCAGAGTTACACTGTTACACTGTTTCTAGAAAGAGATGTTGCCGTTTTAAATGTCACTTTTCAGCACAACAAAAAACATTCAGTTCACCTTTATTGTATTTAGGTTAAGGCAGAAAACTCAGGAATTGAGGTTTTTGTATTTTGGGTGAACTGACCTTTAACGATAACATCAAATGCAACACGTGGCCTGAAAACTTTCAACACCTAAACAACATTTTAAGTGTCGACGTAGCTCAATTCAGGCAGTGTAATGGCAGTCATGCTCTTCCCAGATCATGTACTGTAAACACTTATCCTCTTCTCAGGAGGGTTAGGCACATTAAAGCAGCCGTTATGGCCTCGTTACTGCCGAGCCATTAGATTCCTGGGGGCCAATAGCCTGTGACACTGAGTGGGAATCTTTATCACTGGGTTCACAGGTTCAGAGGCTGGACAGGAAAGATGATGATGCCTCTGTCTTGTAGACATGATAACACAATTTGGCAAACATTAGCAATGCTGCAGGACACATACAGTCCTGAAAGGAGGGGAATGCATGTGTGTGTGTGTGTGTGTGTGTGTGTGTGAACTCATGTGAAACCTCTTTGCCCATTATGTCTGTCATCATGTCTGGTAGAAACTTGGCTCTTATCCAATCCAGAGAAATTACCCTCCTATCCACATTAAAGAGCACACTAATATACCTGTCTTCTATCATGTAGAGAGACCTCAAAGATGACTTCATCACATCAGAACAAAGAAAGCAAGATACAAATCAGTTAAAAGTTATCACTTTTGATTCCATATCTGTTTTGTTTTTAACCTTAGAAAGCACTTTATCTCTAATAAGAATTATCAACCTGTCTCGATGAAAGAAGCAGCTGCAGCCATCTGCTGTGTTCAACATTGAGCTAACAGACTAATCACTGCAAGGTGATGTCATCTTTGTGTGCTGTGTGCGGTCTGTGGTTTACAGGCAGGACACACACACAAGTATGTATGAATACACACACACACACACACACACACACACACACACACACACACACACACACACACACACACACACACACACACACACACACACGAGAGGAAATTGGATAGAGTGTGGATAATCATTGCATTAGTACAGAGTGTGTAATCAGCATGAGCCTGAGGGAGTAAAACACACCTTGTGTTTTTACTTTACAGACCGAGGTCTTTTGTAAACGGCTTGCGCTGCAGTGTGTTAAGTGTTTTTGTGTGGAGGTGGAAAGGAGTGTGTGCTTGTGTCAAAGGAAATTATGGGTCTAACTGAGGAGATAGAGCTGGACGTTAGTGGTGTGATGTCATCTAAAAGGGGTATAATGTCACTGATTATTGATGTTTATGTACAGATAATCATTTTTAAAGAATTCTAGGAATAAATTACTTTTTGAAAAATGCATCACAGGGAAAATCTTTGTTTCTCTGCCAATTTACTGCTGAAATGTGATAAAGAACTGCATTCTTTGATAACAAAAAGTTAAAGGTACAAGCCTGTGTACGTAAAAACTTCGAAATAGACTGTTAACTATGACTTCCAAGGTGCATTTCGACAAAAAAATCTCACTGAGCTTAAATGCACCGCTAATGACAGATGGAAGCTAAAGATAACAGTGTATGCAGCCTAAATCAATTCACTTTTAAATTCTGAGTCAATTGTGGCTGAATTCAACAAAGTATGGCGCCGTGTTTTGTTCTCAACTGTAACAACAAAGCGAGAATTTACTACTTACTGCTCTGACTTTTGCCTCTGACTGGCTTTTTCTTCATGGCAACGGCGGCCGAGGTTCATGGGTATTGTAAAATTTACATCTCTCCGCCATACCAAAATGACACACAAAACGTGATTTCTCTAGCCTGGATGCCAGCCGAACTTAGCCCTGCCCACAACATTTGAGGTCTGGAAGTTTGGTCTGGACTTGATCCGTTGTGGAGAAACTATGCTCGAACCAGAGCTGTTTGGACCAATCAAATTGTCAGGGCGGGCTTTATACGATGATGGACAGATGATCAACTGGTCTCCTTTGTCGTCTGTCCATGTTTTAAACACGGGCATGTCGCGTTCCAACCGTGTTATTAAGTTCTGACAGGACCGACAAATGCGATTTGTTTGCTGTATTGTCGAGTTCTAATCCTAAACGGAGAACTTGTTCGTATATGCATTCACCTTCACTATTTCTCTCAAAAATGATGATCGTGTTGGTAAGTACTCTGTGTATCCTTAAATTCTTTTTACAACACCGGCAAAGATAGTTTACATTCATCTTCTTCTACTTCTTCCAGTGTGCGTGCAGTTGAGTTCTGTTGACAACTACACGTCGCTCAACATACGTCACATACTCTGTTGCTCTGATTGGTTGTAGGTCTATCCAATTGAGTGCAGAGGCATTTTCTTTCCTGGTTCGTTTGAAACGCGCCCCAATGGAGCAGTATCAGACTCGTATTCTGACTAGAATCTGAGTTGGACGACGTCAGGCTATGCTTTCTCAGAAACAAAGTTAAAATAATTAAAACTGGTGGCCGAAACATAAACGTTACCTATAGAAATGTTGCATCACCTGGGAGAGTCCAGTGTTTTTTTGTTCAGTGACATTGAGGATATCATTTAAAGAAAACATGTAAATGGACATAACCCATCTTCATGAGACTCATTGTGGCTGTGAAACAGCATTGTTTCTGGCTTCTAGTTGCCGTCAACAGGCCGAGCTCGCACCCAAACCCAAAGAGGAAGCTGCACAGGCTCCAGAAACCCGACAGTTTTTCCTCCTCTCTTTGAAGCGCTCCTGGCAACGCTTTCAAAGCCCCGTCTGTCTCAGCGCTGGCTCCTAAAATAATGTGTGGTAAATGTAATACAGCTGCCCAGCTGAGCAGGAACAGACAATGCTTATTATTCTCAAGAACAATCATTTTTTTAATGCTGTCTTGTGTCTCACCATCTTTTGTACATTCCATATATTTTACATGACAAAATAAAGCTTCATTATCAACTGCCACTTGTTTTTTTATTAAAACAGGACTGAAACATATTACACAAGTATGATACTGGATCCACTGAGCGGTTTCTGTGGTGCTGATGCAGCAACAGCTTGCTTGTCCTGTAAAAATGTTTCAGAGAGAGAGAGAGACACACACACACACACACACACTGGCTGCTGAGCACGATGATGAAGTCATTGTTGGTCAAGTCTGTTTTGTTTTGTATGAATAGACAGCAGCTGTGATGCCCATTCAGTTCCAGTCATAGAAGAGGGGGCTTATATAACCCAGTTTACACTTACAATATGTATTGTGTTTTAAACTCCAGAAACATGTGTTCCCACATAGATAGTAAGTCATAAAAATCCAGTTGTTACTGTTCACACACGCTTTAGATTAACATGTATTTGACCTTTTGGATCAGCCAGGTGAGGTGCACAAACATCTGTCTTTGTGTCTGATATCTGCCTGTATTTGCAAGGCTTCAGTACTCTTTCAATATTTGCTCACGGCTCGCTCAGCGATCGCTCCAAATCGCTTGTTTGAACACTTTGCAGAAGCAGTGCATTATGGTGATTAGTGAATGGAGCTGGCTGCTGGCTGTTTCCTAACACCTGTGTTATGTATGTTAGCCTGAGGGAGGAGGACTCCTGAGCTGGTTATTTTAATGAGAATGCTCTCTGCTCAGCCTCACATGCCTCCCATTACTGCCCAGAGAGTGAAGAGAGGACTGGAGGAATGAATGTTAAACAGATGCAGATGGCAATGGAGGATGCAATATTAGTGCTTGTTGTGTCACAGTTTTAATTAAGTCAACCTTTGATTTAGATAAAACAGCATCCACAAGTTGCCCCTGCTGCATTTGCAGCTACCGAAACACCTAAAGGAATAATTTGACATTTTGGGAAAGTAGTTTGAATTTGTTATTGGAGATTAGAAGATCTAGTCTGGCTATCACCAGACCAAGCTCAGTCTTTTAAGATTGAACATTAGTCTGGGGAGTCTGCTCTGTATTTTCTCTGCACAAGAGCCGTGATCAACTGGCATACTTCAAATGACTGTACGCAATTGGATAGTCCTTCAACCAATCAGACCAATGATCCAGGTGACGTAGCAGCGACAGCGGCATCAACGGGTTGTTGCCATGGATGCTGCGCTATGTTGAATGTAAACAAGAAGCTGCTTGGTCGCTTCTCTATTGTCATCGTGTTAAACCCGCCAATAGCGCGCCAGGTGGATAAGCCGATTTGTGATTGGTTCCCGCAAAATTGTTACGGAAGCAGGATAGATACACATACAGTTGAGGTTTCCAGCCTGAGCTGCAGGGAGAAATCAAGTCAACGGCAGATCGGGCTGGGTTAACCCAGTCTATAGAAGACCAATACCACCCTCAAATCTGTCTGTTAAATATAAACCAAACAGGAGGTTAGCTTAGCATGGTATAAATACTGGAAATAGAGGGAAACTGCTAGCCTTTGCTGTGGCAGAAGATGATTAATTAATTGATTGATTGATTGATCATTGATTAATCTGCCATACAATGATTTTCTTGATTAATTGTTTGGTCAATAAAATATCAGAAAAGTTCCAATATCCTGGAGCACAAGAGGACGTCATTAAATGTCTTGTTTTGTCCGACCAATAGTCCATCACCTAAAAAGAATTATTTAGAGAAATAACGTAAGACCAGTGGCCGGGCTGGCTCAGTGGGTAGAGCAGGCGCACATATATTTAGAGGTTCATGCCTCGACAGAGAGGTCCAGGGTTAGGGTTAGGGTTAGGGTTATCATCACTGGTCAGAGTTGAACAACTGCATGTCTTCCCCCTCTCTCTCCCCTTTCTCACCTGTCCTGTCCATTAAAGGCAGAAAACCCCAAAAAATAATAATGTAAGACCAAGAAAAGCAGCAAATTCTCATTTTGGAGAACCTGGAACTATTAGATGTTTGGTATCTTTGGTTGAAATATGACTTGAATGATGAATCCATTCCTAAATGATCAGATTCATTTTCTTTTGATTGACTAATTGATTCATCTAGTCATCATTGCTAAAGGTTAGAAAATAAACCACGCCTATCAGCACCTCTAAAGCTCACTAATTAACATGTAATATCTTCCAAAGCTAAACATGATGAGGAACCAGCAGAAACTCCAGGAAGTCATTGCTCAGGGCCAAGAAATAATCTGGCACATAATCCCCCTGTAAAACCACAACGAGATGTAAAATGACAATTACTGTGCTTTAGAGGTGATGGTAGGAGGTGATTCCCCCCCGCTACAACTCTTTATGCTAAGCCGAGCTAATTGCTTCACATTCAACAGACAGATATGAGAGTGCTATTGATATTCTCATCCTCAAATGTTCCTTTAAATGTTAACAACCCACATACTTCCCTTCCATCTAGCTCTCCTATTCCCAGAGCCCTTAAAAACTATAAGAAAGACCCTTTTGTGGTGGGCATGGCTGCAGGGAACAACCCCCCCCCCAGGCCCCACATAATGGTCTGCCCCCAGCTGTAAAAGAGTTCAACTGCTCAACTCCAAAAAATAGTGCCTTAACCATGAGGTATTCCTAAGTTAAGTGCATGTTGGGGCATTTTCAGCATCACTTTAACAGGCCAGTATAGCAGTAACACTTTGGGAAAGTATACACTTTTTTAACTGAAAATTGCCCGACAAGTATTTACACTGCTGAGGTTCTCCTGAGGATAAAGCATACTGTACGATTATTGTATTTTTCTTCCTTCACAAGTAATAGCAGTGTTGCTCCGGCCCTTAGCTTCATGAATTTCGTGGAACTTATCTGTAAAATTGAGGTTCCTGTTTTCACCTCTTTTTCTTCTCAGATTTCAGCGTGAGAAAAAACGGGAGATTCAGGTGTGTAAACTGTTTGTGATAAGATGTAACTAATACAAAATGACTTACAAGCAATCAAACCGAATCACAGCAAATGTGTCGTATAGGTTTCTTTATCTTCCCAGCTGAATGAATAAAAAATACAAAAGACAAAAAATGCAATTCAATGATTTAGAGGCCTGCCGTATGGTTGGTATGCTGTTTATTAGTGTAGTGATTCCAGTGAAGCTTCTGTGGGAATATCTGTGTATTATTTCAAGCTTATTCCATAGTTTTTGTGGCAAAATCACTGCTTGTTTTTCCACTGTTCATAAACCAGATGCCAATGTTGATTATACCTTATTTGATTATGTAATATTTCCATTTCAGCGTATCACTTAACATAAAACAAAGTTTGTGTTTTTCTGCCTCAAGGCCTTTTTTTTGTCCATACCTGCTTCTGTAGGGCAGGTCAGGTCAGAATGACATCAGTGTTTGAATTGTGGATGTTTCAGGCACACAGACAGGTGTGAGGAGTGCCTTGTTGCGCATTGTCATGGAAGGCTTGTATCATGTGGACACGCCGACAGTTTTGTTGTCATTACTTAGAATTCCTCATGGGGGTGGCAGAAACTACGCACTATAGCTTTAAAGTGGCCAAATTATGCTCATTTTCAGGTTCATAATTGTATTTTAAGGTTGTACCAGAATAGGTTTACATGGTTTAATTCTCAAAAAACACCATATTTTTGTTGTCCTGCACATTGATGCAGCTCCTCTTTTCACCCTGTGTTCAGGTCTCTGTTTTAGCTACATAGTGAGACATCTCACCTCTATACCATCTTTGTAGGGATTCGCACATGCGCAGTAGCTAGGTAAGATCACATCAGCTAGCTAGCTTTTTTCTCTAACTTCAAGGCAGGATTAGCCGGGAGACTTCTGCTAAACAGGGCGCACTTCCAACTTTGCGTGGAATACCTGCAAAACAGGGACATGTAAGTAGTTATTTTGTAGGTTATGCTAACACCTTGTTTCGGCTACTGACGTAAAAAGCCCTGCCGATTTTGACCAGCTCACCCGGAGACTGAAGGCAGGATGGATGTTTTTTTTTCAAGTTTGTATGCGTGTGGAAGCACCAGAGACACAAAATAACACCCCAAATCCCAGAAAAAGTGTTTTTTTCATAATATGGGCAATTTAAGTATCGGTTCAGGCACCGTTTAGGCACCGGCACCGTTTTAAAAGTATCGCTTTAGCACCGGTATCGGGGAAAAAAACAAACGATACCCGACCCTAGCGGTGATACGTTGCTTCGTCACTGCGGTATGAAAAAAATCCATACCGTCACAGCCCTAGTGTATCCATTTTGGAGCGTTTGAGTTGGTGCATTGTTATATATACTGTACGTGTGTGTTTGTGAGAAGCACTGTCATTTAAAAAGCACACACACAATTAATAGTTTCAGGGCATTGTCACAGAAACAATGTCCTTCACAAACCTCCACCTTCAGCTCCTTTTGAAGATATACATGTACCTATCTATGTTTGAAGAACAGCCACCAGTTATCATAATCTAATCTGCTCCATTCATCCCACTGTAGGGAGTTTGTGCACCGTTAGTGGAAAGCGCTGCAATCCTGTTAATGTTGTGACTATTGAAGTCTGACTATTGACCCGAGCTGAGTGCTGCTCTCTCTCTCTCTGGACAGTATCCATTAAAAAGCCTCAACAGTGGCGAGAAAAAAGGGGAACAGAGTTGTCCATTAGTTAATTATCTACAGCCTGACGAATGTGTGCCATTAGTATGTGGAGGGCAGAGTAACCTCAATCTGCTGCTGACACCAGGAAGATGTTTGATGAGTTGTCAGTGCTGCTATTGAGTTTTCCTTGGTTAGTTCTAAAAGACAGATTGCTTTCTTGCGTCATGGTTATATTGATACTGGGATTAAGTAATATAATTTGTAGTCTTGCTCCTACTTACTCTAAATTTTATTAGTTAAGGATTTATGGCGGAGGCAGACTGCCTCGCCTGAAAAGAGATTGCCTCCATTTATGATACCTTTATGAAATATAAGATTAAAGTATTATGCTTTTTTTGGCCACTTGGGGCCAAGATGTAAACACAATGGCATATCATCACCGTATAAAGTTGTTGTGGTGAACTAGAAAGCAAATAGTTGCCTATTAAACATCCAGCAGATACAAAGCCACAGCATCATTAATTTGGAGTCGTGTTTCTGGCCACCTGAAGAATATAAGTCCAACATTCACTCTCCTTTTAGCTCTGTTTATGGTCTCCACCAACTCCTGAGGGAAAAGTCTGGCTCTTTGGCTGTTAAATGCTCCACTGTGTTCACCAGCTGGTTACTAACTTTGGTCACCTGCAGTTTGGTGCTGGGCAGAGGGTTTTTCAGAGCTTTTTTGCTGGTGAGAGTGAACCACAACAGTAAAGTTGCACTGCCTTTTGAGTTTGTACAAGTTGAAAAAGTAGAAGCAAACCGCTTAATCGGTCACAGTCAAACGGGAGTGTTGTACATAAAGCAATCAGATAAAGTTTGTTACTAGTTTGAGTCATATTTTAATATCTGCGTTGATTTCAGAGTTAAAATTAGGATGCAGGAAAATGGGATGTGTTATTTCAAAATCCATTTCACACAGGGCTTCTGATTTATGGGGTTAGGGCTAGACTTATGGCTTATCCCTCTCACTGATTTTGCTGGATTATATAATACACACAATGTGTTTTGTTTTGTTGTGATAAACATTATGCCACGTCACGTTAAATGAGGGATGCAGACATCGGCGTCTCGTTTTTATGAACATGTGAAACTGTTTACAAGTTTTCTCCAGGTGCATTTGCTCGTCTGTCTCAGGTTTAGATGGAAAATACCAACGAGCAAGAAGAGAAAAAGATGCTCATTTAGGTTGTGGAGCCAACTATGACCAAAGTGTTGCTCTCTGGAGATGGTATGGTTTTGTGATTTGGACTCATTGTTGCATTCTTCCTGCTCTCTCTACAGGTTGTGAGGAGTTGAAAGATTTGGATCATTTGGATTTAACTGAAGAATTTGTCTCTGAGTCCACACAAGAGGTTGGTGTTGTGGTTTTTGTTTGAGGTGTATTTGCCCTTTCATTTAATTTAATTTCAATGACTTGTGACTCAAGTGTAGAGCTTTTTTTGTATCCAAGACCCTTTGGAGTTGTGTAGACTAACAAAACAAACAGAAGCATGGTTTCCTGCTTTTCTTGTTCTGATATTATTGGGGTTCCTGGCCACCTGTCTGTTTCTGGGGGAAATACAAGCTGTTCCCATGGCCCCTATTGTTCCGGGCAGGTGTTTTCTAACGTCACTGCTTTAAAGTCGTCTTCTTACTGTGAGCAATTGCTTCCTACATGAACACAAAGTCATGTTATTTCACGACGGCTTTCTTTATTTGTGGTTTACTCTGCTATCCTTTCACTTTTTTTTAGTTGGGTGAGGCTCAGTTGAAAAACATGTACATTTGTGGAGTTGTTTTTGCTTTTGCTGCCAGGCCACTATCAATCAAATCTGATCAACCCACATCTGTACAGTCCTGATGATTAGCTGAGTTTTTGATGTATTTTTCGGAACTTTAACTTTGGTTGTTCCTTATTTAGTCGTTAATGTTAAACGTTGAAGAGAAATACTGAGGTTTCAAAATCAGAATCGGAATCAACTTTAATGGCCAAAGAGTCATATTTCTTTCTTAGAGTAATTTATTTGGATAGATTTTAAAGGGATATGGAGGCAAAAGTAGTAAAAATAAGGTCAGAGCAAAGTCTGAAAAAAAATAATTTTCTATTGCAATGTACACTCAGTTGCCAGTTTATTACACCTAGCTAAAATAATGCAGCCTAATACAACAGCCGTGCAATTAATCATGCCTTCACGAATGTTTTAATAAAATAAACTGTTTTGGGGAGGTTTTTGTTTTATTTAGCGCCATTTCAGAGGCTGTAATTTACAGTGCTGTAGAATTGCATTGGATTCTACTGAGAGGTGTTTCTAATAAACTGGTAACTGATATATATGTATATTTTCACTACCCTGTGAATCATCTTGAGACCCCTGTTTTAAATGATGTGTACTGCCGTGACTGTAACCTTTAGTTAACTGAAGGGAAACAGCTTCTTCCAACAGCTTCAAGTTCATGCTGTATTTTCATTGTCTGCCACGCTGACTCCTTGAAATCTGTCCGGTATATTTATCTGGATGAAGAAGGAAGTTGGGGGTGTTGCGGGGGTGATGGTGTTTTTCCAATATGGAGGAAAACAACAGAGTGAGAGATAATGAGCAGGGACCACCTGTGAAGGCCATTTCAAAGTGGAAAGCCCCGCTCTAAGATAATAAACTGAATTAGTGTTTGTCACTTTGCTCCTAAAATAGGGAGACTTCATGTCAGCGGTCCACTTCCTGTTATCTCACACGTGTTTTTGACTATACCTCTTGTCTCTTCACTCTGTATTGGACACATCAATGGGACCAGGCTGCCACTGAGGTTTTTATCTTTTGAATTAAGTTCAAACACACTCTTATTTCTTATCAGGAAGTTTGATAAAGAAAAACTCATGTTATTGTTTCTAAATACTCTCAGCTGTCATCCAAGGCCCATTTACTTTAGAAATATGAGACATGGCAGTTTCTATATCCTGCCATGTCAGCTCTAAATCAGACAGATTTTTCCTATTGTGTCTGCAGGATACCACAGTGGTGTCCAGTGTTTTACAGGTTTTTGTGAGTTTATAGAAAAGAGTGACTGTTCAACACTCATCTCTTTGTCTGCAAGTGAAAGCACTTACTCATCTCACTTTACTCCCCCGAAACCAGTCTGACAATGGCAACACACTTCTTCATTTCTCAGCTTCCCACCTCTTGGTTTTGTCCTCGCAGTCTCCTTTTCACTCGGCTTCTCCCCTCATTTGTCTCCATCACTCGGCTCCTCGCCTCCTACACATGCTGTTACCGTTGATTTGCCAAGCGCCTGCGAGCGGGGATGATATCACTTGATACTTTTATTATCCGAAACTCGAGAGAGTCCGGTGCCAACGTTCCTCAGCGGTGCTTACTTTTGATTTTGACCAGGGTATCAGGTTAAGCTTGGAGTGCCCACAACAGCAATAGCTCAGCCCCCAGGGGCATTTGGATAAAGCAGCCAGCAAGGTATCAGTTTGCCGGGGAAGTTAGGATTAAACTGCCCTCATCCAAAGCACAAAACACAGTGAGAACAATGCTTTTAGCCCTGCAGAGAAGACGGCCAAATACCATCCACCCAGCTCAGCAGAGTGACTGATTTCCTGAGTCTGGTCTGGAAAACAAAGGCACGGGGATTTGAAGTGGAAGGACTTTTCTCCCGCGACCCCCTGTGTTTATGGTCCCCGGGGCTGTTTGCAGGGCTAAAGTGGGGCTGGAAATGGTTAAGCATAATGGAGACAGTGTTAGGCCTGAAGGCCCCCAAACTCTGCAGCTCTCTAACAGTGGGAACCAGAGAAGTGCTTGAGGCTCCCCAGTCCATCAACAGTCAGAGGAAATAGGTGTGAAGAATGTAGGCCCATATTTCTCAAACTATTTTTAAAGGTTTAAACATTTTTAAAGGAGCTGTACTCGATATTCAGAACATTACGTCCTGAGCAGAGAATAAAGACAGACACGGTCCGATCACACGTGCATGCAAGTTCTTTTGCGTTGGTATCAGACACAGAGGGCCGCGACAAAGCGTCGGTATTTGACGAGCAATCCCAGACCAAGGAAGGATGACTTGTAGTCAGTGGTTTACCTAAATGGGTACATATACGTTTCTTAACAAGACTTAAGAGTCTACAGCCAGCAGCTCTCTAAGACTGCACTGTTAGCATGCTAACATGCTGATGTTTGGCAGGTATAATGCTTACCATGTTCACAATCTTACTTGGTGTGTTAGCATGCTAACATTAGCTAATTGGCACTAAACTAAATTACAGCTAAAGCTGATGAGAATAAAAGTACACAAAAACACAAAAAAGTATTGGTTAAATTCAGTAATTCAATCAATCAATTAATCAATCAATCAATCAACATGTATTTATATAGCACTTTACAGCAAGCAGCAGGTATCCAAAGTTATTTACATCAAGAAGAACCATTAATAAAACTGCATAACATACAATAAAAATAATAAAAATCTAGAAAACAGTAACATCAGAAAAGGTTACATAGAAACAGGAGGAGGAAAGTAGTAGAATGTCACTACTATGTATTGAAATACATTTTAAATAAATAGGCTATGTTTTGAGTTTGGATCTATAGAGAGCTACATCTGTAATAGTGTGAATGTCAGGGGGTAACTTGCTCCAAATTAAGATCTTGACCTGATGATGATGATAGCACTAAATAAATAAAAACAACATTTCACAATTCATCCTGAGGGGAACATGAATGTATGTGCCACATGTCATGCTAATCTATCCAGTAGTTGCTGAGATAATTCAGTCAAGATAAACTAGTCTACATCCATGACGTTCCACTTCCGGGATTGCTCTGGTGCCTGCTGGAAATTCCACCGAATGTCACTCTTTTCGGCCGGATGTCCGTTACCTTCCGCTTTCTTTGTCTTGCCGTTCTAACCTCCGGTGGATTTCTGAGGACTCTGGTTACCTGCTCCTCAGATCTCTGCAGGGTAAATCCAGAAAGCTAGCTAGACTATCTGTCCAATCTGAGTTTTCTCTCACACGACTAAAACAACTTTTGAATGTACATGTTCCACCAAACAAGTTCCTTCCTGAGGCTATTTTGTAGCGGCACCGTGGCTACGTCCGGTGCTTAGTGCCTCCCAAGTCGATTGTGATTGGTTTAAAGAAATGCCAATAAACCAGAGCACGTTTTTCTCCCATCCCGGAATGCTGTGTGGACTAGCTAGACCCTCCTCCACAGCGCTGTGGAGGAAGGTCTGGCAGTGCGAGACTAGGACAAACAGACTGACAATGCCATCCATAGAGCCATGCCCCTGGAGAACTGTTTGTAGGGTCATGCAGCAGCAAGCAGTTTGTCTGTTTTGGTTTCACAACAAACAGTAGTGATTGTTGCCCTGGTGTTATCGCTCTTTAAAAGCACTGAGCCATTGTGATGCATGTTATCTCTGTTTTGTTGCTGTTCCTCAGCCTCTTTAATCCTCAGCTCAAAGGAGCACAAGCTGATATCTAACTGCTCAGAGATGCTATACAGACTGTGTCAGACCAGAGACAAAGAAATTCTCTTTTGTGGCACAAAACAATCTTTTCACAAGATGACTATCCAGTGAAACCCTCCCTCCCCGTCTGTGGCAGTCCGGTTGGCCACCCACTTTGAAACCACTGTGATGTGTCACTTGGTCCATGTTTTCCATCACCCTCTTAACCCTTGTGGCGATGGCTCGCCATGCGAGGGCTGTTATGATCAACATGAAAAGATGAGGGATTGTTGACCTCCGCCTTCCTCCACAGAGGCACAGCTGAAGAATTACCCCCATCTTTTTTGGAGTGACTCCTGCTCCACCTCACCACTCAAACCAGACTGACACACGTAGTCAGTCAGTGTATAAACAGATGTTTCCAGGGGGAAACAGTTGACCTCTCACCCTGAGATCAAATAGAGGTGTGCATGTTTTGTGTGCCCAGGTCCATGTGTGTTTTTATTACGTTCTTTATGTATGCATTTGGACTAAAAAGGCTCTTGGGATGGGTGAAATTGTTTTCTTTTTCCCCTCATACTGCTTGTTTCTCCAACTTTTCCTCTCAGTCGGAGGTGTTCAAAGTCCTCGGTGCCTCTGCGATGTTAGCTCCACACCTCTCGCAGGTGTGCTCCCTACTGACCACAAGCTGTGGGTTCTGTTCACCACTCAGGTCTCTGCACAATTATTCCTTTTCCCCTCGTCTCTCTTTCCCACGCTCCCGTCTTGCTTTCCCCGGAGCTCCAGTGTTGGGATTTCCTCACCTCCAACACATCCGTGTGTTTATGCTCCAGCGGCACTCCCCACAGAAAGTTCATAAATTAGCAAATATATGCCGCAGAGATATCTCTCCCACACTATGATATGTTCAACTACAACCACCGTTGACAAGAGCGTAATGGATAAAAATTATGTGGCGTGACCTCGCTGGGGAAATGTATCCGTCTCTTGACCTCAGCTGTCGTATTAAATAAATGGATCGATGTCAGATATGTGAATAAGATGTTGAGGTTGTCAGTGAAGATATGCTATAGCAGAAACCATTTCATGCAGCTTAACACTGAGACGTGTTCCTTTCAGCAAGTAACTTTTAACACCTTCAAAGTTTAAAGTAATGAAAGGAGATGGTACCAGGGCTGGATATCGTTTTGGTACTGACTTAAATGTGTCTGTAGCACGGAGTATTAAAAACTGTCAAGTACTAAAAGCTGGCTCTGAATATTTGGTCTTTTTGACTTGAAAGTTCCTAATTAAAATCAAAATTTGGCCGATGTTAGACTGGTTGCTTGCATTTAGACAGCATTTAACAACATTTTTATGGAAAAACATGTTTATATTTCTCAAAGTATGGTATGGAAAAAGTGACATATTGGTCCCGAACACCCAGCACGATGCAGGCTGTGACCTAGATGTTAAACATCTGCTTCCATGTGCCTGTTGATGGGCTTTACGCAGCCGGGGCCTTGAAGTGGCCAGATGGTCGTAGCTGCTCCCTCTGTGGGATTCAAACTTAGCTCAGGCTTCTCTGATTGCACGAAGATGCGAATGTATGGCAGAGAAGAATCTCCAACATCCATTTGTCATCCAGGATCTGCTTTCAGACTGCATATCTGATAGTTAAAATGGGAAGGGTATACTGTTTGCATCCATATGCCACCATCAGGTATGCTGTCAGATGCTCAGATTTGTTTTGCACTCTAGATAGTTTGACTAGTAAGCAGGTGAGCTGTCATTATTTTCCTCAACTGGAAACTCCATAAGCTCTCCTCAGAGCCAATTATTCCATCTGTCCGTCCGTCGTTTCCATCTCTTTCCACAGTGAACCCTGCGTAGCCTCTTCAGGGTGGCTGGCGTTGGACTGACGTAACACTCGGGGAGATTGAAAACACGTGGAGATAAAAACCTCATTCAGATATCGGAGGCATGTCTGGGAATCATGTGTCAGACAAGCCAAAATCAAGCGTTTGGTTCCTGTAGTATGAAATCACTTCCTTGCTGAGTCTGAATAGCCTGGTTACACACAACACTTCACTGTTTGCGTTGTTGCCATGCTCATAACGTTTTACATTAAGAACCGTTTTTAAATTAAGGATATATTACGAAGTTTAAAACCAAAGTAAGATTTTTTTATTTTTCATGTTTAGGCCACTCCATGAAATACCTTCATCCACATCTTACCTAAATCGTCACTTGCATTTCATTTCTTCGACGTGTTATCTGACTGTTGTCAGTTTTCACTCTTTGCTTTGCTTTACACTTATCCACTTTCCTCAGATCTACAAGATACTATTGATAAGTCTGACAAGGAAAGATGAATTACCAGCCAGACTCCACCGACTGCTCTGTCGAATCTGTATGAATGATGATTTAACCTGGCATGTGTAGGCTACATGTGTGCAGATGTGCTAAGGATCTTTCTCCGCTGTCTCCTCTGATCCTCTGCTCTTTGATGTGAGGGCCTGCACTGTGTCGGAGCTCCTTGAGGCTGCCAAGGGAAATCTCCCGGAGCATCTTCGTGCAGCACCACCGGCTTCCCATTAGCCTGTAAGACGATATGTGGTCAGCCTCTGTCTGATCTGTATCTGTATCTCTGAATCAACAACATGATCTGTGAGAATGAGTTCTGCTCACAGTCAGGTTGGCTTCTGATACTGCTGAGAAAAAAAATAATAATATATATATATATATATATATATATATATATATATATATATATATATATAAACAGTAAGTGCAATTGAGATATTTTAGAAGCAACTTGCTGTCGCTAAATCTCTGAACGCATTACTTGAAGCCTAGTCTCACATTGCCAGACCCTCCTCCACAGCGCTGCAGAGGAGGGTCTGGTGAGTCCACAGAATTCGGGGATGGGAGAAAAACGTGCTCTGGTTTATTGGCATTTCTTTAAACCAATCACAATCATCTTGGGTGGCACCACAGAGCAACAGTGCCTCTGCAAAATAGCCTCTGGAAGGAACTTGTTTGGGTGGAATTTTGTATGTTCAAAGGTAGTTTTAGTCATGCAACAGAAAACTCAGATTGGACAGATAGTCTAGCTAGCTGTCTGGATTTACCCTGCAGAGATCTGAGGAGCAGTTAACCACAGTCCTCATAGATCCACCAGAGTTTAAAATTCCAACACAAAGAAAGCAGAAGGTACCGGACATCCGGCCAAAATGAAAGACGTGGAACGACGTGGATATAGACTACTTGAAGGCTGAAGATGGATTTTCATGTGATATGTGATCCCATGATTTCTGGTGTGATCACGTGATATCGCCAGAAACCAGCTACAGTGTAATGTTAGTCTCTTTGAGAAGGGTATATCTGCAGTCTTGCAGGGTACATGACATGCCCACTTTACCTACTTTGGTTTAGTTTTGGCGCCTAAACCTAACCAAACTGCAACAACTGCAACTGTTTCTAGGGCGTGTCATGAAGTAGGTATGCGTCCGCAGATAGACCTACTCTATCTTTTTTATAACCTTTCCAAAACCAAGAAAGAGCAAAAGTGTAAGGATTGGAATAAACAGTGTGCGTTTATATGTAAGCTGCAAACCTAAGCATGCCTTGCTAAATAATTAAAGTTCGAGTTCACAGTTAAACTGTAAATGTGCGCTGCGAGAACAGTACCTAAGGGGTGCGGGGCTTAGCCAATGGTCAGTTGTTGTCTTCCTGAGAAAAGGCATTTTTGTGATATTCTAGACATTTTAAGTGTGGCTTTAAAAAAGCCCATTAACCTCTTCCCATCCAATTCACAAAGACGGGATGAGGATGAGTCACCAGGATTTAGTGAAAATGGGTCAAAGGAGAGATTTAATTAGGTTTAGGATATATGCATCTGGGTTGAAAGGAAACTGTTACGGCTGAACTTCCATTCAAACTGATAAGAAAGGCTTCTTCCTCAGGCTTTCCCCGCTGCCCTCAAGTGCTTCGGCCTATCGGTTTCTCTTCCTGTTTAAGTCGGCCCCTTTTTCCGCCCTCATATGGAACTCATTTGTGTCTCCTGTGTGAGGGAATACAACAGTCAGACGAACGCTGCAGCTGACTGCAGTGTTGGCTGATTCCATCCCAGTGCTTTTGTAAGCAATCTTGAGACACTTTGCTCCCATCAGCCAGAAAGGTAATCCATTAGTCAGACAGTGAACCATCTGCTCTATCAGTTAGTGGGCATCCAGGCAGCTGTCTAATCTTTGACATATTTATTAGTGATTGATGAAGGATGGAATAGGATGTGTGTGTGTGTTGTGGTTCATGTATTGGTTATTAGTGTGCACGTTTAACAGTACTTGAGTATATGTACTTAGTTACTTTCTACCACTGCTTTAAACACAAAGTAACATTTAAACTTTACACTAGTTGTTAAGAACAATGCAAGGCATAAAGGTTAAGTAGTTCTGTAGCATGAAGTGCACTTTTGCTATTTTAAGTACACTTACCAATTTTAGTATTATTAAGTATTAAACTAGTCCATTTGCAAGTATACCAACAGTATACTTATTCACAGGAGCATACTTACTGGTGTGTACTTGAGGTTAACATGTTTTTTGTAAAGGAAGTGAAAATCTAATTCTCATTTGGGCTGATAATAAGATGTTGGCCTTGGCTGATTGAAAAACAGAAAACAGAGCGAGAAGGTGAGAGAAACTGAGACCGGGAGAGAGAGAAAGAGGAGAGACCCTCTGCAGCTCCAGCTCCTGTTATTCTAACCCAGATTCAGCACTGAAATATGGCCACCATGTGGACTCTCTCAAGAAGTGTGGCTCCAGTGTCAGGCCCAGCCAATCAGAGGAGACGTGGCGGTCCAGGGAGGAGGGACGTGGGGAGGGTTCGGGAGTAAGGAGTCTGAGAGAAAGAGAGAGGCATTAAAAGTGTGTGAGCAGAGGAGAAGAGTCAGGGCAGAGAAGCCACATCTCCAGGAGAGCTGGACTATCTACAGACCAATGGAGACAGGTTGGTCTTATTTTTCTTAATTATCCTGCACTAATTTCCTCCATTTAACCTTCTGAGGGATGAACACTTGAGTCACTCATTCAGCTGGGTTCCTGGCTGATGTCATAGGATGTAAATATTATGTATATTATGTATATTATATTATGTAGGTCTGAATCACAAGGTCAAGGATTCTGAGCAAATGTGCAGCAGTGCAAGGAAAACCTGACTATGGACTGCTTTTGTTATTGACTGCTATTATAAGTATTAGAGTCTGCAGAGCTATGAAATAATACAAAATCAGATGGATGCCCAAAGGAAGAAGAACTTTTACTATTGATTTTGCTGTATTTGACATTTTACCATGTTATGAGACAAGAAAGTGAGAGTATTTCAGGGGTCCTCCGTGACCAATCATCTCCTGCATTCCCTCTCAGTAGCTGGAGGGGCTTCCCATTCAAACAGATCCTCGCAGATTATGAGTGCTCCCTTTGTTTTAAAATTGATTTGCCGTTGGGTCCTATAAGACATGAGAGGTATTGGCTGGACATGCAATGGAATCCCAAAAAAAGAAGTTGCATGCTTCTGAGTTTGTCATTGGATAGTATTTAACAGAATGAGATGCTTAAAAGCTTATCTTCAACATGTAGACCCAACATAAACTCTCCCTTAACCCCTCATCCAGCTCTAAACAAACACTCTCCATGGTGACGCGTAACTCTGGTCGTGGCATGTCCATACATATGTAGATTGTTTCCGGTCCGTGGCAGTGTGAAAAGGCGTTTCCTGCTGTTTTGTTGCTGTGATAAGAGAAAGGCTGAGTGGACTCTTTGAACAGGAGTTGTAGTAGCAGCAGCAGCAGGGATGGCAGTTGGTGAAGTTAAGTGGTTTGGTCCACCCCTTTGGTCAAGATTGTAATATCTCAAAGAACTATGATCTAGAGCTGAAGATCTTTGCCCTAACCCGATGGGTTCGGTCTTAATTTCTATCATTTTACATGGGCTCGGGCCGGACTCGGGCTTGCGCTCTGGGTTGCGCGGTAAATGAGCGTTCAGGTGATGCGTTTCGATTAGCGTGAAAATGGATGCTGAGGAGGTGAAACGGAGGCTGGCCTCTGGGGGACTTATTTTATTTCTTTGTTCCAACTTCCAAGTGGCCTATAGCCTACGTTAGTCATGAATAAATTATGTTAAAAAATGTATAAATGACTCATTCTTAACAAAAGGCAAAAGAGCTGTGTGCGTGCGCACATTTGAATAACGTTGGGCTGTAAACGGGTTCGGGCTTTTAAAAAGCTGTCAATCAAAATGTACTTTTCGGGCTCGGGACAAATTCTGTCGGACTCTGGCCTTGTCGGGCCAAACTTTTAAGGCCCGATTACAGCTCTACTATGATCCCCAGACACAGACATTCATGATCCCCAGAGGATGAGGCCTAATGACTTTGGCGATCCCATGACTTTCCTCCAGCACCACCACTAGGTTAACTATTGGATACATTGCCGTGAAATTCAGTACAAACATTCACGTCGCCCTCAGGGTGAATTGTAATAACTTTGGTGATCCGCTGACTTTTCATCAGACCCAATTTTCAAACTTTGAATACTTTAGTTTATGACCAAATACCTGCAGAACTAATGGCATTCTACAGCACAATATATACAGTATGTGAGCTCCCACATTTTCACTTGCCATCATTCATAATCATTTAAGCCAGTGGTTAAATTTTTTTAACCGTCTGCCTCCGGTCTGCCATTGGATAGTCTGAAGAGCTGCAATGCATTTTGGGGCAGTTGAGTATGTCCAGTACAGTAAGCTCATGTCTAATGTAGCATACATCCTGGTATTTCTCGCATACACAAAATCCACATAATATGCTCTTGGAATGCATTACATATTCAATTTTACACCATATTAGTATGAATAGTATGTTAGTATGTTATTTTGAGCAGGCCCATAGTCTTGTTTAATTTAGTGTGAATGTTAATGGTGTCCCGCCGTAACCGATCAGGCATCTTTAACAGCCCATTGATCAGTTGATTAGTTAATCCTGAATATCATTTTGAGCCTCTCTATTAGTTAAGGCTGCAGGGAAACTAATGTCCAACTGTGGAGAAGTTCCCTTCACTTGGGGGGAGCATGTGTCAGATGGAAGGGAGTCTTGTAAGTGTGTGCGCTCATGGGGATTAGGGTTGGGGGTCATTGGGGTGGTGGGTGCAGTCTGAAGCTTGTAAACTCTTCTGTGTATGTAAACCGAGCCTCAAATAATCCTGGGTCTCCCGCCTGGTTACTCAGGGAGTATAAAGGACATCATAAATCTACCTCGAGCCTCACATATATGGAGTACTATGCTTCTGTCTATCTTGGGAAACTTCTGTTTGCGATGACTGCTCAAATCTGTCTGTCTGGGAACAGCGAGCAGACGTCTGGGCTTATACCAGGTACATTAATAGAACCAGATCTGTTTTAGATCTACTAACCCACATTCAAAGGGGCAGCTTTAGACAAATTTAGAACCACTAGTAGTTACTGTGTAACCAACAGGCATGGGATGCCAACCAAGAAAGGTCAAAGGTTAAGTGTCCAGGTCTTCAAAGCTCCGTATCTCCCCAGCTGGTTCGAATTGTTTCAGCTCCAAAGTGTTTTCCAACAATATTCCTGTCAGTGAGGAATTAGCCTTCGCAACTGGCCAGAAAATGTTTGACCCTCAAACTTCGGACTGCCTGTTGGTCTTAAATTCTAACGTCAAACATGAGTCTCGTCAAAGGACCTTTGGGACTCGAGCTTCAACGGTCTTTTTGTGTGAGGGGGTGGGAAGTTTTTCAAAAAGTCCAGCTCGTGAATGTGAGTCTGCATCTGTTCCTGCATCTGTTCATGGTGAGGCAACGAGAACGCTTATGTTTCATAAAATTAATTTTGGTCAGAATCCACAGAGGCGGCTGTCTGTGCCTGTTCTTATGATCTCATTTGCTTTACACAGTCCAAACATACTCAAAGTTAGCTCTCTCTCTCTCACACACACACACACACACACACACACACACACACACACACACACACACACACACACACACACACACACACACACACACACACACACACACACACACACACACGCACACACACACACACCCTGTACTGTAAGAAACCACAGAGCTGGGTCATTTTCTAGAAGAAAGGGTGGAAAAAAAAACTTGTTGATATCTCTACAGGATGACAAAGATCAAAGTTTGTGTAATGCTCTTGCGCACTCACACACTCGCTGGGATGCGACCACAAGGGATGGCCGTGGCCCACAACCCTCGCTGTAAGGGCACACCGCGGGGGCCGAGTGATGGAAACCTCGCAGTGCGGGCGGCACACGTGTCAACAGCGGCCCCCAGATCCCTCTGCTGCTTTGCCAAACACTGGTTGGAGAATGACTAACAGACTCCCAGGAGGCAGGGCAGGAAAAAAACTCAAAGAAAAGAAACAACTGTCAGCTTTGGCCCAGAGCTGTATTAATAACATGAGCACAAAGGCCTGTATAAGGAAATCCAATGTCTGTGTTTTAATGTATGTGCTCATATTTGTTAATGTATCTCAAACTTTCCATAACTTAAATAGAAGTTTAAAAGATTAAAAAGACCTAATGGCTTAAGTCAGAAATGATGAAAAAAGGGTATTTATTGTCTGTTTACTGGAATCCTCACCAGAAAAAGTATCTTTTTTAATGCAATTATGTTACCTGAGTCACTTCATTTAAGAAAAACCTCATACAAGGTTTTAAAATGAGGCCCATAATTCGGATGTAATTATTGTATTAGTGAACTAGGCCAGTTTAGAATTCCGTCAGAGACATATACGTCAAGGACTGGACCCTTCATAGCATATGGTTATACAATGAAAAAGGCCCACCTCATTTAGGGGTCATTCAAGAAGGTAACTAATCCCCCCTTTTAAAGGGCTAGTTTGATATTTTGGGAAACACAATTTGCTGAGAGTCAGCCTAGCTTAGTATAAAGACGGGGAGCAGGGAGAAACAACTAGCCCAGCTCTCTCCAAAGTTAAAAAATACTTAACATAAGTGTTAGGCTAGCTGTTCTATGCTAATGGCTAATGTTTTTTCCGACTCGGTTGCTCGTAATTATTAAACGATATGATGTGAATGTGGCATAACTCCCTTGCAAGAAAGCAATTGAGCACGTTTTCCAAAATATCGAACAATTCGTTAGCATTTAGCTCAAAGCACCGCTGTGCCTAAGGACAGCCTCACAGAGCAGTTAGCATGGCTGTAGCATTAGTCTCGTTGCACTACATTTCCTAGGTATCACTTCTGAAAGAGGACTGAGTTTCTTTAAGTGTCACTCTGTGACTGTTTGGCCATGAAGGCTTTCACTACTCATTCAAACTTGAACAAAGACTTTCTTGACACCAGTTGCAGGATTGCAGTCAGCGCTAAACAGGAGCAAAGTTCACTTTTATAACAAAATGTAGCAAGAGATTCTGTACTCTGACAGATGTGGCTGTATTTGTGTTAGCTGTGTATGTCTTGGTGGAAGATGTGTCTTTTTTATGAACTGACACTGTTGGCAGCTTCCTCATTGTGCTGTAGTGTCACTGACTCAGCAGTGCTGCAGGCCAGGGTTGATGTCACTGAGGTTATCAGCGGTCCTGGGGCAGCCGTGCGGCCGTTGTGTTATCAACCGTTGGCTGACCCCGGGTCAGCTGTGTGGGCTGCTTGATGAGAGGCCTCCGGCTTGTTTTTCTCTCTGTCTGCTTCCGCTTCTCATCCCGCTGTTTCCACGTCTATTTTAACCCTCCTATATCCACCTCCAAAACATGAATAGTTTTCCAGTTTTCATCTTTACAATCTGAGTCGATGAAGATCCACTGGGATTACAGAACCATGACAAGTGCCCTGATTACAAATCCTTGAACATAAACACACTGAAAACAGAAGAGGCCCACTTCAAATGAAGATCTACACCAGACGTCTCCCTTCCTCCTCTCTCTGCTCCTCCTCCACACTTTGCTCATTCTGCTTTTCCAAATATGATAGGGCAGAAACAGCTTTTTTCTTTATACATGCAATTACATTTTATACGTGCAATTAAAGCACTCACTCTGTTGTCCTGTGTCTCTGTTTTATCTCTTAGGTGTGTCTGATGTGACGCCAGCGGGCTGGCTCGGGGAACACAACTTCAATACAATGTAGACACCAAAAACCAGACAGAATAAGAGCTTGAAGACCGAGTCGACCAAAGGAGGGTGAGTTCAAGGAGGAGGAAGAACAGCTGTGCCCAAACAACACCGGAAGAAGATAAGAAGTGAAAGGAGCAGACTGTGAATCATTGACCAGAACCTTGTGTGTACAGCTTTGTCATCCGCTCCTTCCCGAGAAGTGTTCACTTGCTCTCATATCTCCGGCGGAGAAGAATCCCAACCACCAGCTCTCGGTCTTTCGAGGGCCTCGCGCTCTACCTGTCCACCTCTCAGCAGCGTTGAAATCTGAGCAGAGAGAGACTCCAGCCACCGTCAGCATGTGCCATGTCATTGTCACCTGCCGCTCCATGCTGTGGACTCTGCTGAGTATTGTGACCGCGTTCGGAGAGCTCATCGCCTTCATGAGCACTGACTGGCTGGTGGGATTCCCCCGCACACCCGATGCCGTCTTCGGCCCCCATGGGGCCACCACAGCCGGAGAGGCCTACAGGCCCACTTTAGGCATCTACGGCCGCTGTATAAAACTGCCCCACCTGAAGCGTGGAATACTGTGCGGACCGTACGCGATACACTTTGGGGAGATTGCCAGCGGGTTCTGGCAGGCAACGTCTATCTTCCTGGCGGCAGGGATCCTGCTACTGTGTGCCGTGGCGTTCATCTCGGTCTTCACCATGTGCTTCCAGAGCATCATGAAGAAGAGCATCTTCAACGTGTGTGGACTGCTGCAAGGGATCGCAGGTGAGATGTCCACATGACACATATTTTAATTATTTGGTGCATACCACCGATCTTAAGAATGATTACTGCCTGCCAAAGACTTACAAAACAGTTAAAGTCTCCCTGTAAAACTTATTTTTTGTAACCTTAGAGATCAATGTAGCTCTTCTTCAGGTACAGAGGTATTAAATAAACTCAGGTGTGTGTCCTTGAACAAATAGTCTTATGGCTTCAGACAGCTTCAGAAACTCCCTCCACTCCTGCCTTTCCAATGTTTGACAATTTCTGTAACTTTCCAAACCGTCAATTTCGACAACCTCACTCACTTTACATCATGATTGAAAGGGTGTGTTAAGGTGAGACAGTTGGTAGAGTTTGCATGTCTCTCTCTAGTTTTTACTTCTTTACACAATCAGTTTTGTCACTTTGCATGTGTACAACACAATGCAACTCTATGAATGTCCTCCAGGAGAGACATATTTAAACAATTATTGTGTCTCTAAACATTTTTATGTCTGACTTGGTAGAACAACACATTGTACAAACTAGTTATTTTCTAACATAACCTACTTTAGTCCCACTTGTGGGTGTGGCTACAACCACGGTGTCAATACAGACCTCCAAGCAAGACACAAACATATTTCAATACTACTTTGAAAAGTACTTTACTCCTTGATATACTTCATAATTCCCTGTGTACACCTAGACGAGAAAGATGTGCCTGTGTTTTTACACACTGACTGTACTGATCTAAATAGAACTGAAGGATCTTAAAGCTAACCTTTAATTGTTTCTCTTCATTCCTGTGGCATCCACCGTTCATCAAGGTAAATGAAAAGTTCTACTTTCAGCTGAACACAGTCATTACGGGCACCACAACTCCCACCGCCAGAACTATGTGTTTGATTCTTGTGGAGCCTTCTGTGAACTTTTACCCCAAGTAAAACACATGGTGGCTTGTTTCCACCCTCAGAGCAACTGTCACCCAAATGTTTACTTTCTACCAGTCAGCTAAAGTCAGCTGAATCTTGATTGGCCTAAAAAACGAATTGAACACGCATGCGTATCTCTTATTTGTGTTTGAAGGGTGTGTATCCAATGGTTGTGTGTCTGAGGCCAAAGCTCAGGCCACTTTGACTCAGCGTGGTGAGTTATGGAAGGGAGGAGGCCATGAGATCATGTTAGCTGAACCTCCTCTTTCTTTCACAGACTGTAGCTCTCAGCTCTGTGGTGATTATGGCTGTCCTCCCCCACAGTTGTTTATTTGGTGCAGGCCCAAACAGAAAGAGGTGGGTGTGTGGTGAAGGACATGCCGAGCAGTAAACCCAGCTCTGCGCAAGGCCTGCTGACCTGAGAGCACGCTTAAATCCATAGTGAATCATGAATGGCTACTGGAAGGCTCGCTTGACTCCATAAGCCTTTAACAGCTTAATGTGAAATATCACAATGGATGTTTTTTCCTTTATTTTGTGACATTTTCTTCACATATCTGATCGGATGTTCCGCAGGATGTCCCTTATTTTCGGCCGGATGTCCCACACCTTTCGCTTTCTTTGTGTTGACATTTTAACCTCCGGTGGATTTCTGAGGACTCTGGTTAACTGCTCCTCAGATCTCTGCAGGGTAAATCCAGACAGCTAACTAGACTATCTGTCCAATCAGATTTTTCTCTTGAACAACTAAAACAACTTTTGAACATACATGTTCCACCAAAACAAGTTCCTTCCCGAGGCTATTTTGCAGAGGCACTGTTGCTCCGTCTGGCGCTTAGCACCCATTAGGAAGGAGGAAGGTCTGGCAATGCAAGACTACCTTAAAGGCAATATTGGATTTTTTGGGATATTATTTCTACAAACTGTTTTTTTCAAAGGATCGTTAAATATGCGCTATGAAGAGGCAGGCTAGTGTGACACGAAAGTATTGTATTTAGCTAGACATGGAGAAACTATGTGTGCTCTGAACATATTAAACGTACAGCAGAGTGATTCATGCTGCAGGAGTGTTTTTTACTTGCTGTGACTCTGGGTTTATATTGGGATCCATTGTAACTGTGAATCCAGACAGAGTACATAGCTCTTTGTTTCAAGCAATCCTTAACTTCAGAGCCACCTTCCAAGCCTACAAGCGATAAATAATTAATACTCTGTCAAGCTTCCCATTCTGTGATAACCGTGGCAGATTTCCCGCTAGAAAAGAAATACACTGTATAATCCATAACTTTTGTTCTTGTGTTTTTGGTTTAAAAATCAAATCTTAACCGAGTACTGAGTGTAGTTCTCACTGGAGAGAAATCCCAATGCTATTAGACACATTTAGCAAACGGTCAATTGTCAAGTTTTTAGAAATGGTAATAGTCACACCAATACGCCAACCAAAAACTGTGTTACATAACCTGTAAATCTCTCTGTTTATATTTACCATCTATATAAAGCACTGGGAGTTTGGCTAAAGTAATGAAAGTGTGGAAATGCAGCGCTGAGTCTCCTCATTGTGGAGAGGAGAAGGATGCGGAAGAGGAAAGCGGGTGAGAGGAGCTTCAAACAAAGACTGAGGAGGCGGGAGGCTTTCCTTCGGGCTTGTGGAGCTAAAGGTCGATAACCTTTTACTCATTCCAACCGCAGGAAGAGATAAGACCCAGAACCTGACATCTAACAGTGTTCACCTTTTTTCCAACATCAATCAGTCAGCATGCATGAAAGTCTTCAACGTGTCTTTTCATCAGGCCTGTAAATAATATCACTCTCACTGATATCCAGCGGCAGCACTACACCACACAGACTCTCTGCTAATCACTCTTTCCACTATTCGTGCCGACCCTCCGGTAATGAGAAAACTGAAGCCAGACTGCAGATGTTTGGGGAAGTGATTGACCTCAGATGGGAAGATTGCGATGCCGTTGCCAGAGATGGTCACGTCATTGCACTTGAGTCTCCAAAGCCCATTAACCTAAGCTCCACATACACTGATATCACTTGTACTTTTTACTCTTTTGTCCCCTATGACACACTTTCTGCTGGCCACAGTGTCTCAGATGCCATCAAACTGACTCAGTTTCAGGTGGTTTTAAGATTTCAGCTGAAGGTAAATCCATTGCCTTTTGCTTTACGTAATTGAATGGCTAAAACAGACTTTCTTCTGTTGAGGGTCAGTTGGGTGCACTTTGTATCCTGCAGGCTCCCTAAAGACTTCTTGTAGACTACCTGTAAGTGAATTTTCTGTACGTTCATTAAAACGCTGGCCTCACTCATCGTCACTCGCGTCGAACTTCAGCCAAACGGGATTAGAGACAAGACGCCAAACAAACTCGGCAGTAAAAGTGTCTCCCAATTCGGTGTTGAGTGCTTTTATAACCTGCCATTAAACCTTCTCTCCAGCCGTGAGTCACAGACCTCATCACAGGTTTAAGCGTTGACCGTGACTCAGCCCGAGGCTGGAAGAACTGAGGGAAACAAAAAAACTAATGTTTGCCAGGAATTTAAGCAGCATTACTGGGTTGTGATAATTCTGACATAAGATAGCATGTGTTACGCAAAGAACTGATAAGGAATGGGATTCCCATGTGATAGCTCTTACTGGATGTCTGTGTTTACAGTGGAAGTGTGGCTGGTTCACAATAGCTGGCAAACAAAAATCTTTGTTTTTTTACACGGCAGAATTTACGGTCATATGTATCTGTAATTTTACAATAGGTAGCAACCAATAAATCATTACTTCTTCAATTGGGAAGCTTTCATCAAACACCTTTCCAGCAGCCTCCACCAGCTGTTTCAAGCAAATAAACTCCAATAAACCATGTGTACACTGACTGCCCAGCACCAAACAGCAGACAGACACAGTAAGACACTAGCTGGTAAACATAGTGGAGCATTTAGCAGCTAAAGAGACAGATTTTTCCCTTCAGGCTTTGGTAGAGACCAAAAACAGAGCTAAAAAAGATGAAATATTGGACTTAACATTCATTGGGTGGAAACAAACACTACTCCAAATGAATGACGCTGTTGCTACACGTCTAAAATACACAACTGTTTACCTTTGTTAGTCACAACTTGTCAAAAAGTTGTTACTGATTTAAAGCTTACAGTATAATGTCTTAACCTGAGATCTCAACAGTCAGCTTTAAATCTCAGAGTTAAAGTCTCAAGTGATGCTTAAATTCAAGTTAATGTCTGAACTTTCCAGTCTGGCTATCACCAGACCAAGCTCAGTCTTTTAAGATTGAACATTAGTGTGGGGAGTCTGCTCTGTATTTTCTCTGCACAAGAGGCGTGATCAACTGGCATAGTTCAAATGACTCTGTACGCAACTGGATAGTCCTTCAACCAATCAGACCAACGATCCAGGTGACGTAGCAGCGACAGCGGCATCAACGGGTTGTTGCCATGGAGTGCTGCGCTTTGGTCGCCGGCTTGTTGAATGTTAACAAGAAGCTGCTTGGTCGCTTCTCTATCGTCATCGTGTTAAACCCGCCAATAGCGCACCAGATGGATAAGCCGGTTGTGATTGATTCCTGCAAATTTGTAACGGAAGCAGGAGAGATAAACGTACAGGTTTCCAGCCTGAGCTGCAGGGCGAAATCAAATCACCAGCGGATTGGGCGGGGTTAACCCAGTCTATGAACTTTCCACAACTGAAGAAAATACCTACAATGAGGTATTTTCTGTTTGTCTTGAATCGGTTATTTGTGTTCAGAAGTCAGCTTGTACTTGTCAGCATGTGTTTAATTAAGTAGGCTACAATGGTGGAAGAAGTACTAGTAAAAGTAAAAATACCAAAGTCTAAAAATTCAAATGTTACATAAGTAAAAGTACAGAAGTATTATCAGCAAAATGTACTTAAAGGATCAAAGTAAAAGTACTAATTTGTTACCTCCCTTTCTCCCTTCACTTGACTAACCTGTCTTCTCCTTAAGGAGGCTGCAGTCAGGGAGGGTCGTTATCCTAATTTGGTGGCACCTGGTTAGACAGCAAGGTTATAAATGCCAGCCACTTCTCGTTGTCTCCCAGTTTTTTTTTGTTTGACAATACTTCGAACGTCAACAAGAAGTGATGTCACCCAACATCGCTTAGAGCACCTTTAACGAAAGCATAAATAATTTGTGTATCTGCCCCACTCCGAAATGTAACGTGTTCTTCCTTGGCCCATGCTACATGCTTCCACTAAGTTTCATTAAAAACTCAGGACAGTAGTTTTCTGTGATCTGCTGACAGCTGAACAGACAAACCCCAACCAAAAACAAAACCTCCTTGGCGGAGGTAAAAATATAATATATATATTGTTTTGACGATGTATATCGTCATATTTACCAGTCCTATCTTCAGCTTCTTGAATGAAATTATGTAATTTGTAATTAGTTTTTCCTTATCTAAACGTTATAGGGAATTAAATATCTTTGGGTTTTGGATTGTTGGTTGGACAAAACAAGACATTCAAAGACATCATCTTGGGCTGTAAGAAATGAAAAGTGATGAGCATTTTTCACTGTTTAACAGACCAAACAATAATTGATAAATAGAGAAAATAGTTGCCAGTAATTCCCTTTGCCCGCTCGCTGTCTCTTCTCATTATTTTCTTTGTGTGGATCCCAGCTCTTCTTTTTTCCTGGAAAGGAGAAGGGCGGCCAGATTTCTTGGAGCTGAGCGCAGACCTGCTGTGCTGTATTACAGGGTAGAGGCTGTGGGAGCAGAGGTTACGAGGGGGGGTGGCAGGGAAGCAGCTATCAGACATGGATTGATGGTGGAGAATTGACAGCTTGAAAGTTAACAGAGACAAGAGCCAGTGCAGAGGGAATAGTGAGGCTGCGAGGGTGGAGTGCAGTGGGATATTAGGTTAGAAGGTCCAGCATGTAAGGGGGGGGGTGTCGTGTGTGTGTGCGTGTGTGTGTGTGTGTGTGTGTGTGTGTGTGTGTGTGTGGGGGGGGGGAATTAAAACCATACCTTCAATCCATCACTGGAGCCGGTCTGGACGTCAGGGCAATGCAGCAACATGTGGAAAGAATTTATGACCTAGTTTTCATTTCCTTGTTTAATACAATATTGGGTGCTTTAAGAGGGAGAGAGAATGGGAGGAGAAAGAAAGGAAGCAGGGAGAGGTAAAGGGAGGTTAGTAGAGCGAGACAGTTTCACCTCCACATTTGATTTTACGAAGGAAAGCGGCGAGACCTGCTCGTCGAAGGAGAGCTGAAATCCCCGTCTGGTTCGTTCGTCTGTAATTGCATTACTGTAAATGTTTCCTCCTGAACTTTGATTGGTGGCAGACCCCTTGTCCGGCCAGCTGACCGTTGAAGATCAGTGTGTGTCAGGAGTGGTATTAGGTGTTGAAGCCAAGTCACGGAAGTAGAAGTAGGTCACAGTAAGACAGGAAGTGACTCCGTCCTTCCACCAAGATGCAGGACGCGGGAGGTTCAGAGTGCGGCAGGCGGGAAAACCCTGCGGCTGCCTCTTTCCTGTTGTTCTCCGCTCTCTGTCGTGCACTGACCTGACAGGCATGTGTGTCAAGATTCAGGTTTAGGTCTCTCTTTCCTGCCTTGGCAGTTGCCGTACCGGAGACCTTGCTGTGATTATCTTCAGTCTTCGGTCGTCAGGAAATCATTTCTGCCTGGCGTAACATTTCTTTGGGTCCTGATGGGATGCTTTGGATGCCATGATGGCTCTGAAGGCAGGAAATGTTTTCGTACTGGAG
Organism: Gymnocephalus cernua; assembly: GCA_023631565.1. NCBI lineage: Eukaryota > Metazoa > Chordata > Actinopteri > Perciformes > Percidae > Gymnocephalus > Gymnocephalus cernua. The sequence goes on from CM042442.1 coordinate 28,174,940, forward strand.
AATGTTGGCGGTCACAAAGATAATTTGCTGCAGTCATCCCTCACAAACTAAAGCCCATTTGATGCACTGTGGTTTTTTTGCTTGAAGATGGTGATGTTTGTCAGTTGTTGAATCAGACAGTGGTTCAGAGAAAGATGAAGTTAGTCTGTGTTAATGTGAAGGTTACTCCGCCTTAAAGCACTTTGGAAAAAATAACATTAACGTACTGCTTCTGTCCGATCTTCACAGTCTGGATGTGAAAGTGCTGTGTTGAAAAGCTAACTAAAGAAATGACTTGCTAGTTTCCTTATGATCAGAAGAAATGCATCATTTACCAGGAATCTGAAACACATAATACTGTAAAAGTAGAACTTAGGCCAGGAAGCAGAAAATCTAAAATCTGAGGTTGTTGTTGGACAAACTTTCATTGAGAAGTTTCGCAGAGTATAACCTTTATTTTAATGGCATTTGATGACTATATTTTCAACGTATAACCAGGATCTACAGGATCTGCTGGACATTTCTCTTAAACAGTGAAATCCTTTGCACACATTTAAACGTTTTCTGCAGGTTAAGAGGTGAGTTCCAAACCACAGTAATGGCAGCTTGTCTACTTTATGTGTACAACCTGGATTCAACACAGCTAAATAAAATAAAAAAGTGCAGTGATTCTTACAGCGTGAGAATCAACTAAAGCAGTTTCATATGAACTACAGACAATAACAAGTAACAAGTCAGGTGTAGACATTGTCCGATTTTTTTCCCCTTCTCACATGTAGCACACAACAGATTGTCCGTGTCTGACACGTTCTCACCTACTTGAAATGTCGGAACTTCTGTCGTTTGTCGACAGAAGTTCCCGAATCCCATCATCCCTCCAGTTAGACAGTTGCTGTCTTCACCCTCGGATGTTTGTTTTCTTTCGGTTTGACGCCAGCCGCCTGATAGAAACGTCATGAACACGTCCTCTCGCTCGCTGTGAATTCTCCAGACAATGACCGGATCTATTCACACATGGGTTCGATCGGACATTACACAGGAGCAGGCAGGGTCAAATCTGTTTGATGTCCGGTCCAACTGATTCGGACATTTGCGTTCTCACAGCTCCACCGGTAACTGAATGTGTGTGAATGAGATGGGCTTGAATTATCTGCGTTTAGAGGGCAGCCTTACTAACTAGTGGTCGAAAACTCCCCACGGTACTGTTAAAATCCCCAGTATGTTTGGCACAAAAACAAATCTTAACTAAAGGTCCATGAATAGAAAAAAGCCAGTTAGTGGATATTGAGTACAGATTTCATTGTCAAATCTAAGGTCAAGAATGCTCTCCAGTATGTTGTATGGCACACTCCTATTGCTATGTATATTGTTTTTTGATAAACTACCATTAGTTAACGACGTCCCTTCCATTCCTTTCTCCTTCTCGCAGGTCTGTTCCTGATCCTGGGTCTGATGTTGTACCCCGCTGGTTGGGGTTCAGACAAGGTCCAGCTGTACTGCGGTCCCGACGCGGCTCCGTACCGGGCCGGGCTCTGCTCCATGGGCTGGGCCTTCTACACCGCCATGGGCGGCACCGTGCTCACCTTCATCTGCGCTGTCTTCTCCGCACAGGCCGAGATCGCCACCTCCAGCGACAAGGTCCAGGAGGAGATCGAGGAGGGGAAAAGCCTCATCTGCCTCCTCTGAGGCCCAGATACTTTTGTCCTGTTGGGAAAAGAAGAAGAAGAACACCTGCCTTCTGTCTTTTCTCATAAGACCGGCCTGTGAAATGGAGGCCCCTGCATTGTTTACCACTAAAACTGACTGTTTGTCTGTCGCTGTTTTGTGTTTATGTGGGAGAAATCTACAAGTGCCAAGTTTTTTCTCAGTGTTTGTCTTTGTCTTTCAGCAACGAGGGGTGCTGTGTCTGTTATTGTATTCATGTTTAACAATGTGGATGCCCAGAGAGGCTTTGTCTGTCGCCACTTGTTCTGTAAATAAGTGTGATTATATATATTTTGTACATAGTTATGATGATCGCAGAATGATTGGTCAGCTTGATCCAGGCTGGGCTGATGATGTCACTCTTGCCTTAAAACACTGGTGTTTTTGTCACCAGACTCGAACCAGCGAACCTGGATCTGTTAACTGTTTGCCACGTGTGAGTATAAACTCAACAAGGGAACCACTACTCAGTCAGAATAAACTACTCACAGAACAAATGGCTTCAGCTCAGAGTGGATGTCCTTTTTTAAAGCTTACAGAATGTACTGTCATTTGAATGATTAATGTGTTTGCAGACCCTTGAAATGTATCGATGGAAATTGTTCTCCACACAGACTGCGTGAAGACGTGCAGAGGAAGCTCTGTGGTGCCTTTTTGTTTGTCCTCTCTTCTGCAAAATCCTGAAATGAAGTGAGCTTAATCCTAGCCTGAGCTGAGAGCTGACCTGTGAAGGGTCTGTGTCTGCTCCTCATGCAGACATCCTGTAATCTGTGCACAAAGACATGGACAATGAATGCTGAGGACACATGCAGCACATGAAGTATTGCTGTTGTTAGTAATGTCTGGTTTCAGGGAGTCTGCCGAGTCATAGATAGTGTCTTATCTGTTCCCATTTGTCTGTTCTACCAAAAGAATAAAGAGAAGGGAGAAAAAAAGGCTTGGTTTGAGTTTTTATCCAGTGGAAGCTTCACTGTGGCGAAGTAGAGGAAACGAGGAAGGAATAAGAGGAGGGTGGAGATGCAGCAAGTGGAGCAGCCAGCTTGGTTCTGAGACCTCGGTTTGGCCCTTGAGGTGGGGGTGGGTACGTTTTCCAGCCAGCGGGTGATCAGTTTTTCCACTGATGCAGAACTGAACTGTGTGTGTGTGTGTGTGTGTGTCTGTGTGCATGTGTCTGCCTCATATTCAGCTAAGTACATTTACTCAACTACTGTACCTAAGTACATTTTTGATGGATGTGTACTTTACTTGAATATTTCAATTTAATGCTACTTCTTCTTTGCAATTTCAGATGGAAAGATTGTACTTTCTTCTACAATTATTTGGCTACTATAGTTACTAGTTGCTTTACAAATTAAGATTTACATAAAGAAGCATATAATAAGGTTATAATATACATGGTATTGTTAAATATTAAACCAGTGGGTGCCAAACAGTTTGGTTTGTAACAGTTTGGGCCCCTGTTACGTGTCAGATGTCTAGGGTGTAAAATTGTGTATCAGAACTTTTGGGGGAAACAGTTTGTAAATACAATATTGATGTATCATTATCATTTGAATTGATTTTAAATTGATTGAAAACAGTTGCTTATTCCAACATCCAGCAGTTATGGAGCAACATTATCATTCATTTGGAGTCGTGTTTGTGTCCCCCCAGTCTATATCAACGGCATTTCACTTCCGGGATGCTCCGGTGCTGAGCAGGTAGTGTACAATGGCTCAAACAGTGAAATTGTGCGCTGGAAAGTTAAACAACAAACTTAAAACTCACTATGAAGCTCTGTAATGCCGAGCGGAGCTGCAGATTTGGGGGATAATTCAACACTACCTCGACCCCTTTCACATTGTCATGTTGGTGTCACACTGTTATTTGATACATTGCTATTATACAAATATTGATTATAGGTGCTTTAAAAAAATGAACAACCACAAATTCCCCACATCCCCAGCTACCAAATGCTATTACTAGTGCACTATCTGTGCGTGTTTGTGTGTGTGTGGGATCACAAAGCGACGAGGCCCTCCCCAGATGTTCCTCTCTCCATGTGGACTACAGAGAAGCCTCTGGCACAATCCTGTGGCTCCCTTCCTCCACTAGCACACTCAAAACTAAACACGGCGCTTGATGACTTCCAGATTAGTCACATGACAAATGACAATCTGAAGAGTGCAGCAGAAAGCCTGTTTCAGTGCCAGAGTCCGAGAGGAGACACACCGAGCCTCTGAGTTTCCTTTTACACCTCGCAGAGGAAGACTGTGTACTCTGTCATGGTGATCATCATCTTTGAACTCCTCTTCTCTTTTTTAAGACTCAGGAAATGTGTTTTACATTTAGATTGCTGAATTTACTGCCAGATGTCCAGTTGAGTATAAATGGTTTGATCATGTATGTCATCCACAATCATCCACTTCCTTCCACCCACTCAACTGAATTCATCCAGTGACAGCTGTGAGCAGAGCAGCTGGCAGTCAGAGTCAGCTGTTTTCACACACTCCTGAAATGTATAAAAGAATTTAAAGAAGAGAAGCCCTTGAGTCTGTTATTCCTCCACTGTGCCCCTTCCTGTTGGCACTGATTTTGGCTCTGCTACCAGTTTCCCCGTTTGTGAGAGTGTCGCTCTGTTTTATTTCACACAGCAGGTTTGTTTGAGCAGACACTGAAGAACTCAGCTCTTGGCCTGCAATTGTCCTAAAGTGTGTGTGTGAGTGTATTTATACTGCTTCTTTAACAGGGCCGTTACTGCCACTGCCACTGCCAGTAGTACTGCAAAAAAACATTCTCATTTTGTTATTGAGTCATAAAAGTCTTAAAACGCAATCCATTAAATCAGAAAAGGCAAGAGAAGAAAACACAAGTGTACATTGTCTGTGCAGGACATGAATAAGACGTCAAAGACAATTCAAGTAAAGATTAGAAGAAAAAACAACAACAAAACAGTTTAGTTAGTTAGCATTATGGGGATGTAGGCCTACTGGGTCAAAGCTGCTACAAGGAGTTTTGAACTGGTCATGAAACAGTCTTAATGTAATACTGATCCCTTTATATAGCTTACATGAACAATTAAGACCATCAGCAAGAAGATTGGCTATTTCTTTATAGTTATCCTAACCCTAACCCTGTCCACGGTCCGAAACCACGCCAAACCAGACGAACCGATATACAGCACGCAGACCGGAAGAGCCTATGTTTTTTTTAATGCATTCTCCCAGGCAGCCAGTTAGAAGGAAGCAGGAGGAGACTTTTCCTTAGAGAATGTTTTTGTTTTATTTTGTAGTAATGGCTGATACTAGGGCAAGATCAGCAAAGAGAAAACAAAAGAATGAGAGAGAGAGAGAGTCCGTTATAGGAAACCATGACTTTTATAAATACATATATTGGTACTACTTTTAGCAATAGTAGCTAAACTGCTGTTACTACTTTGACTGCCACTACCCAACAATGTTCACATTAAAGCAGTATTCATTGATTTTTGGCCACTTTTGTTGTGGGCAGCGGAACAACCTGTAACACATTGACATATTCAAACATAAAGTTCTTTTGGCTGAGGTTTGAGCAGACAGTCACTAATTAATAACACATCCGTATGTGGCACCCTGGATATTTTAGTGGTTAGTTTTTAAGGCCCCATCATCACCTGGTGACATTTATTCTTTGAACATTTGACAGCTGCATAAGTTCATTAAAATGTTCTGATGTTGATTCTAGAAATGGGAACTGACTATTCACCTACACTTAGTAGCATAAATCTGCAACACATTTGCAATGAAGTGAATTTAATCTCTTCTTTGATAACTACTGACCTCATCTGGTTTTTGGCTGCTGGTGCAAGCCCACTTCAACTCAAAAGAGTGTGTATACACTTGATATACTAGTGCACATATATACATATATATATATACACACAGTACAAATTTCACTTTATGCAAAAGAGAAACCATGAAACACATAGAGAAGATGAATTTTATTCAGTGTTAATACCATAAATATACAAAACTCAAACTATTCAACATGCGACTGAAGATCAAACCAGAGTGCATCTTAAAATTACATAAATTTAGATCAAATAGCCGTCCATCTGCAAATCGAACAAAATATACAAACATCCCTTGTTTCTTTTCAATTATATAATTTAGATTTTATTCTTAGAGATGCTCATGAATTAATTAAATTGTCAGTGTTTTCTACCACACACCATGTTGATTATGAAGCACAGCTTAAAGCCACAGCCCGTCCACAGCACATCACACAGTTCACATTGCATTGCAATCTAATGCCTTTCTCGCATTTATCAGGTTTTGTTTTTTAAGTCAAACATAACAGCAAAATACTGCAAGTGCCACTCAGCTGGATTCTTTTTAAGAAATAATCTCATGTTGCTTTGTACAGAAATGTACGCAGGAATCCGTACAAATTGAACCAGTGTGAAAAAAAAGAGGAGCAGAGAGCAAAAAAGGGCATGAAGCTTTAAAAAAAACAAAAAAATTCTCCAGGAAGTCAACAAGGATCCCGGACCCACAGCCAGACTCTGCCCTGCACGCAGATTTAAGACTTAAAGGCCAAATCCCCTCTATTCACACTCCTTCACATCACATACACACAAAGGCTTAAACATGAGACAACATACAAAAGAGCAACTGAGGAAATGGCTTTGTAGCTCCCGCTGAAGAAACATCAAGTAAGCTAGACAAAAGACATTTTAGCAGGTAAAATGCATTTGGACATTTTAGTGACCACATACTGGAAATGAAAGAGACTTAACAAGATTTGACTCTTATCTTCAGTTTTGATTACTGGAGTGCTCATCTATCCAGTGATCATCTATCCACAATTGTGAAATTATGAATATTGCAAGCATTTATCAGAACATTACATCCACATTACTGGCCAATTTTTTTTAATCATCTTTTAAAATATTTTTTTTTATTGCAATATATTGTTTCACAGCACACATATTTAAAAACAGGGGCCAGTTAGTGTCAAATTTCATACAATCTCATATCATTCTTTAACCTGATCGTCCTGAGTAAAACTGAGGTAAGTCTCCGGGAACACAAGAAAAGCTGGAGACGAGTTACACTTTCCTCTTCAGTCAAACTGTATAAACATGCAGCTGTACAGAAGTGTGGATCTCATTACTTACATGTTGATAGCGTCATGAACTAATTTATGTCGGAGGAAAGGGCACGAAAAGGTAGGCTTCATGTGAAAACTCTGCTGAACTCAGCTGGTGCATCTTACACGTATGAATTGAGTAGCCTACCGACACTAATGAGCATGAAGGCGAGAGGGCGTCCGATGTTATAAATATCCTTCCATTTGCACGGATTACAAAGTGCAGACAAATAGTCTAAGATGTAAAGTGCAACTGGGTTGAATTTCACAATGGATATGTAGGATACAAACTTTAAAGTGATGGTTCGTGGCCGGGTTGGTTCAGTGGGTGGAGCAGGCGCACACATACTGAGAGGTTTATGCCTCGACGCAAAGGTTGAGGGTTCGAATCCGACCTGCAACGATTTCCTGCATGTCTTCCCCTTTCTCGCCTAGCTGTCCTATCAATAAAGGCGGATAAAAGTGATGGATTACCCAAAAATCAAAAAACATCTTTTGAGGATCAAACACTGCTTGTAGGCGGGACAGGTGGGTGTTAAAAGGTTGCTAAGTCTACTGGAGCGCAGTCAATTAGTCGATCAACAGGCGATGATTTTGACAATGAATGAATTATTTTAAAGTCTAATGTCTTCTTTTTTTTAAGCAACAAGACTCTACAGCCATGCTAGCGGTGCTTAGAGCTAAATGCTAACGTCCGCATGCTAACATGCTCTCAAAGACAATGCTAACAAGCAGATGTTTAGTAGTTATAATGTTCACCATGTTCACCTTCTTAGTTTAGCGTGTTAGCATAGTAACATTGGAAAAATTAGCACTAAACATAAAGTACAGCTGATGGGAATGTTTTGCAGGAATTTGCCCATAAACCAAAGTATTAAATAAATAAATGAAATACATTTAAATAAAAAAATGGGAGTCGAAAATGTAAGTGATTAAATTGACTACAATTCATCATGAGTGGGACATGAATGTCTAAACCAAATGTCATGACAATCCATCTCATGGTTTTGGAGATATTTCACCACAAACTATGAATGTGAACCTCATGGTGGCGTTAGAGTAAAAGTCAGCGGATCACCAACGTCGGTGGGATTCATCCTCTGGGGAGCATGAACGTCAGTGCAAAGTTTTACAGCAATCCATTCAACGTTTGTTGAGATGTTTCCGTTTGAACCAAAGTGGTGCACCGTTGTAAATTGAATATCTTTGCAATTGCAGGAACAATTTGAATACATTTCCTTGGCAGATTACTGGATAATGGAAACCACCCTTAGCCCTACAGTCTCTACACAGGGATGAGTGATTGATACATCACTTTTAGGAAGTAACTACACACTTTCTAGAAACCAAAATTCTGAGGAAAGCAGAAATTAGAAGAGAAGGCAGTGACCTGGAATGCACAGCATTCATCTTCAACAATACATGATCACTCCACTGGGGGGCAGCAGTGTTAACTTATGTACTCATGGAAAAACAGCAAAACAAATCAGAGAGGGCTGCTGCTGCTGCTGCGTGTGCATTAACCGACAACTAGAGAGTACTATATGACTTCCGTTTGTCTGATAATAAATTAATATAAAAATCGGAAGTAGTGATTAGGTTGATAAATCAAAGACACAGGAAGTTGCTCTGGAGCACAGAACTGATATAGTGGGAAATGCTCCGGTAACGTTAGAAAGTCGGAGTTGGTTTCAGCTACAATGGAATTTCTCCACAGAGGACAGACAGAGAGGCACACAAACATTCATTTAGTTGGACACACACACACACACACACACACACACACACACACACACACACACACACACACACACACACACACACAATCAAGTTGAGCACACTGGTTGAGTGGTAGGAGTACAGCGTGGGTGGGTTCCCAGAGTAGGTGGTTGTTTTCTCACTCGGACTGAGATTACAGATCATGGGTGACTCGAGGGCCAACCGTAGTGCCCTCACATGAACCACTGCGATATTGTCAGAAGGCTGGGGGACTCTCTGTGTGTTCAAACAGGGCAGTTGGCTCGAGTGGAAGCTGGGTGTGAGCAGAGGAGGACGAGGAGGGGAGGGTAAAGGGTTGGACGGAGAGAGGAGCGAGCTCTCTAGGCCAATCAGATCTGTTCCTTGAAGCCTCCCTGTGCAGCCCTGGAAGCGGCAGTAGCAGCGGCCGTCTGGACCGTCTTGTTGGCCATGACGCCTGTGGCGAACTCCTGCTGGGCCTTCTCAAAGCTGGCATCGGTGGTACGGTACAGCGCGTGGACCTTTACGAGGACGACGAGGGCAAAAAGAGATGCGTTAAAACGGAGCAGACTTCATCAGAGAGGCTACTTCAATTTCCTCTAGGTTTGCTGTGTGTCTACCTTTTTGAACATGATGAGGGACATGGCAGCCAGGAAGGTAAAGAGGGCAGCAATGAGGATCATTATAATGCCCACTGGGATGCTGCGATTCAGGCCGGTCAAAGCTGAGATCCACCCGCTGCGGAAGAGAAAATCATCAATCTTTTCTTATGGTCAACAATGAACAATAAACTGTAGCACTGCTGTTATAAATACCAAACAGAGAATCAAATGTATATCAATCCGCAGCTGAAAATAGTCCTCAGCAAAATGGACAATTAAATAACGTTTGCTTAAAGCTACATTCCCCAGCTGTTTTAGGAAATTACTGAGAATTAAAATAAAATAAAAGCATGTATATTTGTTAGCTGTTTTGAGGGTAGGAAGGTCAGAAAATATTGAGACACAATGATGGTTTTGGTCTTTTCAGAAACTCCTGCTATGTGTCTCTTCAACCACAGTACTAAGTTCAGTTTGACTGAATGTTTTGAGCTCCAAAATTGTGTCATAAACACACTAGGGCTGCAGCTATGTCAGTTATTTTCTCCATTTATTGGCTGCAAGTTAAAACAGTGAAAAATGCTCAAAATTGCAACTTCTTTGCAAGACAATGTCCTCAAATGACTTCAATGTTAAATCAATCAATTGTTGCATCTCTTAAAAACACACATTGCCATTAAAAAGCATGTAATAATCCATGGTGCTAATTCCTGCCCTAACCCTAGTAAACACACACTACTGTATCTCTTCATGCCCCGTTTTCTCACCTGGCGCCCCAACCAGCGATGCCAATACACTGGATAACGTAGATGCCAAACTGACAGATGTACACGAAGAAGAAAGAAAAAAATCTGAATGAGCTGTCACTCCTGCAGAAAGAGGAAAAAAACAGAATATAAACAACAGTCTTTTATTATACATCTAAAGTCCAAATACATTTGTGTTGTTTACCTGAACGCTTCATAAAGTGGTCTGTACCAGCAGACGAATGAACAAGGTGTGAAGAGCAAGAACCAGAGGATGGACAAGCCAAAGTCCACCCCGCGTGACGCATCCACACAGAACCAGGCCAGGCAGCCCACCATGTTAGCAAGCAGTGTCCCAGTATGAACTGAAGTATGGGCAGAAAGGAAATGTACAGTAAGCATCTGCATGGAGCTTTTAGTGGAAGTGGGTCAGTGTGGCAGCCTTGGTGTATACGTCAGAGCCTGGAAAGTAGGCTGTTTTTCTTGCTAGTGTGCAGCTAGTGTCCGGTGTCCTTACACCGCTGCACACCGACGCTTAATATTTCAACATGTAGCACTGTGCAGGACTGAGAACAGAACATGTATTTAATAATTCATTATTACTATTCATTCTTGGGGTCCTAACAGCGCCGGCATTGTTAAAGAGTAACAGAGTGTGTAAAACTGAGGGCATTTTATATCACAGTGTGAAATATGACATGAGCCTGCTTGTTGACATAGCAGAAGTGAGCAGCGGTGATGCTGATGTGAGCTCGAGATCCTTTCTACTTGAGTTTGTTGGGAGTTTTTTTTCCCCAACAAAAAGTATGAAATTCCTTGCTTTGATTGGACTAATCTGTGAAGAAACTAAAAGAGAAAGCAGCAGAGTATCTAGTGCTCTCTGAAGTCTGTATCTAAACCATCCTTTAATCATCTGATCAAGACACTTCATTGCACATGACTGCACCACGTGCCCCCCAGTCATGTGGCTGCTGAATGCCACTTGAAGCCATTCATTCCCTGAATCCCAGAACCACCATTAGGACGGAGCTGTAAATGTTGTAGGGGGGAGGGAAAGCAGTTGCTCTTATTCAGGGGGGTCAAACTAATTCAGCATGTTGTTGAAGAAATCACCTGAGGAAACTTTGGTACCAATTTATAAAACAGTTATGTGTTTAAGTATAGAGGTGGATGAATAATGTCTTTGTCATCATTTATTTTTGTTTTGTTTGTTTGTTTTGTCAATGTATATGTCACCATTATGTGTACCTTTTAATTTATAGTGAATGAGTGCTGTATGACTGCTGGCTGTCTCTATGTTAGTCCTATGTCACCTGCCTAGGGACTGCACATGAAAAGTAGTTCTGGCATATTTACATGGTGTTTTATTATACAACAATGTTCATAAATATGCATGGTCCCTATCAAATAAACCAATAAAGAAATAATGTTAAAAAACTAGTCTTGTTTAAGATGAATTATTTCTTTAGACCAACTTTATTTACAGATCTACACTGTCTGTAGATAAATTGTAACGCTAGAATATCAACTTGAACCGGGTCATTTATTGCATTAAATCCAATTAAAGACTACAACAAAGACTACATCTTTTCATTCCCCTTCTTCTGTGAGTTGGAGGTGTTTTATTTTGACAGACAAAAGCCTACACAGTGCAGATGGGAGCAATACGTACTGTGCACCAACAAAAAAAGGACTCATAATTATGAATTATATAAACTACTAGTCATAAAAAAACAAGAGAGTGCAGAGTTTGCCATCTGTTCCTCAAAAAACCTCAACAGATCCAAAACACCAGAGGGCAAAGAGCCAGGCTGTGACAAGTGAAAAGCAGAAACTTATGGTTTAGTTGTATTAAAAGCGGCAAAATTACACCGATTAATTACGTTTGAAAAAAGGTATAATATGCAATGCTTTCCTCAAAAACACTATGTCCTAACGACTAATACAAAAGTAATCCCTTTCAATCATCACGTATGAGCCACCAGGCTGGTGCCTGTATCTGCAGAGCGCCTGCCCTCTGCCTGCACTTTCTCTTTTCTTTCTATTTTGCTGTGTGGAAATTGAAGGAATAAAACGAAGCGACTCACACATCCAGAGGTAGTACATGATCTTGACCGTCTTCTGAAACTCTACCGGGATGTCCACTGTGATGTCATGGTAGAAACAGGGACCCACAGGGAACTTCTCTGGGAGGGGAGGCCAGTTATTTTTCCTGCCTGAAACAGGACAACACAAGACAAAAAGAACTGTGATTTGTTTTACAGTAACCGGGTTGCGTTTATTTGCCTTTCTGGCCGAGAGTTAGATGAGAAGATCTGACTCTCACGTCTGTATGCTGAATATCAAGCTGGAGCGTGGAGGCTATTAGATGATCTAAGCATAAAGGTAAACCTGAAAGGTAGACCTCTAAATTTGACATGTTATTATGTCAATATTATTGTCACTGCCATTTCTTTGCCGGGTGCAGTGGCAGCCTCATGGTGACAACAAGACTTGTAAAACCACCGCCTTTATTGTCACAGTTCTATTTTTGTATCTATTAACCCTTGTCATGCAACTTTTTGTTTTTCCGGGTCAAAATGTACAAAAAAAATCCAACATTTTGGTCGTCTTTTTCGACACTTTTTGATGTTTTTTTCCCCATGTTTTTGTCACCTTTCCTGACGTTTCTGGAGATTATCCCGACGTTTTTGTCACTTTTTCCAATGTTTTTGTCACTTTTTTTGAAGTTTTTGTCACTTTTCCTGGAGTTTTTGAAGATATTTTGCCGAAGTTTATGTCACTTTTTCCGATGTTTTTGTCACTTTTTTCTGCTTTTTTGACATTTTTTTTTCAAGTTTTTCAACGTTCTATTATACATTTTTCTTTACATGCTATACAATTTAATAAAACACCCAAATTCAATGAAAGAAGTCAACTGATCATTTATTTAACTTGTGAAATTTTGTTTTAAAATTTGGTTGAAAGAAACCCACATTTCTGATATACAAACTTTTTGAAAATGGGTGAGATTTGACCCGAGGACAACAGGAGGGTTAAACAAATAAGATATGTGTTAATTAGTAAGTTTAGAGGTGCTGGTAGGCAATTTTTCTAACTTTTGAACAGAGCCAGGCTAACCGTTTCCCTATCCTTCCAGGCTTTGTGCCAAGCTAAGCTAACTGCCTCTTGCTTCCAACTTCACATTGAGCGTAGAAACACAAGAGTGGTCTTGATCTTCTCATCTATGTCACTTGCGTCAAGTAGCCAGTAAATGCTTAGCAAAAAACATTCTATCAAGCTGCTGAACTCCAACAGTAAATCTTAGCACAACAGAGGAAAAGTGCAATAAATACACCAGCACTTGTTACACTTAGCACTTTAATTATTACAGTTACTATTTGAGATGTCATATGTCTGGACAGTCATATGTGTCATTCTTTTTTCGTCCTAAGATGTTTCCTTGATCTTACGTTTATATTTTTATGTTGATTTGATATTGATTTTAAAATGTTTGTTTTTTTGTTATGTTTGTGTTGTGAAGCAACAGACTGTAGCACTACGCCTAAGACAAATTTCCCCTCAGGCACAATAAAGTGTATTGTATTCTATATCACGCTCTGGTCTCAACAGCTGGAAAAAGCTTCCCTGGACCTGCTGTTGGGAAAAGTCATTTCGAGCCTGTCTGGACTTGTCTGGAAACAATATAATTTCTCTGATTGGACACTGTAGTTGGTGCCAGAGGCTGACCTCCTGAAGCACTCAGTGACTGCATTTCTCTCTCCCGGCGATCCAGCTCTGCAGCCTTCCTTTCCAGCTCCTCCTGTCTCCTCAACAGCTCAGCAGCTGCTCGCGGCTGCTCCTGCACACACATACACACACACATACACACACGCACACACATAACAGATGTCAACACACTGGTGAAAGTACAGAAGTGTGTGTCATGTGTTTGTTCCGGCTCAATAGGAATTCCCTGTCTCTACTTTTGGTATAAATCCAATTCTCTACAGGGGCAGCACCAGCATAAGGAGAGACATCACAACAACTTGTTCCCAGGAGACTGCCTACAAATGAGATGCACCATCACAACTTATTTCCTCCGGCTGCCTGGATTTCTCTCTGACTCGGCGTCTTCCTCAGCAGCTACAAAGCCCAGTCACAGATAGAAACAGCCTTCCCTGCTCCCAAACTTAGCATGAAACCAGCTGTCGTGTTAAAGTACTTTCTGCCTTCAGCACAGAATCTCTGCTGTCGATGCTGGCTGGACTAAATCATGAGACGTGTAATAGTCTGCTTGCTTATAAACACACACACACACAACAATATCAGCACGGTGACAATGTAAAAACATGTCTGTTAAACCTACCATTTCCTACTGGACCAAACAGCATAAAGCTACAGACAACAGATTTTTTTTGTTGGTTCAGTAGTACTGTACCTGAGGCTGCGAGTAGGCTGGAGGCTCCTCTGTGGGTTTCATGATGGCAGGTTGTGTGTTGATGGTGGGTGCCGCAGTCTTGGGTGCCATACCTGGAGGCGCCTGCGGAGGAAACATATATGCATTTATAGACAAGCACTTATCATACATTACATCATTACAGTTGGCTGTGCTGTGACACTGCTAAAAGATCACACACACACACACACATCACAAACAGTCACAAATGCTACAAAATGAGGAAGTTACTTTCCTCAAAATGGTGACAGTCTCTTCTAATACTGGCCATTCACCACAATCGTTAATTAAAAGTGAATTATTATATTCTCATGGCTAACGCGTCACGTGAAAGTCAGAAATAACACAGATCTTTTAGAACTAAATCAATCTTCTGGATCCTGTTAATGTTGTTCAAATCTATTTGATGTATGAGCGTGGATGAACTGTTGAAGTACTCACTGGTTTGCCATCTGTGAAGGGGTTGTACTCCTCCAACCCTGGAGGAGCAGCCTGTCGTATTTGTGTCACTGATGGATCCTGAGAAAACACACAAGAACACGTTCAACAAGCTAAACATCAACCCTAGAAGAGAGGCTTGATAAAAGGTAGTACATTTCTCAAATGTTATGAATATTTTTTGGTATGAGAATAATCAGTCTGTATGTCTATCCTTGTGTTTTTGCCGAGGACTGCAGTGGAAATGTCTATGGTGAGAGAAAAATGGCTCATGTGAGTGTAAAAACCCTCCATTATTCTGTCAGATGAAGGCCAAACAACCCTCTTTATTCAAAATGCAACAGGCCTATAATTCAATCCTGGCAAAGATGGGATGATTCCAATAATTTTCACGAGAAGACGTCTATAAATAACCAAGTCCATGAGTTTCAGAACAGGTGGGGGGGGGGGGGGGGGGGGGTGCTTCTGGCTGCTGAAGACAAAAATAAAAAGAGACTTTGCGTTTTTATTATGCTGCTCTCAGCACATAAACTGCTAAAGCACTTTGTGACCCAGTACAAGCACATTCAAACAACCTTGTTCACAAAGACTTGTGAATTACAGTTTTACTATGTACTATAGAAACGCACAAAGTGAAATAAAGGATAGAGCTAAAACATTCAGAAAAAGCCAGATATTGTTCAGCATCTTTAATCTTTGACGCTGGAGTGAAACTATTAACGGTTGTATTCAACTATCAAACATGAGGTACCACAAACTTTAAAAAGTACATAGATTAGTTTGTTCTGCCTCTATCTGCCGTGTAAAATTTACATTTCTGTTAAGCAACATTATCAAACGTTTCTTTTTATTATAAGCTTACCATCAGCTGCTGTCAGTCACGCTAGTTTCATTCAAATTGCTGCTCAAGATCAACATCCAATCTGCGTATTCCTGCAGTGCTATCCTTCTCCAGTCTCAGTGCAGTCCTCTCGCTATCTCCCTGACTCTTAAGTTTCTGGGAGCATCTCTTCCACTGACACACACACACACACGCACGCACGCACGCACGCACACACGCACGCACGCTGCAACTTGTCACCAGACCAGGGTCATACATTTTTCAGGATATGTTGTGTTTAAAGTTTAATGTCGCCCTATTGCACACAGCCAAACACTCACATGCATATTCACAGAGTTTTCATCTTGAAATCTATAGTTACAAAAAGGTACAAATTAGGGCTGCTCGGTTATGGAAAGAAAAAAAAAATCATAATCACTTTTGGTCAATATTGAAATCGCGATTACTTAACACGATTACTCACTGACTTTTGGAAAGATGTTGCAATTACTGAACTTAAAAAAACAGTGAAAAGGTTAAACAAATCAACAGTGAAAACACCTAGAACTGGGAAATTTCCCATAATACACAGGACAAAATAAGCATTTTACTTGCAAAACGTAATGTGCAAAAATCGATTATTTCTGTTTTGTGATCATTAGGAGCTGAAATCGTAATTGCGATCAAAACTTTGATTAATTGCACAGCCCTAGTACCAATCAAAGGATCCACCTGTTGCCAAATGCATGTGTGAAAACTAATGTCATGGTTATGGTTGTATTAGTCTCGCTTTGACAGACCCTCCTCCACAGCACTGTAAAGGAGGGTCTGGCTAGTCCACACAGCATTCCAGGATGGGAGAAAACCGTGCTCTGGTTTATTGGCATTTCTTTAAACCAATCACAATCGTCAAGGGAAAAGCTGTGGTGCTGCTGCAAAATAGCCTCGGGAAGGAACTTGTTTTGGTGGAACATGTATACGTTCAAAAGTTGTTTTTAGTTGTGCAACAGAAAACTCAGATTGGACAGATAGTCTAGCTAGCTGTCTGGATTTACCCTGCAGAGATCTGAGGAGCAGTTAACCATAGTCCTCAGAAATCCACCGGAGTTTAAAATGCCAACACAAAGGAAGCGGAAGGTAACGGATATCCGGCCTAAATGAGTGAAATCATGCGGAATTTCCGTTGGTAACGGAGCAATCCCAGAAGTGGAACGTCAAGGACTATGGTTGTATCTGTCATGGCCCTTATGTAGCTGGAAATAAAACAGGCGGTGTGCATAAGAAGGTGCAGAAGTCCCTCTAGCTGATGACACTTCATCTAAGAGTTCAACACTGCCTACTGTACTGTATATAACCGCGAAGCTGCAATATGTAACACACTGCTGAGCCAGCAGGGTGAAACCCAGTTGGGGTCCATTCCATTCTCTGTGCGATCTCTACGACATATTAATTAAGCTGCTAAAACGACACAATGTGACATATATGCTTCCTTCTATGATTTCATTAACTGACACGGGAGCTTCATTTCTGTAATAGGCCCACATCCAGAGAAATAGGCCAAAACTTAATGCACAATCTATGCATGAGTGGGAGTGATAACATGTACTAGCAAAGGACCCAGCGGGTATCCTAGCACCACATGTCGCCATAACAGCACCATATGATTTCATGAAGTATTGAAGATAGCTCAGAGAAGCGGGACAACGCTCCATTTTTCCCCAGGTGAAGAAAAAGAGAGTGTGAGCCAAAAAATGACAGAAAATTGGCAGAGCTGCAGGGGTTCACTCGTCATGTCAGTATGTTAATGAGGCCGCATGAATTATTTACTTTCCATGCGTCTGTACAGTCAAACTGTGCCGTCAGCATCTTCCACCATCACACACTGAGTGAGCAAGATGGTGGAATGACTTTTCTGCGAAACATTACAGCCTCTAAAATGGGAGAAATCATGTACTGTAGCCATGTACTCATGCACAGGAATATCTGTGCCATGATGTTTTAACCAAGATATAGCCTACTTATTCAATCACAAGTTCCTGAACTGGCTGATTCCCTGACTATTCATTTTATTCATTTGTATACATAACAAACAAACAGATGTGCTGATTACAGCTTTAGAAATGTGAAGACTTTTGCTTTTCTTTGTATCACATATTTATAAAATGAATAGACCTACGTTGTTCTGTTTGGTGAGGTAGACAATCTTTTTAATCAGTTCCGGCAACTTATGAAGGACATCGGCAACTTCTTTTTAACATGTTACACACCACGTGGGTGATCTAAAACAATAGGGCTGCAACTAACTACTGTTTTATTATTGATTAATCATTTGGTCTATAAAACATCAGAAAAAAAGTCAAAATTGCCCATCGCAATATCCTAGAGCACAAGGTGCCGTCATTCAGTCCCAAACCTCCAAACTATTCAATTTATCATCATGTAGGCTAATAGTTAGACCAAGACAAGCTGTGAACCTGGAACCATCAAATCAAAAAAATGATATGACCTTGGATTAACTAAATCCAAATTTGGATTTGTTTAACTGACTCATCGTTGCAGCTCCAGTATTATTTTTGACATGTGATTTATCTAATGTTAATCCATAATTAAACTGTCCAAAAACTCAAGATATTAATTTAAATATCATAGAATAGAAAAACAGCAAATATTCTCATTTAAGTAGTTGGACGCAGGGACGTTTTATTATTATCAAAATACTTGATTTATAACTTAATCTCCTAACCTTTTCAACTCTAATGGAAATGCTAATTAGCCCATGTTTAGTTAACCTGAGATGATGAAATAGAGAGGGGAAACACCATGACAGGCTTGCTGAGGGAGGACGCACTGAAGGGCTGAAGAGCACATGATGAACATGATGAACATGATAAACTGCATGTTTTCACCATGACAAGACACTGTTAACAGAAGGCTGCCTATTGGTTCAATGCCTGAATAAAGCTAACAGCATAATGAAGGCATGGCAGAGAAAAATGTTTGTTACGTTCTCATTTACTTCTCGGTTTAGGGACAAACAAACGACTCAAATGACTGTGCCTATTTAAATTGTATCTATGCAAGAATCATGATTCAAATCCTGCACCTCAGGCTGAGTTATTATTATCATCATCATCCATTATTGGGATCTAATCTAATAGAAATCAATGTAATGTCCAATTAAATCAAACAAGCATGAAAACATGAACAGCATTTGAACAGCTGTGCATGTTCCCTTTAAAAAAGGTCTACAAAGGGAGGGGTGGAAAGACAAGTGGAAAGTTAAAACTGAAAGGTGCAAATAGGGTATCACAAAGGGTTTCTCGACAGGGTTTAAATTAAACACCATACTCCCTGCTGAATCACAAATAACACCTGTTGTATCACAAGGAACGCTAGCACAAGACATCAAGCTAGCTAACACAACACTGCCTGGTACCTACATGTCACACCAGAGTGCTCCAAAGTGTACCATTTCTAATTGACCCACGGTAACTAAAGCCTGTAAACAAATTAATTCATGTTTTGCTAATTGCTGCTTTTACTATTATTAAACGCAAGTAGCTTCATCACAGCTGCTTAGCACAGCAATACGTGTCTGGCTTGCCTGGCTTAGTAACGTTGTTATCAATGTGAAATAATGCAGAAGCTAATGCTAACGTAGCTAACATAGCTAGCTAACGTTACCTGAAATGGGTTGCTGATCTCCGGGTCCGCGAACGGATTTCTGTCGAAATCTGACATTGTCCTATACGGATGATTTTCCGTTAAAATGTGTCTCAAAAATAATAATTATAAGTAAAGTTAGAGAGCTAGCTACTTCCAAAAAAAACCCGACTCGCTTTGAGGTAGAAGCAAGAGATGACACACGATCTGAGGTGAAGTCAAGACAGTGTTGACTGTGTCCAGAGATACTACCGCGGAGGGAAGGATTGGTCACCAGCAGCGGATCACAGGCGACACAAAGGAGACGCCAAGCGGAAGTAAAGAAACGTCACGTCACATTGAACTTCTCCTGAGAAATGTGTTATTATATATATTATATATAAATTATATATTGTGTAAAACTAATCACAATATCATAAATTGACTGTAAAAATATAATTTTATATTTTGAACATGGGAAATGTTAGAAGAGTACGCAATTTGTGTTCATTTTCTTCTTTTCTGATAAGAACCAGTGTGCCGTTGTTACCTTGGCAACACTAAGGCTCTGGGGCGTTTTTAACATAGAACTAGACATACTAAACTGGACGTCAGTTACAGGCACTAAACCGTCTCTAGATTAGCAAACAATCATTGTCTATATATTTTATATCTATGTGGTCTCCGCAGCTGAAGCCCTGTCATGTGACACCATCTTGTCCAGCTCACACTTCCGCTACTGCGTGGAAAAAAAGTTGGGTGAAATCTCGGAGAAGTTTGTCTTTGCAGGAACTTTATACGCTACGTTACACTAACATTTCATTACTTTTATGAGCAGCTTAAAAGCAGGAAGAGTAGCAGAATATACATTTACTTTTCGTGGCACTTGTTTAAACGCTGAGCATGTCGACGACCGTCTCGTACAATGACCAAGGAGGAGCGGAGGCTGCAGTGGAAGCGGGGCTGGAGAGCACCCCGACCTCCTCCAGCAACGTCGGGGCTGCCTTTGGACTTTTCAGCGCTGACTTTAAAAAGTAAGCTAGCTTAGCATGTGTTCCGTCTGCAGTCAATATTATTCATATGTGGTAAAGTTAGACGGTTATGTTGAACTTTGTGCGGTTAACTTCCAGTGTAGCTGACTTGAAAAGAAGCCAGCATCATCAACAAGCTAGGCAGTGATGGCGACTGACTGTTAGACTGTTTGCCATTGCACATATTAAACTGTCTGAAGAATTGTCCGAATTGTCCGTGTTTCAGATGGCTTTCTGGGGCGTTTTCTATACTGTTCTGTTCTGTTTTACTCCTGTATATACAACGCAGTCATTCACAAGGTAGCCCACTACAGAATAAAGTTACAGACCGAAATATACTTGCTTTATCTAGTTTATTTTGATGCCAAATATCCTAAATTGCACTGTTGAGAACTGGTAGTCTTCCTCTATTGAGGTTGGCAGGTTGGCTCATAATATTCAGGAGCAAAGCAGATTTGTATAAGCCGTGTGATTTGAAGTGGGAATTGAGTCTTTTGTACTGCACAAACTATAAGGTGATTTAAAGTGTCAATTCGCTAAGAAATTACGCTGCAAAACCCTGAAATATTCTGGTGTCCACGTGATCAAAAACTGGAATACTTGTTAATATTCATTTGTTTAAATTTGCCTGAAAAATATAAGGCGAGATGGACTATTTTAGGAGTAGGCTACTAGGCTTATGCACTCTAATTTCTCTAATATATATATATATATATATATATATATATATATATATATATATATATATATATATATATATATATATATATATAGTAAAAGATTTGATTGTGAAAGTTGTGCATGTTGATTTTCAATTTAGCTTGAACCATTATTATAGTGTTGTTTGAAAATGTTTATGCAGCACGTTGACTCTGGCTTTTATGGATTTATGGTGTCTTGCAATCCCTTGTATGCATGACACAATAATCAAAACCTCATTCTTATACAATTTGCAACATTGAGTAGACTAGATTAGTAAGAAGCAACTTAATCAAAACAACAATGACTGATTATAGTCTTCTCGATCAGCTTCTTTGACCAGTTTAGTGAGCCTGTAATCATTTTACAGAGTACTTCATACAACATGTACAGTAGGGATTTTTTTCAGAGAGTGAGCAGAATTGACACTGAGGCTTCAGATTGAATGGCCTTCACATTTATGTGCAGCATTATTACTAAGCAAACAGAAAGTGTCCCTTTGGAGAATGAAGGTGTTGAGCAGATGCTGCAGAGCAGGCCAGCACTGTAAAGTGAGCTTTTATGAATGAGTGAGCTTCTTACTTTCTCTTTTTTTCAGAGGTCAAATTTCTGTAAATCCACATACTGACAATCAAATAGAATTTTACCCCACACTATTGAAAACAACCTATTACCAAAACCCCTGTGCACTTTATTTAATATATTGTTATGATGTGGTTTAAACCAGCATCAAATGAGCCAACATGTTGATAGTACTCACTATGGAATTGATAATATACATCTTAGCCTGCAGGGTGATTTGACTTGCCACTACATGCCTTATCATGCTGTGGTCAAAAGCCTTTAGTATATGAGGGTGTGTTTAGCTTCCGCATAAAATGAATGACGTATTGATGACACTTAAGTGCTATAACCCTGTTTAGCAGTTATATGCAGACAGACTGTTGTGGCTCTACAGCCAGGTGATCAGTGGTTTATATATGTTCAGTATCACGTGTACGTAATTAGATTCATTCAAATTCTGTGACAAAACTTGACATTTTAATACATTCACACAAAATTGCTCGGGTGAGAGAGATGATTTTTTCATGGCTGTGTGATAGCAGGATTGGATTTTGAAAGCAAAATGTCTTTGGTTTGACTTAGAGATTTGTTTGATAGACTTTTATATAAAGGAGCATAAGGCCTGTTTAAATCAGTCTGTAAACTACCTGATTTATATGCTTAGCAGAGTGACTATCTGTGCTTTATTACCTTACCCGGGTGTGGAAGGATTAAGGAAAAGAATGATCTGTACTAGCTACTAGCATTCGTCAAGACATGAGACCCCTTGGACCTAACACACCAAATTAGTTTCTCATATATAGCCATTCAGGTGAAACTGTCAAATGCCTTAGAGAAAAAGAAGTTTACTAGTTTCTATGTTAACTTCATGTCACGGTTAGCTTCTACATTAGCTTGTCAACCATGTTTGATCAACCTTTCACTTGTATAAAACTGAAACTGGATTGTCAGCATGTTTTGAGTTTCATCTCAAAAACCTGCCACTAGAGGGCAGCCAACCATCAGTGGAACCAGCCACTGCATTTTGTAATTTCTTGTAAAATCAGTGATTATGCAGCTTATCTACAGTGGTTTAATGCTCGCTAAGTGGGTGAGAAGAAGCTACACAACACACCAGCTCCACATGTGTAGATTTTAGCTCCCCAGTCAGTTTCTGTTAGCATACAATAAAGGCTTTTATGTGTTAATACCAACAAAAAAAGTGTTACTAAATGTCCTGAAATCGGGCAAACATTTTTGTGAGGAAACACTACAGCTGCTCATTAGTTCTGTTATTCCCTCCGGCAGGATTTTGTCCATCATGGCATTTTGATGACATTCTTTTGCCAAAGTGTTAAATGTTGCTTAGTATCCTATTAAGCTGTCTCACATGACCATCTACCCAGTTAAGCAAGGCTAGGTCATATGTTTTTTCTGCCTCTAGGCCAAACTGGGAAGACCAGAATGAAAAGACAAGGACATGATGCTTCGGTTTGCACATGTCTGTCTGACACAATCCACAATGCCCAAGACTGTACATCCCAAGCTTGGCCTGTACACATACTTGTATCCTATACAAGGTTTGTCTTCCTCAGCGTGTATGTTGGATATTTGTTAAATGAAGTTAACCTCAGCTTGTTTCTAGTTTAGGATTGAGAGCCTGTTCTGCTAAAGTTAAATCAAGTTTTTTTTTAATTTGAAAATTCCTGAATGTTGTCACATGTGAAGGGCACAGCAACATTCCTGCATTGTTCTGTAGTCTTATCGGCCTCTTCTTACTGACTGGAAGCTCTGTGCCAGGCCTTAGCAAGGCATATAAACGTGCCTAATTTATTATCTGTGACTAAAGAGAGATTTCACTGTGGCTGAGTGGTTTGGTTGTATTTATTTGTTGTATTAGCAGTTGTATTTGAGCTGCATTAAAATGTAGGATTATGGATCTTTAACTTTATTTTCAGTTTAGCTGAATTAGCTATATTTATGTTGGCCTATTTGTTCACAGTGTCCTGTCCAGGGCACATTTGGCTCTCATTCTCCAATATTTTAACCAAGAAGCATTGCAAAAATCTTATATAAATAAATTATAGATACATTTAGATATTGCAAGAATGTGCCAATTGTTATGGTGTAAAACCTTTTTGCAGTATCACAACCTATGAAAAGCTTATTTTTCTGCATGTGCTTTATCTTATTTACAATCCTTTTTTCTGCTTGCTCACCATCACTTTGGCAAACTGGCAAAGAGGTGGTTCCAAAATATAAAAAATAATAAAACAAGACAAAAATAAAACAAGAACTTGCATATTTTCCCAGGCTTCTTGGCATGCTTGGTCAAACCACAGCTGCACCCTTGTTGTGTGAGATGATTTAGGAGATCTGTGTGAGTTATTCCTTTTCTGACATAAACAAGCATACCGTTTTTGTTGTCTGCATTTTACAAAGGCCTGATTTTATTGTAAACATGCTCTACTTAGACAATGCATCTGTTAGTTTTGATTTATCAAAAGTTGCAAAAAAAAGCCTGCTTGTTTTGTCAACTGTTTCCAAAATCAAGGATGAACTTTCAATCCCAACTTTGAATCCAGCATGGATGAGTAGTCCTTAAAGCACTCAGAAAAAAATAAATTTTTAAAAATTGAAAGCTTCAGAACAGCTACTAAATGGATCTTGTGTTGAGATTGTTTTGTCAGTTACAGAGAGTAGGTAACGATGGAAAGGAAATTGGGAGGGGGGATATTTGATTTTATTTAAGTATGATACATTGATTTAAATGGGGGCATACCGCTCTGTTCTTTCTTAATTTAGGAAAAATGTGACTGCATTCCTTCCTTCATTCATTTGTTAATGAATAGTGCAGTACAGTTGAATGTTCGGACCACACCATTTTTCTTAACCAACGTTAACTATATTAACCAGAGTTTCATTGTCAAATGAATTCTGACCAATACCAACTAGTTGATCCAATGTGTTATTTTCACTCAGGCTCATGTTTGTTCAACTACCTAAACTTCCTCTTCCCTCTGGCACTTTGACTGTATTGTTTTTATTGGCAATGATCTGTAGATGACAAAATTAAGCCAGTGCTTTGAAAGATGGATTCAGCATTTTAGTTACATGTACTAAAGATGGAATTTTTGTTTTACTAAAGTCCAAAAGATGAGATGGTGATGAGCCCAAATTAACTGCTGGCTAATATAGCTGACATCTACATGGATGGTTGATTGTAGTTAATGACTAGTACTCGTACAGGTTAATGGATGAAGAGACGGGCTGAGGACAGAGAACGGAGAGCTTTTGGTGCCTTTTCCAGAAAAATGCCTACCCTGTCTTTAATGGAAAAATTTGCGTGCATATACAAAATAAAAGTTCTTGTAAAGAATCTTTCAAGCCAAACATTGTGTTGAAATACAAGAGCTGAAATAATGATCATTATATCCAATTTGTTTTGTCTTCACATATAACATCATGGCATTAAATGAGATGGATACACATGTGGCACATTTGTAATAAATATTGATTAGGTAACTGCCACGGGTAAAGGATATTATTATAAATCTCATCATTGATGGAAAAGCCAAACCAGCCCAAAGTGATGCAGACATTTGGCTTTTTGGAGACTGGAAAGATTGAGAGTGATTTAGTGCTATGGCTGTCTTGGAGAATTTTTGCACTTTGTTTTGCACTCAAAGTATTTCTGATTCAGTGATTTAGTATATTACACTTTAGAAAAGAAAAACCTGCATACCATACAAAAAAAGGAATACTTATTCAAGATGTCACTAGATGTTTTCCTGCCCTGAGCTGTGCTGTTTTGGTTCTCTCGCTCTACTCTCATGGGGTCATTTTCAGCTTCTGTAGAATTATGTATATTAGACATGTCAAATAGTTTGTGTGATTTATTTATTAGCTTGTAAAAGTGACTAGAATAGTCATTGGTTATATTAGCAACTTCTTCCCAAAGAAAGGGTAGGAAGCAAATTCTGCACCCTCTAAAATCCTTTTGCAACATTCACATCTTAAAGGGTATTTCCTGACATTCAACTTGGTACTGTTATCTTTGATGTAGGCCTGTCCTGTTGGCAGCGTACAGTATGTGCTCTCAGCGGCGTCAAGCTAAAGTGGATTATTCTGCAGTGGAGGTGATGAAAAGTAGCATAGTGTTTACCCACCAGTGTAGATAAGGCCCTCCTTTTTCCCCTAGAGGGAAGTGACCACAGGCACAAAGAGACAGTCGCATACAAAGCCACAAGGCAGGTGAGAGAGCCTAGTTTCCAGAGGAAAATTTACATGTATAAGAGAGATTAAGAAATGAACAAGCGACCACAGCTGACCAGCAGGTAGTGTCAGAAGGAACGCGGACTACAGCAGACTGTGGACAGTGGACTACAAGGAGAGAGGTCCTACCCGAGTGAGCAGGCACTACCCTTAAGCATGAGTATGACTTGCCATAAGCTGAGCTGACGAGGCATCTTGTGACTTTTTTGCCCAAGAGAAGAGGAAGGGAGTAGTGAATGACAGGCACAAAGCCAGTGAAGCCTGTGCTTTTTTCCCACTCTCCACAGCTTGGACAGTTATGAACAAGAATGAGTCGAGAAGACAACTGTCAATAAAGCCAAGAGAACAGGGCACACAGCCTGAAGGAAAGTAATTACCACAGCTCAGTTTCACTCTTGAGTTACTTAAAATACAGTCAGCTGGGTTTGTGGACTTTGTTCCTTAGAACACACACACACACACACACACACACACACACACACACACACACACACACACACACACACACACACACACACACACACACACACACACACACACACACACACACACACACACACAGAGAACGAGCACTGGTTGTTGAAGTGTTTTTCTGGACTGCTGTGGCGGAAAGCCGGTATGGATGTTGGTTTCTCAGCTTTGCGCTCGGAGGCAGTGGGAGCCATGAGGACGGCGCTGGTGTCTGCGGAGAACTTACAGCTCACTCTGAAGACTGAGCTCAGTCAGGAAGAACAGGCCCTGACACACACCAAGAGTAGCCCCAAGGAGACACACAAAGCCGGGTACTGTAGTAAGATCACCCACAGCACTCTGATGGAGACATACAGTAAACTCTGTTTTTTACTTCTTTGATGC
Organism: Gymnocephalus cernua; assembly: GCA_023631565.1. Lineage (NCBI taxonomy): Eukaryota > Metazoa > Chordata > Actinopteri > Perciformes > Percidae > Gymnocephalus > Gymnocephalus cernua. The sequence continues at coordinate 28,201,555 of CM042442.1, forward strand.
CAGTCTTAGTTCGGGTTATTTCCTCATAACATTGGTCAGCCGGATACTTGTTGTTTGATTGTCTCTTCAGTGACCTATTGTTTAAAAAAATAGATACATTCGGATATAACAAACTTTAAAATCATTTTTCTTGATGTTTCTTCTAAACGATTGCTATGGTTGCAAATAATTTTACCTGAATTAAGATTACTGTATTTAAAAAAAGTGTAGTACAATCCTGAAAAAGATACTATAAATTAAAATGATGGCTCATGTTGTGTAGACTTTTAAGTTGCATATGTATCCCTGCAAGGTTAATAGATTTTGTATTGAATCACAACATATAATTGGGACTTTTGGACAATTTAGTCACTTAGACCAGTGATGAAATAAGATTGTACTTAAGCACAGCGGTGTTTTGAGCAAAGTGCTAATGTCAGCATGCTAACACGCTCACAATGATAACGTCAACATGCTGATGTTTTGCAGATATGTTTCCCATTGTCACCATGTTAATTTAGCGTGTTAGCTTGTTTAACACTTAACACAAAGTACAGCTCAAGTTGATGGGAATGTCATTAGTTTTGCAGATATTTGGTCGTAAACCAAAGCTTGTTGGCCTGATTATGGCGCTAGATTAAAAGTCAGGAGAGCACCAAAGTAAATAGGATTCATCCTCTGAAGACCATGAATGTCTGTACATAACTTCACGGCAATTTGGCCAATAGTTGAGATATTTCAGTCTGGAACAAAGTGGCTAAAATATGCTTGTCAATAGAATCCCTAGAAAGGTGCCCGTCTGCATCTATCCCACATTTTGTTTTCCATCTGGACATTACCCCTCTGTGTTTAGCCTCAGCGTGGAACAAACAACCTGTGTAGTTGTACAATGACGATGCCTGTTAGCCAAGGACTGAGCCATTGTCATATCATGTTAGTGCAGGAATCTTCGCAGAAATTGGTGTGGTGCCGCTGTTGCATTGGGTAAAGATGACATTCTTGCTGTTTGTTTGGGTGCATTGTCAGTGTACTGTTTGGCTCCTATAGGCCAAATAATGTACAGAAGTGTTTGGTCTATAGGAGCCAATTTGACCCATGCGTGTTTACTCTGTAATCTGTGAAGTTGACACAGATGTTGTATACATGGAGCTTTCACGCTACCTTTGGTCAAGCTTTAACTCTTGAAACTGATTAGCTCAGCAATGCTTTCTATGCCGGCTAGCAATGTTGACCATAATAAGTATAAGTTACACTGTTTTCTGTCCTCAGGAATGAAGACCTTAAAGAGATGTTGGAGAGCAACAAGGATTCGCTCAAACTGGAAGCCATGAAAAGGGTTGTTGGGGTGAGTGCATCATAGGAATTCACATGCATTCTTTTTAAATTACAAACAGCATTGTTGCGTGTGTGTGTGTCTCTCAGCTGTTGAGTGTAACATCAGTGATAATACGGGTGTATAAGACTGTTTTTTTTTTTTTTTTCAGCTGATTGCCAAAGGTAAAAATGCATCTGAGCTGTTTCCTGCTGTCGTGAAGAACGTTGCGAGTAAGAACATTGAGGTATGATAGTATTAAGAAATATATAACCATCATTACTGTGTACATCATTTTTACTACAGTTGGCTGTTATGATTCATTTAATTCCCGTGTGACACAGCACGTGGATACTCTGCATGATGTTAGAGAGCGAACTTCCTCATAAAGAACAATAGGCTCATGTGGATTGGCTTCGTTTGAAAGCTTTCCCTTAATTTAGTTTGTATTTAATAAAGTTTTTGTACAACGTTAAACGGACAATCTTAAACTTAAAAGAAAAAATAATCGCATAAGAGTAATGACATTAAATAAAAAGTCAAAGATAAACACGAAGTAAGCCTTTGTTACAACTTGTTTGTTATAACCAATCACATGTTCCACTGCCTGCACCCGTAATATAAACAAAAGACGTGTATATTGATTGTACACCCGCTGTAGTGTATGTTTATTCAATTGCGTACATTCGCAGACTTGCAGCATTCCACGAGTTTTACTCAAAGAAGTGGCTGAATTATCATGCATCATACGTCCATTGTCATCCGCTTATCCGGGCTTGTGTCGTGGAGGCAACAGCTCCAGCAGGGGACCCCAAACTGAATTACATAATCAGAGTTTATAAATAACAAAAAGGGTAAGAGAAAAATAGGCGCTCATTATAAAACGAAACAAAATGAATAAATATATTTGAGTATTAGGCTACCTATCTACTGTTATTTTTTATGTTAACTTTTAATTGTGTGAGTACAGAGGGGTAGACTGAATATATCGGGTCATTCTGTGTCCTTATGCAGTTATCAGACCCTGCATGCATAAGACATTTGTACTTATCATATACAGTATACATAATACGATTGTCTGTTCATTTAGATTAAAGCTGTAGTTGGCTGCCCAAGAAGAGCTCTTCCTTGCTCCTCCAGTCCCTAAAATCCCCCTTCCCTTGTCGCTGGACATTTTCTATTTTCTAACCCCCTCCTTTCCCTTGTCCTGGATGGCACATGGGTCAAAAAGTCAAATATAATAAAAACAAAACCCAATTAGAATGTTACATTGAAGAAAAAATAAATGTTACTCTGGGAAATGTAAAATGACTTGGATAAAGGTAAATCACAACGTAATATTGGAATCAAGAGTATTTAATCACTTAAACCAGTGATGAAATGTCTGTAACAGTAACTCCAGTTGTGATAATGTCCGCTCCACAGATCCACCCAACTGTGACCGGATGAAATGTTTCTTTTAAACATTTTTTTTTATCAATCAGTAGCAGAGCAACTATCTTTATTACTGCAAATCATAAACTGGTGCACCTTAAAGATACTGTGGGTCTGTGTAATACTCCACTAAATCATGGCAGGCGTGTGCACACAGACTATTCAGTGAAGGACCAAACGCTAAGCAACAACTCAAGAGGGGTTCCTATGCCCAGAGCCTGTGAATATTGATTAGCAGCAGCAGAATAATCAGGTAGCGTGAGGGGCAGCATGTGAGCGGGGGGCCTGAAGCCCGGCGCTGTGTGCGAGGCATGCAGCCGAAGCAACTCACGGCAGGGTAGGGGAGCAGGTGGGTGGATGTAATTGGCAGAAGAGAGCCCACAGTCACGTCTCCTCTTTCCCACCTCATATACACCAGCTGCTAAGGTAGTGCAAATTTCTGTATCTATCTATCTATCTATCTATCTATCTATCTATCTATCTATCTATCTATCTATCTATCTATCTATCTATATATATATATATATATATATATATATATATATATATATATATATATATATATATATATATATATCTCTCTCTCTCTCTCTCTCTCTCTCTCTCTCTCTCTCTCTCTCTCTCTCTTCCACACTTCATTCACCTACAGTATATCTCACGAAAAATGGCCTCTTCTCGTGTTCCCACCCTCATCCCTTCTCACCTTGTCACTGTGAGCTGCCATTGATCCCCACTAATCATAAAACAGCACAGGAGCATGCAGGTTATTGACAGTGTCGCAGGATTTCAGTGCACTTTATTTTCATTAATCATTGCTGCACTTCATTTTAACACCACATATCATACATGAATGCATGTCATGGCATGCTAGTGTATGTTTTTAAGTGCATATTCAAGTGACAAGGAAAAAAAAGAAATTTTATATAACATCTCATTTTATGCAGAGCAAATTGTACAGCCCTTAATCGCCTACTTAGCAGTTCAAATTAAATCCGTTGTGTGCTTTGTGGTCAGGGAAACCAGATCTTTGAGGGCAGATGGGTTGTGTCTCCTTTTATAGTGAGTAATGCCATTAATTCCAGCAGTAATGACCAGAACGATGATTGAGAACTGTGTGGTGCACTGCTGCAGGTCAATACTCACTGCATTAGAAAGCATGGTGCTGATTACTAATTAAACTCTTGGCGATTGTACCTGGAATGTAACCTTACCCCTGACCTTGACCTAAAATCAATTAAATAGTTCCTGAAGTAAATCATCATTTTTCAAAACCACTTTGATTCCAGTTCCATTATTTATGACCCTGCAGCATTATAGGCAAAATCAGCTTGGTTAGTTTCAGCAAACAATCGACCTTTGACCTTCAGTTAAATTTGTCAGAAAGCTAGACAAATAATATCTCAGGCTTTCTTGTGAGAAAGAAATTGTGTTGAAGCCAAAACAGAAGACGTTGGGGTTCAAATAATTCAATCGTAATTTTCGTAAGGGACCAAAAATACATAACCTTGTTCTCTGCCTGAAACAACACTGGAGCGAGTCTGCAGCTAGTGATATCGAGACAGGAAAAACTTCTATACCAACTTTTTTTCCCACTCTTTGAAATAATAAATAATAAATTTCCCGCAGAAACATTTACTGTAGCTAAGAGAAGACTCTCCCTGTTGTTTCATACATTATTGTTTATTTATTTCCTTTCATAGTTGCAGACTTAGACGTGGAAACATGCAGCGTGTCCTCTCACATAACTTAAGTTTTGGAACACAGCTGGTTTCCTGGACTGCTTTCCTAATGTGCTACATTCATTTCTACTTACAGCTGCTTCAATTTATTGCTGTTTGTTTTTATTGTCCTTTGCAGCTTAAGAAGCTTGTATATGTGTACCTGGTGAGGTATGCAGAAGAGCAGCAGGATCTGGCTTTGCTATCCATCAGCACCTTCCAGCGGGCCCTCAAGGTAACATCTCTACTCCTTGTCTCTGTCTTTCTCTCTTCATTATCACTAACATGGTAAAAAGCTGTCTTTCCGTGCCTTTTCTTCTCATTGCTAAGATGCTGTGTTCTTTTTGTAGTCTTGTTGTGGTTCATAATCTACACAAAGCTGCATATCATGTCCAACCCTCGATGTTCTGTTAAATGCTTTAGATACAGTAAAAGTAATAAGTAGAAAACATTAATTTACACACTGACACAAGTGGGTTTTATTCCTGTTTACTGGTGGCAGGACCCAAACCAGTTTATCCGGGGGAGCGCACTGAGGGTTTTGTCTAGTATCCGCGTCCCCATAATTGTCCCCATCATGATGCTGGCCATCAAGGAGGCAGCAGCTGACCTGTCCCCATATGTCAGGAAGACATCGGCCCATGCTATCCAGAAGCTCTACAGGTACGGTTCTACAAAATCTGATGTTGTTTCTGTTGTTTAGGCAAATACCTGGGCTGCAACAGGAGCTGCAGATATCACTGGGTAAAGCCAGTAGCTAGTAGCTGCATTCGTTAGCTTGACTGGCTCTCCTTACCACCTCATTCTTGAGCAGTTACTAGGCAAGGCAAGGCAGCTTTATTTGTATAGCACATTTCAGCAACAGGGCAATTCAAAGTGCTTTACATGAAAACGATTAAAATACGAGAATAAAAGTTACAGTGCAGTATAAGAAATTAAACATTAAAGAGCAGTTAAAAACAGTTAAAAATATAAAAGCAGATAAAATATGAGATGTTTTGTTGCTAGCATGGTACAATGTATAATACAATACATGTTGGTTAATATTGATATAAGGGGTTTTGCCCTGCAGTTATCTTGCTTTTATCAGCTGAGTCTTTCTAAGACTGGCATGGATCAAAGAATGAATGAGCTCCTAAAATATGAGCAAAGTAGTAAAACTGAACTTGAATAGATGAGTTGCATAATTGATTTAATGGCTGAAATCAGTTCTTTACAAAACTAGGTCTTGAACTCTCACCTATTACACATTATACCTTACACATTCCCACAATGAACAGAAATACCATGGTAGGGCGGCAACTGGTCTGTATCCTTGATGTTCCACTTCCAGGATTGCTCCGTTGCCGCCGGATTTCACTCATTTAGGCCGGATATCTGTTGCATTGGGCTTCCTTTGTGTTGGCATTTTAAACTCTGGTGGATCTATGAGGACTCTGGTTAACTGCTCCTCAGATCTCTGCAGGGTAAATCCAGACAGCTAGCTAGACTATCTGTCCAACCTGAGTTTTCTGTTTCACGACTAAAACAACTTTTAAACGTACACATGTTCCACCAAAACAAGTTCCTTCCTGAGGCTATTTTGCAGCAACACCGCGGCTTTTCTCCGGTGCTTGGCACAAGACGATTGTGATTGGTTTAAAGAAATGCCAATAAACCAGAGCACGTTTTCCTCCCATCCTGGAATGCTGTGTGGACTAGCCAGACTTTCCTCCAGCAAGCTTTGGAGGAGGGTCTGGCAAAGCAAGACTAAGCTATAACTAGCAATTAATTTCATTATCGATTCATCGTTTTATTTGTAACATGAGAGAAAATTGTTAAAGATGCCTGCTATAATTTTCAAAGCCCAGGACGATGTAATCAAATTGTTTCATTGAACCAACAGTCCAAAACCCCAAAATATTCGATTCACAATCAGATATGATAAAAAAGCAGCAAAACATCACATTTAAGAAGCTTTAACCAGGAAATGTTAGAATTTCTTTTTTTTTTTTAAATGACTAAATCGATTATCAAAATAGTTGCAGATAATTAGTATGCCAATCAACTTATAATTGAATAATTGATGTTGCAGCTCTAGTCCATTGCATGTACACATTGTACAGATGCAAAAATGAGCAGTCATGCAACACTACACCTTTAAGTTATTACGCAACATGATGATGATTCCCAAATGTCCGAAATATGTATTTATTGCTCTCTATAGACTAAACTACTAAGTGTTATTTAGTGGGAGTGAATAGGACGGGTCTGTCACAGTCTAGATCAGAAAATACAACATACTCATTGACAGTTGTTGTGACGCACAGGCACCTCTCGTATTCTGAGCACACAGAGGGAGACATAATTTAATTTGTAAATCCATCAAGTTTTCATGTTATGTGAATAATTGCCATTCCTTAGTTGACAATTTGTCCCTCTCTATTGTCTTCAGCATGGATCCAGACCAGAAAGAGCAGCTGATCGAAGTGATAGAGAAACTATTGAAAGACAAAAGCACAGTAAGTACAGGCTGAGCAGTGAGTGCTATACACTTTTAATTTCCCTAATGTTGGAGAACGCAGACCACTGGAGGGCGCCCCAGTCTAGCGATTCCCCTCTTAGCTCTCCATCCCACAGCTCATTCGGCAATGCCATGGTTTGTTAACACCCACTTAAACCCACACATCTTCAGATGCTCCTTGTTAAGTGTCCATTTGGAAGGAATTTTCGCACTGATGCTAGTGTCAGCTTAATTTTCTCAAAGGCCAACTTCTTCTCCCCCCCCCCCACAATGGACCGTAAATGAGTTGGTATTCTCAGATTCTGTGTTTAGGCCAGGCACAGACACAACACAGGCAGCCCATTAGAAGTCAGCAGGCAGCACATTCATTTGAGGGGGTCACAGTGAATCCTAAGGGTGTTTAAATGCCAATTTCAAATATGTAGATGTTGGCTACAGAATGCACAGTTTTCTGTAATTATGTATTCATAGCATATACCTATCATTATACAAACAAAACAAAGCAGCTTAGGCCAAGGGGGGATGGAAAGCCCTGTACCAGATGCATAGCATATTTAGCCCCAGACGCTAACGAAGACAGATGACTTCTCCCCCGTTGGAGCCCACATTGTGAGGCTGGGGACAGAGAGAGAGGACACTGTCATCACACAGAGGCAAGAGCACTATCAGTCGGTGATGAATGGTGAAAAACCCAAACATAGTGAATATTTAATAGCTATCAAGCGATGCATTTTTATGATGCTAGGCTGATACCATGTAGCATTTAAAATTCCCACAATGATGGTCAGCGTCAGTAATGTCAGAGCCGTTTTATTTCTGTTTCTTTATTGCTTGGAATAATTCTATGTAAGGATGCCCTGGAGTTGACTCAGTGCTGTCATCTAGTTTAACGTAAAGGGGAACATCACAGATTTTACACATAAAGGTCAGTTTACTAGTCATGAGTAGTTCTGCATTGCCTGAGAAAGCATGCCTCAGAGAGAGAGTAACCCCTGATGATGCCATGAAGGTTAGGCCGGCCAGAGACTGGATGCGTCGCGTGAGCGTGTCAGCTGCGTGGCGTGTCCGTTTTTATTTCGGCTCCCATGTTAACAGGTTAGAGCTTGGAAACTGCCTGTGTGAAACGCACGTCTCACGCGCCGAAAACGCGTGCCTGCTAGAAATAGAACCGACGCCTATTTTTCACGCGACACGCAAGTGTGTTAGAAGCGTTTCCAGGCAAAATAGATAAGGAAAATATGTTTATATGTCATTTTGACACAAATTCATATTAATAAATTACATTTTGATGTTTGAAAGTCTCTAGGTTTTGACATAAATACAGATATAAATGTAAAATGTAAAATAAAAAATAAAATGTATCGATTTTTAAATGTCAATACTGGAGCCTATTTTGCTGTCAATACTGCCGACGTTGTCTTTGCTGTAATCAGATCAGTATATATTTATGTTTAACATGAGGTATACTACTACTTGAGTGCAGTAAATCAATGGGAAACATACATGTGTACAGACAAGGCTAGCAGCAGCAGCAGCAGCACCGCGTTAGGCACGTTTCTGGTGTGTGAGACAGAAAAATCCACGCAGCTGACACGCAACAGAAACGCCACACTCACGCCACGCATCCAGTCTGTCGCCGGCCTTATTCTCAGCTTGGGTTTGGAGACCACACATTTTTAACACAAAGCCATGTGGAGTGTCAAGTTTGCAAGCCGTGCACATTTACCAAGCAGGTATGAAAAGATGCTATTGGTTACACTTCATGCTGGGAACTTTTGCACATTCCTTTGTCAGTATCTTGGTACATTCCTGCACAAAACGGCTCAGCTCATTCATTTCAAAACAAATATACACATTGTTTTTCATATTTTATTGTACATTTTCTTGACACTTACAGTACTTGCTTTTTATATTTAATTTTATCTTACTATGTTTATCGTTATGCACCAAAACACCAAGGCAAGTACCTTGTTTGTGAAAGCCTACTTGGCAATAAACCCGATTCTGATGGGAAATGTAAAATATTCACATTTGAGAAGTTGTCAGTGAGTTTTTGCCATTTTTGTGAATTAATAATAATAATCATTCATTTTTCTCTCTGAATGATCCCTCCAGCTCTATTGAAATTCCATTGTTATTTTGAATTGACATTGGGAGTAGTAGTGACTTTTAATTGTCTATTAAGTGTATTATCATTTTCTATAGTGCTTGTTCTATTAAGGTTATAGGTATCTTTAGGTTTGTAACACAGTTTTACCATATTGACTGTTAATGAATCAATTTAACTGCAAATAAGTGAATTCATTAAGGTAAATGCTATGTAGCTGATGTCATTATGCTGCCTGTAGAAGAAGGAAACATTTGGTTATTGTTCCAGTCTGTGTCATCCTGACATTTACCTTTACAGATGTGCCTGTTTGGTTAAATGGCTGTGACACGGGGGGCCTGCTTATAGGCAGGATGGTTTAAAGAGAAAATGGGAAGGCCCGATGACAGAGACAACATAGGGGTTTGTGCAGCTGTTTTACCGTGATGGATCTATTATCCAGCCATTACAAGATAAATGATCGATCCCTCCCACCACCCCACCCCCTGCACCTTCTGCAAAATTGAAATGAGAACAGAAAGGAGGGGCAGGGAGGGGTACTATGATCAGGGGCTAGGTGAGATGCCATTAATTTAAGAGAAAAAAGGAGGGAGGAGGAAGAGAGCAGGAGAGGAGCGAGTGAAGGGAGGATAGGCCGACCCCACACTGGGCCATCAATCAAAAAGGCGCACGTTGTCTCTGGCGTGATGACCCAGCACTCTCTGCCTCTCTGGCACCCTAATTAGAATTCATAGCAAAATAGATGCAAGGAAACGGTTTGGGCCCTTCATAATTTTATAGGAAATTTATTGTTATTAGAAGAACCATTTGCTTAGTGTGATTTTTCCATTACCGGCTTGTCATGCAGGGTAGATAATATGGTCGAGGAGGGGGAGGAGGTGTATGAACTCCATAGATTGGGGTGTCAGCTTTGTTGATGGTGCATGTAGTTTACCTTGGAGCTGTGTCTAATGGGGGAAGTTGGTAGGGAATGCACAAAGCCTTGCAGCAGGATCCACATGCTCAGAAACGAAGCTGCCTGTAATAGCCTTAGAGACAGGAGAGGCCTTGGGAGAATACCAGGGGAGTAAAAATGCACACCAATATATGCTGAATATATAGATATTCTAATTGACTGCTTTGAGTAGGTTTATATATATACTAGAATATGTTGGCAGAGATATTAACTGAAAAGCCCAGCTGTGCTTCAAGCTGTTGTGAAGCTACTTTAACATAGATATGTAAAAGCCTTGTTTATCTGTCAATGTGAACAGTTTTCATTGGAACTATTTTCTTTTAGTCCTATTTATCTCCTTTGTATTGGGTTGGGGTCCGAATTCTCAGAGACAGATGTCTTTAAAACCTGGGTAAATGCAAGCAAAACCACCTAAATTGTTAGGTACCAATGGACCTTTTTCACAGCATTTTGACTTGTCATTACAGGAAAAGTCCAGGTATAACTAATGATATTTCATTAACAGTGGCTCTGATCCATTTTGATGTTTGAGTAATATAGTATGCATAATACGTTACTGGAATGTACCTATCTTTAAGGTCAAAATGTCTGCTGTCTAAAAGTCTATAGGGTGAGAAGTTGCTGCTTTTTATGTGTAATTTGGCTGAATTTAGCATTTAAGCATTTTTACTCAAAGCAATTGAAAACAATATTGAATATGGCTCTCTAACACAAATTAGGTAAACTTGCTCAGTAGAGTGATCATATATGAATTTAAATTGAAGAAAATGTCACACACACACACACACACACACACACACACACACACACACACACACACACACACACACACACACATTATGCTTTTAAACTTGCTTGTAAACCAAACATTACAAAAGCAATTTTTGTGCTCGAGTTGGTTTCTCTCAGATTAATCCGCATATTTACAGAAAGTGTATACAGCTTATTTTCCAAAGATAGATTGCACTAGTTCTTCCCTAAAACATTATTTATCCTGCTGTAGATAAATCAAAAAGATAAAGAAGACTGATAGATCCAGCGTTAGAATAGTGTGATATTTGTACTCATCATGGCATATGTCATCACAGAAATGCTACTGATGTCTGCAGAGACATGCCAGCGCACATGATTGCAAATCTCAAATTCAGGCAAAACTTACAAATGTATAAATACTTATTTTTTATTATAAATAGCTGTCGAGATGTCATGGCTGTCTGACAATATACACTCAGATGCCAGTTTATTAGGAACACCCACAGTAACTAAAACTTATGCCGTCCAACACAACAACAAATCTTCCATTTATGAAGCTTATAATAGTTGAGTTTTTGTTGGAACTTTTGTAGAGAGGTGTTTGGAGGCTGCAGTTTGTGCTGCTGTTGAACTGTGTTGCATTATACAGAGAGGTGTTTCTGTTATTTAGCCTGCACTCGTTGATATAAATGGGTTGGACATTATATTAGAAACACCTCAGTATGATGCAACATAATTTAACAGCCTCCAAAATGTTCATACAATTGAATCAAAACCTCTCTAAAACTCTGTTTACTGTTACGTATGATAATATGCATTTTCTTTTTTTCTTTCTTTTTTTTAAACTTTTTTTATTGTTAATGATATCCAGAGCATTACAGAAACACATTTACCATTAGCGACATCTTGCATCGTTCCCAACACCCCTACCCTCTCAAAAGTAGGCAACAAATACACAATTTAAGGACGTATTCACAAAAATAGAGACAAGCAATAGAATCCACATCAGTAATATCAAAGAGCATCTGGCCAACCTCCAGGTTATTACCCGTCACATTTCTCATGGATTTCACATGTAGATAATACAAATAAAAGACAAACAAACAAATAAAACATTTGCCTGTCTTTCGATAACTTGTGCATAATCTTCAGTAAAAGGTCTGTCTGGTACCACAAACAAAACTATATACATTATAGAACTGGGAGGAATGTGTGTGCTTGAATGCATATAAATGCATATAGTATACATTATATAAAGTCTACTGTTCTGGGAGCAATGTGATAATATGCATTTTCACACAAGACTGTTGCTAGCTTTATCATGTAATTACCCTCACTTGATCTACCTGCAAGTGTCTTTCCTCGAATGTAACTAGAGTTCGGGTCACTCAATAAATCTAACTTCATACATCAGTGTGATACCATGAAATGTAGTTGTTTGATCTTCCAGTGATCCATTCATCAGTATTAGTGTTTGAATGTCAGAAAAGTAATCATCATCCAGATTTAAGGTCCAGATTTCTCAGAATCTACAGAAAGCAGCCGTCGTGTGTAAACACACACATTTCGCACGCACGCACGCACACAACACAATCAATGCAGGCTCATGACAATGCTGATGGGTAAATGTACTGGGTTCCCACAGGGCCACCGGGGGCCAGAAGGCTTTAATTGGGAAGACTAGATTCTGCTCCCTTTCTCTCCTTCTTCAGCCTCGCCTGCCCATGATAATGCTATTTGCATATTAATACGCTGCCATGTCACTCACTCATAGTCTCATAGTCAGTCAGTGAGCCAGCAGCCTCCTTGTCCTCCCTTTCTCTGTAAATTGGACATCAAATGAGGTTTGTACCTGAGAAAAAATATATAATTTTGGGAAGTAATATGAGTAACACACACATTGATGGATTTTTTTCACAGCGTTGTGCAAAATAAGTGAGTTAAAACTTTAAGATCAAACCTTTTCCTTCTAATC